>BDMV01000007.1:16100714-16494557 GCA_008326285.1 Oryza officinalis
CTAGCCACCACCCCCCGCCCCGCCCTTCCCCGTGCGCCTATCTCTCTCTCTCTCGCCGCCGGACGCCGGCCTCAAGACTTCGAGCGCCGCTCCCCGACGCCGCCGACCTCACCGACCGCCTCGTCGCCGCCGAGCGCCAACCGCCACCGGATCCCCGCCGACTCCGCCTCTCACTGCCCCGTGCGCCGCCCTCGACCCACTAGCCACCGCTCTCTCTCTCTCAAGCCGACGACCGCCGACCGCACGCCACCGACCGGCCTCACCTACAGCCGCCGGCCTCACTGACACCGGCCTCAACCGACGCCGTCGCTCAACCGACCGCCGCCTGCTGTGGTTAGTCCGGCCTCTCCTCCTCACCTCCACCTCCACCAACCGCCATTGTGATATATATGTGAATGTGCAATGTGAATGTGTTATGTGCAATGTGAAATGTGATGTGCAGTGATGAAAAATTTGTGATATGTGAATGTGTTATGTGATAAACTATACAAAATGTAACGGATAATATATATATATATATTGAATATACATATGTATACATATACATATATGTATATATTAATATATATATTATTTAAGCCATTTCATAGATATAAATGCACATACATATATATATGCATACACAAATAATTATATATATATGCATATACATATATTATACATATATGTATAATATATATATATTATATATATATATAATGGGTTAGACTATCTATTCCTTTCGTTAACAAATTTCATAAATTGTGTTATGAACAACTGTAGCTCAAATGTCGAACGAGAAAGCTCCCTCCGATGCACCCAACGTCGAACCAACGTAAGAGGTTTCAAGCGAAGGCACATGGCAGACACCAAGCGATCCTTTCGAGATCGAAGTTACGCCAATACCACCAGTTGAAGAAGACCCCGACTACATCCCTATCGAGCAAGCAGTAAGTCGAGCTGTAGTGTTATAAACTAATCCGTCTCCCTCTCGGTCACATTTAATGTTTTCTGATGTACGTACAGATGGAAACAAGGCGCCACTCAAAAAGAAAGGCCGCCAAGTCTGTCGTCATAGCCGAAGTCGAGATGGACACAGCAATGTCCGGTCCGGTAGAAACCGACACGTCCGCGAGCGCTAGAGAACGTCAAAAGAGAAGACGTGGTCAGAGAAGTAAGAACCAACTCCCCAAGGAGACGTACTATATCACCTCTCTGAACCAGGATGGGAAGCCACTAGAGCCCAAGGTAGCAATGACAAAATTCAGCAGCACTTGCGGTGTACTGGCCAGAACCCATGGCCCTTTAAATGTAGATTCCTGGGAGCAAGTGGATGACAACTTGAAGAACTTTATGTGGAACGAGTTGCAGAAGTGGCTTGTATATCCGCCTGGTTCAGAGGCTCTGGGAAAAGAGTTTGCCTTAGAAACGATGGCGCATCGGTGGAGGTAGTGGAAATCAGACATGAACACTCACTACGTGCGAAAGAACAAGTCTCCATTCGAAGACTACGGTGGTATTACGCCCGCCGAATGGGACATGTTCGTGGCAAAGATGACAAGCCCAGAAGCCTTAGCACAGAGGAAAAAGATGTCCGATCTAGCTAAAAGGAATAAATACCCGCACCGGTTGGGCTCGAGCAGCTACGATGGCCACGTAGAGAAGTAGCGAGCAACTGAAGAGAAGTTTGCCGCCCAAGGCAAGCCCCTGCTTGTAGATGCACTGAAGGAAAGAAGCAAAAACTGGGTTTGGGCACGGAGCACGGGCCAAGTCACCGACGAGGGAGAGATCTGCTTCGAGGATCCGGATATCGAGCGTGTGACCAGTAGTCTTAAGGACATTGCGGAGAAAGAGAAAACAGGGGAATTCATTGCCAAGAGGAAAAATGATCAACTAACAGCTGCATTAGGCAACCCTGAACATTCTGGACAAGTAAGGGGTCTATCATCAAGGACGAGCTGGAAGGAAGGGTTTCCAGAGGAAGCTACAGATTACAAGAAACGGGACAGGTACAAACAGAAATTGGAAGAGAAGATAGCAAAACAAATTGAACAACATTTCTACTCTCTTGTTGCTCAAAATTGTCAAGCCTTCCCAAACTTGTTCCAGCAATCCGAAGAACCCACAGTACAGGTGCCAAGCAGTGTCGGGTCAGTAGACACCACACCTTATCCAGTAGATAACATAACTGCCCTGACGCCGTGCAGCCTGCTCGTGCCGATAGGAAGGGCCAAGAAGAGAAAGGAGGTGGGTACAGGACTTGCGATACCAGGGCGTCAAATTCAGAACACGCCAATCCCTGAAGAATATACAAGGGTGCAAGTGGCCAAGGTGCATGCAGAGCATACTAGTTTAGAGATAGATATTCCAGCACCGGAAGGGATATAATTGCTTGGGGATGTGTTGAATTAGTTTATACTATGACATCGACGAGATATCCTACTGGTCGGTCCATCGCCTTCAACCCCACTCCCGCCGGCTCCAAAGATTGTTGTTGCGCTTGCAACGCCTTCTCCACCAGGGCAAGATTTGCCACCTAATCGGCCTGCTTCCCCACCTCCCTCCTCTCCTAAACCAGAAAGTCCCGATTCGCCACATCTGTTAGCCCCTGAAGTCCACGTAGAACAACCTCCATTCGAAGTACAAGATATTCATCAATCTCCTCCGACACCACAATCAGCATTAGCGCTACTTAAGAGGCCTCTTCTGAGAAGCACAAGTCTTCCAAGTCCGACCAAGCTTGAACCTCGTCGGCTTATCCCAATAATGGTTAGGTCAACTTATGATAAGAAAAAAATGGCCGTATACGAGGAAAAGTTAGTGTTCCAGGCTTTCAGGGGGAGAGCGCCGACTGACAAGAAGTAGGATGAAACTCCAAAGTTGTCGGATTCACAAAAATCGGTGAAAAATCAAATGGAGGACCGGGAAGTGCCAACAAAGTACGAGTCCGGGAAGCCATTCCTGCCGTGGCACGTCATGGAAGACCTGTCTTGGGAAATGAGGTTGATGCATCACTGGTATCTAAAGGCATCTGAAAAGAGCCTGGGCATGATTACTGTGAAGGTCCCGGATCACGCTTTCATCAATGGACCAAATGGGATGCTGGTAATCGATTTCAACGACCTTCACGCATTATTCAAGCTAGACAAATTGGATATAAATCTCGTTGGTACGTTTTGCCCATAAGTCAATCGTATTTAATGTCATAAATGAATTCATTTGCTAACTAACTTTTGATAAATTACCCGCTGCATTACTTAGGATGCAATTCCATGACGCCGAAAAGGCCAACCATCCAGTAGGATACATCAACCCAACAAGGGTTTGCTAGACGGAACACACGGTGAATATTCATGTAGATTCCGCTGAGCTCAAAGGTAAAACGACGTCCGAAAAAGAAGCGGTCATCGAACAAATGCACAAGAAAAAAATGGTCACCGTAGGGCAGAGCGATGGTCGCGCACAAAGACAAAACTGTCCTCATGGTCCGTTATGCGCTGCGGTACATAATATTCTTCCATACTACTGATATTTTAGTACGATATCACCTACAGTTAACATATCTTCTTTGTAGCGATCACTACATACTTTTTCTGGTATATCCGCGAGACCACTTGGCCATAGTGCTGGATCCGGCACACTACCAAGTGGAAACATGTAAAGGGTTTCTCATTATATTAAATTTGTATGTCCTGTTATGCACCATTTACTAAATATTGGCTATTGTACTCTCGAAGACACACAATTGACTCAAACAATTATTTTGTCTATATAGAGCACACAAATATTACGTAGACCACGGTGGACCAACCAATAATCCACAAAAGAAGAAGCTTCTTGTGATGACAAAATGGCCGGTAATTACATGTCCATTATAATGACATTTCTTATATATACTTGTTTCACTTAAAATATTGATGTATACAATTTTATTCAACATAGTGTTTTAAGCAACCACCAGAGACTAAATTATGCGGATACTACGTGTGCGAGATGCTTAGAGTCAACGGGAGATACACTACAAAGTTTGAAGAAGTAAGTCAAGAGAAAATATCTTTTTACACATTATAAGATCTTGTATAATTTTCCTAACTATAACAATGTGTATTCCTTCTTAAACAGATCCCGTCCATTCCAGTTGTAGCGAACCGGTTCGACGATTGAACCATACTAAACTTGTGTGCAGATATTTGCCGCTTCATCCGCCGCGATGTCTGCAACCATTTGGGCGATTCGTACGATCCGGAGAGCCAGCTTGCGACGGAGGATACCTTCAAACGACTTAGAGAGTGGGAAAAAGAACATATGTATACTAGCTAGTACAAACATTTCTAATTAAGTATATATTTTATGTGGTTTTTCGAACTTTTGTAAATTGCGAGACGCGATGATATGTATATATGTGATGCATACAATTTAATATCTTAATTCTATGAAAAAATAATTAATTACGTTTAATTCTTAATACGTGCGATGTGTATATATACTATTATTGAGAGAGAGAGGGAGAGAGAGGAGGGAGGGAGAGATAAGCCAATATATGCACATAAAATAATTAATGCTGCTGCGAAGATCAATCTTCCTGTGCGGTCCACTTAAAGAACCGCACGGAAAGATCAATCTTCCCGTGAGGTCTACTTAAAGAATCGCACGGGATAATCGACCTTCCCGTGCGGTTGGGCCGCCCGCACGCGAAAATGGTCTTTTCCCAGACCTTCTCGGGCGTGCGGGCAGGCCTTCCGCACGGGAAGATGCCTTTTGGCCCGCACGGAAAAACCGTTTCTGTAGTAGTGTTTGGTACAGTTTACAGAATTCAGTTCCCCCTCTCCACTTTATCTTAACTAATTGTTCAGCACATGGCAGCCTCCCCCTCCCTACTAAATACAAGAAATGCTTTATCTTCAGTGGAATTCTACCCTTCCACACCTCTCCCATTTCAACATCATTTATTTACTCCCCCAAAAGTAAGGATTCTGTCCATCGATTTTGTGGTGAACAGCTTCTTCCCAGTGTGAGGCCAAATTACCTTATCCTTCTCATCATCTAGCTGAATAGGTCCCACCAACTCCTTTAAATCCCTCACATCCCTAAGTCTCTGCTCATCCAAATTTCTTCTAAAATCTAACCTCCAATCCCCCAACTCAACAAGATCCCTGACAGAGGCATTCTGATCATAGCTCTTACTACTGATGATGGTGGATAAGGAAAAAAACAACTGAAGAATTTGGGTAGTAAAATATCCAAGGTCCTAGCCCAGATCAGTAAAGAACAGATCTCCACCTTCATTTGATGGAGCGCCAGATCTGCGGATAGCCCCACACCTATGAATTCATACGAGTCTAAATGGCGAACTAACTGTTGAGGAGGATCGAGCAGGCACACGCGATATCGAGGACGGCAGGAGCCACTGATTGTGAAATGTGAGAGGACCCCTAAGGCCTTAAGTGACATGAATTCACAATGCTTCCCAAGCTTAGTACACACTATGCTATCGAGATCTAATTAATTTCATTGTATTTCATATATGTTGTGGGCACACGGTGACTTTGGAGACACTGCGTATATACTCATGTGAAGTGCCGCTGTCCCTGATGAGTCTTTGTTTTGTACAATTAATAGGATTTTGATCAATTCCTCTAGAGTAATTTTCTCCAACAACCAAGTATGTACAAATATTGCTGCATTACTACTTCAATTCCAGGCATAGAAACTGCGTGAGCTGAGAATTTACAGGAATGCCATGCAATTATATGCAAGACATCTCTAACACTAGTACAGATCCTATTATCTGTGACGGGCTCAATTATGCCTGGACTACTTGGGCCGTCAGAATGAAGTCATCTCAATCGGGCCTAAATTTGCACCGTTGTAGATTTACTCGCACAGTCATACTCTAGGCCCAAATACATATAGCCTGTCACCGATGACACTCGTCTGTGACGGGCACAGATTTAGGCCCAATTGAGATGATCTAGCATATCTCAATCGGGCTCATATACAGAGCTAGTCAGAGATATGAGTCATCGGTGACGGGCTCCAAAGATGGCCCGATTGAGATGACTTTAAAGCCCGTCACCGATGACTGATATCTGTGTCGGGCTTTTATTGATACCCGTTAGAGATAATTGTGCGCCTGTTAGAGATGTCGGTTCATCGGCCCGATTGAGATATATTTTGCACACTATAAAGAGACCACCCGACTGTTGTCTGAAGTTATCCCACTATTCACTATTTTGGTGGGAGGTTGAAGGGGGCAAATTTTTGTTATTTTTTTCCTAAGAAAAACAGAAAAATCATAGAAGTAAGTAAAAAGGTAGAAATATTTTTTTTAATTTAGTAGTATGTTAACTAATATTTTATTAAATTTTGCAGCGATGGATCGAAGTTGGATGAATGCGACAACTTTGAAACATCATTACAAGGAGTATAGAGATGGCGTTTTAAGTTTTATGAACGTTGCGGAGGAGGATAAGAGAAGAAGAAATAGCAAATACATGTGTTGTCCTTGTAGAGATTGCAAGAATGATATTATATTTAGCGGAGAGGAGGTACACTCTCGCTTGATACAACGGGGATTCATGAAGGGCTACACATGTTGGGTGAAGCATGGAGAGCAAGAATCGGGTAGTGGTGCAGCTGCAGACAGAAGTGGTGCAGACAATCATGAAGATAAGATGAGCATGACATTTTTATACCATCTCCATTGGGCGGTGAAATGGTTGATGTGGATCCTGATATCCTGCAAGAGATGTTATGTGACATTGAGGAGCAAGCTCACAACGAGAGATATTCCATGAAGTTCAACAGATTGGTCAGTGACTCTGAGACACCTCTGTACGCCGGATGCAAGGCAAAGCACACCAAATTGTCAGCTAACTTAGACAGACAAGAGTTTTACAGAACTTTTGGGAATATTGAAGGCCATGCTTCCTGAAGAGAACACATTGCCCGAGACGACATATGAAGCAAAGCAGGTTCTGTGTCCCCTGGGTTAGAGGTCCGTAGAATTCACGCTTGTCCAAACGACTGCATATTGTACCACAAGCAATATACGGACCTAGATGCTTGTCCTGTATGCAAGTCTTCTCGATACAAGCGAAAGAAAAGTGCGGGGGAGGGAAAGAAGTCAAAGCGGGGTGGTCCGACGAAGGTTGTGTGGTATCTACCTATCATTGATCGCTTCAAGAGAATATTTGCCAACCCCAAGGAAGCAAAGTTAGCGCGTTGGCATGCCGAAGATAGAAGGAACGACGGTTTGCTAAGGCACCCTGCGGATTCGATTCAATGGTGGAATATCGATTGAATGCACAAAGACTTTGCTGCCGATCCCAGAAACATGAGGATATGTCTGTGTACGGATGGCATGAATCCTTTCGGAGATATGAGCAGTTCTCACAGCACTTGGCCCGTTCTTATTGCGAACTATAACCTCCCGTCATGGTTGTGCTTCAAAAGAAAATATATTATGTTGTGCTTGTTAATATAAGGTCCGAAACAACTGGGCAATGATATCGATGTGTTCTTGGAGCCTGTTATCGATGATCTTGAGACTCTTTGGAAAGAAGGTGTGGAAACTTGGGATGCATATGGTCAGGATAATTTCAAGCTACGAGTTCTATTGTTCTGCACCATTAACGACTATCCTGCACTAGGTAATCTTTCTGGACAAACTTGGGATGCATATGGTCAGAAAGAAGGCTTGCTCTGACTGTATGGAACATACACGCAGTAGGTGGCTGAAGAAATCAAGAAAGATGGTTTACATGGGTCGTAGGAGATGGCTCCAGCTACGCCATGCCTTTAGAAGAAAGAAGAAAGTTTTTGACGGTCGGAGAGAACTTGGAACTGCTCCCAAGGATTTGTCTGGAGATGAAGTCCACGACATGGTCAAAGACATAACTAATGAGTTTGGGAAGAAAAGAAAACATGGCAAGGCAAATGATAAGGGTATGTGGAAGAAAAAATCCATATTTTGGCGGCTACCATACTAGAAAGACCTTGAGGTCCAGCATTGCATTGATCTAATGCACGTAGAGAAGAACTGCTGCGATAGTTTGCTCGGGCTACTGCTTAATATGCCTGGAAAGACAAAGGACGGGTTGAATGCTCGCCTAGATCTGTAGGAATTGAACATTCGCAGTGAGCTTCAGCCTGTTACGGATGAAGAGATAGGAAGAGTGTACCTCCCACCAGGTTGCCACACATTGTCGAAGGATGAGAAGATCGCAATGCTATCATGTCTTGCTGATATTAAGGTTCCTTCGGGCTACTCAGTAAGGATCAGTAAGTACGTTAAATTGGAGGATCTAAAACTGGTTGGAATGAAGTCTCACGATTGCCACGTGCTGATCACACAGATCTTACCAGTTGCTATCAGATGCATTCTACCACCCAAAGTCCATCACACAATCCAACGGCTTTGTGCCTTCTTCAATGCAATCGGTCAGAAGATTATAGATCCCGAAGATCCAGATAAGATGCAGTCTGATATTGTCAATACCCTGTGTCCCTTGGAGATGTATTTTCCACTGTCTTTCTTCAAAATCATGGTTCATCTCCCTGTTCATCTAGTGAAGCAAACAAAACTATGTGGTCCAGCTTTTCTAAGGGAGATGTACCCATTTGAGAGGTATATGGGAGTTCTTAAGTCGTACGTTCGAAATAGAGCAAAACCGGAGGGAAGCATCATTGAAGGGTACACGACGGACGAGGTTATTGAGTTCTGCATCGATTACATGGCCGAGACTGATCCTATTGGAGTTCCTGCGTCTCGCCATGAAGGAAGGTTGGCAGGCCTTGGCACAACAGGCAGAAAAAGAATTGTAACCGATCAGGCATCCTATGTGCAGGCTCATTTCGCTATGCTACAACATATGGCTGAAGTAACTCCATACTTTGAGGAGCATCTAGCGAAGGTCCGACAGGAGAACATGGGTCGATCAGATATGTGGATCAACAGAGAACATAGTACTCGCTTCAACGAATGGTTCAAGAATCGTATCGCACGATCGACCGACGACCCAAGTGAGATAATACGAAGGTTGGCAAGGGGCCCAAGCTGGGATGTTGACACATGGCAAGGGTACGATATCAATGGATACACATTCTACACCATCAAACAAGATGACAAAAGCACAATGCAGAACAGTGGAGTCCGTATAGATGCATAACAGGATCAAGTTGGATCGAACACATACTATGGCCGCATAGAGCAGATCTGGGAGATGAACTACAGGAGCTTCAAAGTCCCTTTGTTTCGTTGCAGCTGGGTGTATATCCGCACTGGTGTGAAAGTCGACAGGGAAGGATTCACTTTAGTGGACCTGGCTAAGGTTGGATACGCGGACGAACCATTTGTCCAAGCGAAGCAGGTCGAGAAGATTTTCTATATACAAGACCCTGCAAACAAGAAGCTGCACGCCGTTAGGGATGGCAAATGAAGAATTGTTGGGGTTGACAACGTCGTCGATGAGGAAGAATATAACCAGAATCTTCATGTGAGACCTCATATCGACCTTGACGATGATCCCGAAGACGAAGTGGCATACGCTCGTTCTGACCATTCGGAAGGCATATCTTTGTACATAGAGTCTTCGTAGTACTGTAATTTGCAAATTGATATAAGTAATGAAGTATGTTGTACCGGTGCCTTATGATCTGCATATTTTAATTTCATATGGTTTTTAAAATTTAATAGCAAATTTACACTGTTTAAATAAGGCATAGGTTAATTATAATAATTTTTTAAAATTTAATAGAAATGTTAAACTAATTTAATAAGGCATATTTTAATTTCATATGGTTTTTGAAATTTAACAGAAATTTTACACCATTTAAAAATGTAATAGCAATTTTAAATCGGGTATAAGTTAATTATAAATGATTTTATAAATTAAATATCATTATTAAATACAATTAATAAGGAATATTTTAATTCTATAGTGGGATGAGCTTATCTCTATCGGGCATCCAAATAATGCCCGTCAGAGATGAGGTTATCTCTAGCAGGCGTAGTAGTTCTGCCCGTCACGGATGTGTGTCATCCGTATCGGGCTTGTTAGTTATGCCCGTCACGGATGTGTGTCATCCGTATCAGGCTTGTTAGTTATGCCAGTCACGGATGTGTGTCATCCATATCGGGCTTGTTAGTTATGCCAGTCACAGATGTGGTCATCCGTATCGGGCTTGTTAGTTATGCCGTCACGGATGATTGTCATCCGTATCGGGCTTGTTAGTTGTGCCCGTCACGGATGATTGTTATCCGTATCGGGCTTAGTACTTATGCCCGATGGTGATGACCTACGACTAGGTTATCTACCGATCCATATCTGACTCTGGATCATATCGGTAGAAAACCTAAGTTCGTTTCCTCACCGACCGCCGCCTTCTCCTCCTGGACGTCGCTGCCCCCTCGTCGCCGCCACCTCCTGGACGCCGACGCCGCCCCCTCATTGCCGCCGCCTGGACGCCGCCGCCCCCTCGTCGCCACCGCCTCCTGGTCATCCATCTCCCTCCCTCTCTCACCATCCCCATTCCCCAACCCCGATTCTTGGGCATCGTTTACCTAGATGTCGTTATCTTGCATATTCTTCATTACAATATCATCATGAATGTTTTGGTTGGGATTTGCCTTCGGTTGGTAACATTCCCAAGTAGTTTTTGGCATGTCTGAATGATTGCTGTTTATTCACTGCCAGATTACTACACATTGATACTTTGTTTACTTTGCTAAAGAGTGGCAGTTTTTGGCACTGGGCACCTGCATTTCAAACCAACCAATGCCATATTTCACTATTACAACTAGTAGTAACTGATTTAGCTTAGTACTTCCTAGTCACTTTCACTGATTAATCATGCAAGTGATTTATTTCATAGAAAATGAAGAAAATAGGTGATGCAGTTCCTATTTTATAGATTCCGTGCAAAGGCATGCCACTATTACCCTGTTCTATTCTGAATTAATTAGGGAGAGTTCATGATGTCCTTTTCCTGCCACTATTACCCTGTTCTGCTCTGTCCTCTTCCTGCCACTATTACCCTGTGATGATTTCTTGATAAATGGCCAATGATGAATGCTCAAGAATAGACCATAAGAACAGACCATCTACACTTGTTCTTTTTATATGGGGGGCAATACACTTTCTCTTTTTTGCATAAGAACAGACTATCTACACTTCTTCTTTTTTTTGGAACTATACTTATTCTTTTTTCGTACAAACAGCCAGCCTCCACTTGTTCTTTTTTTGGGGAACTACACTTGTTCTTTTTTGCATAACAACAGACCATCTACACTTGTTCCTTTTTTTGGCACTTCACTTGTTCTTTTTGCATAAGAACAGACCATCTACACCTGTTTTTTTGCATAAAAACATCCCATCTACACTTGTTCTTTTTATTTGGGGGGCAATACACTTTCTCTTTTTTGCATAAAAACAGACTATCTACACTTGTTCTTTTTTTTGGGAACTACACTTGTTCTTTTTTTCATACAAACAGCCCATCGATACTTGTTCTTTTTTTGGGGAACTACACTTGTTCTTTTTTGCATAACAACAGACAATCTACACTTGTTCTTTTTTTGGGGGCACCACACTTGCTCTTTTTTGCATACGAACAAACCATCTACACCTATTCTTTTTTTGGGGAACTATACTTGCAAATGATTGTAATTGATGCACAATTTCTAAGCAAAATTGAGGCCATATCTTAACCTTAGCATAAGTTATATACACAACCAAAATTGGTTGTTTAAAATTATTTCCTGAGTTACTTAGATTTGGAACTATGATATACAATTTAGGTTGTATTTTCTCTCTCTGTAGCCCACCTTCTCTCTCTCTTTTTCTCGTTCTCTTCTTCCCTTCCTCACGCTCTCTCCAGCGCCGCCGCTCCCTTGCTCTCCCCTGCGCCGGCTGCCATGCCCCACCCCTGGAGACCCCTCTAGCTGCCGCTACATAAAAACAATTTACATAAAGCAATTATCTAGAGATTACCCAGTGCAGGTAAATTGTTGGGACTCTCGCTTAGGAAAAAAAACCTATAACTTCCTATGTAAGTAGAAAAATACTAAAAATCTTTCCCCTTTTTCCCCTCGAAAAGAGAAATAGTATATATAGTAGTGATGGAGTAGGTATATATAGAGTAGACATGGAAAGAAACCAACATATGAATTTTTTAAAGATTTTTAGCATTTTTCTATAAATTTTTTTAACTTTCTTGCCATACAACAGTTATACAGAAAATGTCGCAGCAAGGAGAACCCATGTCAGTGACTACTAGTGAGACAACATCGAGCTGGGCTCCTAGGACCCAGAATAAGATCCCTAAGGAAGTGTACACCATAACAGAGGTGGACGATCTGGGGTTTCCGACGGCTCCTGCGAAAGCTGTCAAAAAGTTCTCAACGATATGCGGAGTCCTAGGGAGGCGGAACTTCACCATTTTGAAGGACCACATCGATCTGGTCCCATAGGAAGAAAAAGATGAGGCCTGGAAGCAGTTCAAGGAAAGTTTCAAATACTTTCCGCAAGATGGGCAAGATGGGCAATTTGTGAAAAAAATTTCAAGACTACGCTGGTCACCGACTACGTCCTCAACCCCGTCCAGCCAGAATCATTCGAGAAGTACCCGTTCATCTCCCGGGTCATGTGGGAATAGTTCCATGCCGCAAAATCAATCCCTGAGTCTTGGGCAAAAAGCGAGGCCTATAGGAGGTTGCAGGCAAAAAACCTTCACCCGCACTGGCTTAACACCGGAGGCTACGCCGGGAAGCAGCACGAATGGGTCAAGGAGGATGAAGCTACTGCAAAATCTAACACGCCGCCAGTTCTTAGTGATATCCCGACCACCCGAGCAAGGAACTAGGCAAGGGCGAGGGTGAAGAAGAGTAGTGATGGAACACTTACGTTCCCAAATCCCAAAGATCAAGCGGTGTACCAGAAAATCGTAAGTACCACCTGGCGAGAGTATATTTCGTTAGGTTGTATTGTACTCTTGATTTAATTCATCCTAACTGTATCGCAGGTCGACATGACTGCTGAGAGACAGGCCTCCCAAGAGGTCTGCTCACAAAGTCGCGAGGATGACATCCTCACGAAAGCGTTGAGAACCGAAGAACACCGTGGACGAACAAGGGGCATTGGCTCCAATGTTCCATGGAAGGTTGGGTTTCCCCAATACACGTGGCATTACAGGAAGCACAAGCTTTCAAAGGCGCAGAAAGATGCACGCCTTAAGGAACAACTTCGGGAGGAGATTAGAACCGAGCTCCGAGAAGAGTTCGATGAGAAGTTGTTACAAGTGGAAGCTCGGGTGGAGGCACGCCTCAGGGAAAGCGAGCCTGCTGCCGCTCCCATAGTAGAAACGAGCCCCACGCAAAGGCGTAGCAGCTGCGCATCTACTGGGGCGGCGGCACAAGAACCACCAGCCCCCACCATGGTGGACCACATAACGGTAAAACCAACACAAAACGTATATGTTCTCTTAGCACCACAGTACATTATAACATATTATAAAGACACGTAAGAATCTATTGCAGGGACCCACATCGTGCACCCTTGTCGTTAGGGTGACAAAAGACTTTGCAATTCCTGCCGCAGATGGTCTTGCGTTCAAGCCCACGTCGAAGACCCGAGTGCATGGGGCGCAGCTGTTAGTCGGCCATGCCAAAGTTCAAGTGGACATGGTGAAGCCCGATTGGGTTGGCTTCACTCTCCCGCACCCACCAAATGACGAGGTTCTGACCCTTGGAGCTGCACGTGGGACTTTTATCCATTAGCCCAAGCAGAACATTCAGATCAATATAACTCCTAGGCCAGCACCAAGTGCTCGTCCGCCGCCGTCGCCGCGTCGCCCTCCAGCTCTTGTATCTGCCCCTCTTACCATTGAAAAAGGAGATCAAGATCTCCAATTGCAGTATGATACAGATTTTGGGGATGACGGTACGGAGGTCAGCAGCAGAGCGCACCTCCCCCCAGTCTCCAAAAAAAGAAAGAGGGCGGCATCTTCTCCACCCAAGCTTGGATCACACAAAAGAGGAAGAGGAAGAGAAAATGTGGAAGGGCCGCTTCTGGTTCCAAAGAAGCTAGATCTTGGCAAGGCGCCATCAGCTCTTAAAGAATTCACATTAGGCATGCCATTGGTCGGAGACGACGCCTTATCGAAGATGGGCCCTGCATGCAAGGAGTTGCACGGGTACTACATGGAGAGGTCCAACCCAAGGAGAAAGCATAGAGAGACCTCCATGACAGGCCAACACGATAGACAGCCATTACTCGGTCTTGAAGCCTTTATTGCCGTAGACTTTAAAGATCTATGGGACCTCTACAGGGTGTGAGCGATCGACACCAACCTCCTTAAGTGCTACTCCTTGTAAGTTTTCTTGCATACGAGATATGGTAATAACTATCCTTGTATTATGCTTACCCGGATTCTTGTCTTGCTTCTAGGTTAACTTGGAAGCATGTCCATCAGATTGCTCCCCATGTTGCCTTACTCAATCCAATTGTCGTCAACGAGACAACTATGAACTACGATCGAGCTAGAATGGTAGAATATATCAAGGACTGCTTATGATCCCGTCAAGACAAGGACTTCATTATGTGTGCCTACTCTGAACAGTAAGCGTGTACTCTACTTAGAATCAAATATGCGACGCGTATAGTTTTAGTATTTAACTTGCAATTTTTTAATGTCGTAGTCGTCATTGGTTTCTCCTGGTCATAGTGCCGAAGTGGAGTTCGGTATACTACCTTAACTCCAATATCAAAAAAGAAATATACGATTGGTCGACGATCGAAGCTGCATTGAACGATGCCTGGGACCAATACGTGGCAAAAGGCGGGAGGCATAAGGAAGGGCATCCCACACTCGGTCACAAAAAGGACTTTCTAATACGTCAACAAGTTGGCGACCAGTGTGGGTTCCACGTCTGCCATAACATGAGGAGTCTCGCAGACAAGGTGACATTGCTCGACCTTGAGGTGTGTGCTTCAATTGTTTATATACATTAGAGAGGAGATAGCATACTATGTAGACTAACTTGGCGCCTCACATGCAGGAAAAACTTTCGACAATTCCGGAAAACAACTTCCATATCATTAAAGAGGAGATAGCATATTTCATACTAGATGATATCTTGTCACCGAAAGGAATGTTTAGAGTAAAGTCCTAGGTCCTTCGACATTTGCAATGCTTTTGCGACAAACATTTGATTTTTGTAAATATTCTTTGTAATACAATTTTGCACGTTCTTCTGTATATATTTGCATTTCTTAATTACATATAAAGTTGTTCCAATTTATAACTCAGTTTTACAGGTTTTGATGCATGTCGGCAGTTTGGAGAGCAAAAAAAGGATGTGAATGACATATATATGTGAATGGGTCTGTGGATGTTAATGTATATATGTTTGATTTTGTGAATTGGCTGTGAATATCTGAAGGAATGCTGGAATATGCACTGAATTAGGAATGCTGGGAATGCGGTTGATGGGAATATGGTTGCTGGGACTGTCATTTTTTGCAGCGGACATGGCTAGCAAAGGTCTGAGGCTAGCCAAAAAACAATTTTTTTTGCTGACTTACTCATCCTTGACGGGCATTTTAATAATGCCCGAAAAAGATACTCATCTGTGACGGGCTCCAAACAAAGCCCGATAGGGATATAGACATCCCTAACGGGTTCCTAATCTAAGCCCGATAGACATAAGTCATCCGAACCAGGACTACTTTGACTCAACAGGTGGGGTCAAACCTATCGGTGACGGGCTTTTCCTAAAAGCCCGTTAGGGATGGGTAGTCATCGGTGACGGGCTTAGTAGTTTGCCCGATTGAGATTTGTCATCCGTGACGGGCTTCTACCCAACCTTGTTTGACTTGTATTGCTTGGTCAATCTTATCTGTGACGGGCTACATTGTTAGGCCCGATTGAGATAATGTCCATCCGTGACGGCCTTGTGCCCGATTGAGATATTTTCTCACATCACTGACCTTTGCTCAGTGATGGGGGCCCTACCCGATAGTGATTAGGGTTAATGCCCGTTAGAGATAGCCGATCCCGTGCTAGTGTAAATACATATGGAGCCAGGATTCAGTTTATCTTTTTTGCAAAAAAAGGGGATGATATGATGACCATCTAGGGAAGAATTACACTTTTAGGGTACAATATACTTTCAATATATACTGGTAGTATATAGAGGGATAAATTAGAAATTTTATAGAAAATTGGAAAGGGTTTTCCAGTAATTTCATGGTTGAGGGTTAATCCGGTCCAATTGGGACATGTTAATGTCCGTTGGTGCCAGCGTCGTCGCTGGATCTCGTTTGTGCAGCTACGACAGATGATGACACATGTCAATTTTGGTCATCATTAAAAATAAGGTTAATTGGATCTGTGTCATTATAAATTTGTTGATTTAGAAAAATATCATTACTATTTGTGAAATCTGCTACGTACCACTATAATTTTTTAAAATTCGGATCATGTCATTACCATCACATTTTCTGTGAGCAGCACCTGCCAAAGCCGGCAGTCAAAGAGCTTGGGGCAGCGATGATCATGACAGGGGAGGTCGAACGCGCGGGGACAGTGAATTTGCACATGGGGATTAGCACAGCCTGCTCCTCCTTCGCCAGCGCCGGGGACAACACGCCCGACATCTACCACGGCATTGGTGGAAGCCACCGCCGTCTCGGCCACCCCCTCCTCATCCACCTCGGCAACCACCTGCGTGGGCTTGGCGGCGAAGCAGCACGTGCTGTCAGCGGGAGCGCCCGTGAGCTGGTAAGGATGCAAGTGGCGCTGGTGCCGGGAGCTCTTCTCCTACGGCAGCGGCCATGGTTTGTTCGGTCACATCGCTCCTGCATTAACTAATTAACATGCATGATCGATCGGTGCATTGTGCATTCATGCCAAGATGGACGGATGTATCATGCGTTGTTCTTGGTGCTGGCCACTAGCTAGCTTTCTTCCGGTTTACCTCGATTGTTAACTGGCGCTTGTGTGACGGGCTAGCCGGTGAGTTTTGGCGGAACCCGGCGAGGAGGGTCGCCATCACAACTGGTGGGCACTAACGACGATTTGGGGGATTTGTGTAGAAAAGAAAAAGGGAGTTGGGAGGAGTAATTTTCCTCAATCAATTAGGAATGAGGATGGTCTAGGGAGGCGAATTGGAGGAGACGCCGTGCTAGGGTTTTCACCAGGGAGAGAGGAGGCAGCTGCTGGAGGTTGAAGATGAGCCTGCCGGTGGGCCTGACTTTGACGGTAGCTGCATAATAACAGAAAATGTGACAGCAATAGTATGGTTTAAATTTTAGAAAATTGCAATGGCACACAGTAGGTTTCACGAATAGTAATTGTATTTTTATAAATTGGCATATTTGTAATGGCATGGATCCAATTAATCCTTAAAAATATGCATATTTTTGTTATAAGTGACCAATTACCAGGTAAATATTGTAAGCTATATCATAGCAGATAAGTGTGGAAAACCTTACACGTTCTGAATCTTGCTAGTTAGGTTAACCCATTCATACAGTCCTGACGATGATACTATATTTTTTTCATCTAAATGAACTACTTTTTTTTTAATAAAATTGACCCCCACGAAATAACAATGAAAGACAAATTTACCTTGTAAATTTTATACTGTAATATATTTAAGTGGAAGATCAAATCAACTAACCTACATCATTAGATCGTTTATACTAGTAGTATATAGTATATACTTGTAACATAAAAGTTCTCAATTATTAGAGGATGCTAACATCATTTTACTTATCATACTATTCTACTGGCAGTGACATGACTCTCAATGTTATCACAATAACAAGAACTTGGGCTCCCATTATGCGGCCCACTTGGATTATCTCAACCTACACTACACGTCTACACAGTCCCTCTCACTGGGAATACGTTTTTACATGGCTCTCTCACTTTACTGTTTGCACACTCACCATCGTCCTTGTGTGGAAATAACAAGCAGCAACTAGAACGCCACACATAATATTTTTGTTTTTTATTAGGGGGAGGAGAGGAACGACAGGAAGAAGGCATCAGAGTGGAGTACTAGCTTAGTTGCCACGCATGTATTTACAGATTTAACTAGTAACCAAGAAAGCAATTACTTAAAATCAGGTAGTGTAACCTATAGCTATATATACCATCAGTTTACTTGTATTGTTATAGCTATATACTAGAGGTATAAGAGCTTTGTCTTATATCTCTAGTATATTTTTATGCATGTTAGCAAAATAATTAAGGTTTATTTGTTGCTATGTTAGCTTGTAAATATTTTAATCTTTTCATGAGGCTTAAATATTGCTTTTAAATGAGATGATGCATGACACTAATTCTTCTACTTGAATTAAAAACATATGCAATGTTGAAGCTAATGTATAGTATGGATGATAAATGCTTATATATATGCCTTATTGATTTGTTATTCCTCAAATAGCTTTTAATTGCTCATTGTGTAAGAGAATAAAAAATATTTATGAGAGAAAAAAATGAATACCGAATCCTTAGAAACAGTGTTGACGACAAGGACGTATTCGATGTGAGCAAAAATAATGGGTACCAAATCCTTGAAAACAGTCTTGATGACACGAACGTACCCGGAATAATTAAGAGAATAAATATGAAAAAAAGGCTCAAATAAAAGTTAAAAATTCTCTTGGTTGTTTTGTGCTAAAGCTTATTTGAGAAAGAATGATAAATGCAATAGGTGTATATGTATAAATGTTTATTTTTCAACCTATGTGTTTGTGAATATGCTGCATTATAAATCACTTGAAATCATGAATCTTTATTGCTAATTTGAGCTTAATTGTAATATCTTTGATTCATATTTATACTATAGTGCATATTTGTTAACTAGTTAATAAATCTATCTTCCTTGTCTTGCAAAACATGACCATGAATTGCTTTTGGTATACTTTAAAGTTCTCAAGATAAAAAATAGAAAATAAAAAATAAAAATAGTTATTATAAGTGGTAATCATGATATCATTGCATTTATGCTTCATTGGTTATTATTTCTCTTTTATGTTCTTGATGAAATTATTGTCAAAAGAGGATAAATATACAAAATGCATGTTTTTTGAAATGGGGAGAGAATTGATTGTTTTTTATTTCAAAAATAGTCGATTTTTGAGATTTAATTGCAAATATGGGGAGAAATTCTTTCTTTTAAAAAGGGAGAGAGTTTTATTTTTCACTTTTGTGATTTTTGAGCACAAAAGTGCTATTTGATTCGTTTTTGTTTTCATTTTTCAAAAACACTAAATTGCATTTTGAAGATATTGCCAATGTGTTCATCAAGGGGGAGATTGTAGACTCATGTGATGATTTAATCTTGGTGATGAACAATTGTCAAAGATAAGTGTTTGCGAAAATACGGAGTTGTGTTTTCGGAGAATGAACAGTGGTTGTTCTGACGGTTGTGCACTGGTCAGACCAGGCGGTGGTGGTCGGTCAGACCGGAGGTATGCGAATGGTCGACCGGCCAGCCCGTGGTCTGACCGGTCGACTCCTTGTCGGTTTCGATTTGGATGTTTCCTTCGTGGATTTGACTTTGAATTGGTTTTTATACGTGTGGATACTGGTGTTATGCTAATGTGAGTCAAGTTGAAGATAACTTGCACTTGAAAATGGAGTTTTTTTGTTGTTCACGTGCAGGTGTTACTTCAGGCCGTTGGAGTATAGCCGGTGATGGATCGGGACTAGGCTTGAGAGAAGTTGAGGTCCAGACGGTTAAGGATATCACACGGGATGCTCAGGCTAGAGAACAATGCATGTGGAGGTGAAGGTTTCTAGATGGCATACCCGTGATGATGTGTGCGTATGAAAAGCAGAGTCAAATTTGGATAAGAGTCCAAATTTGCATAATGTTGAGTTTGTTACTTGTATGGGAAGGTTTCCTAGGCGATTAGGACTTCTTGTATGAATTGAATTCGTGGCTAGAGGCGGCCACATTGAGGGTATAAATAGAGAGGCATGTGTTGCCTCTCGATGTGAGTTTTGTGGGAGTTTTAGATCGAGCTTTTAGAGCTTTGAGTTAAGATTTCGAGATTAGTCGAAATTGTGAAAAGGAGTGCTGTGGTTGCACTTTGTATACACTAGTTGATGCAATCAAGTCGAGAGATTTGATCTACATCTTCAAGTGTTTTTCTACCGGCGTGTTTTTGGGTCTCGACGGTTTGACCGGAGTACTATAGGCGGTCTAACCGGTGAGAAGACGATAGTCCAACCGGAGGCAGTGCGGCGGTCCGACCGACATGTCTTCACTGGCCAGACCGGCGGGGCACGGGCGGTCAGACCGGCAGCAGAGCTTCGGTCAGACCGACAGTGGAGACAGGATCATCTTAGGTTAGATCAATCTACATCGATTTGAGGGTAACTTTAATTTCCACTTAAAGTTTTTGGTTTTGGTGCTATAACCATTTACCCTTCTCTGATTGGCTTAGTTCCCTGTATTCGATCCTTTAGCGCCAAGTAGACATGACAAACTAATCTGCTGGAGTAGGCAGTGACGGGGCTTGTTATGCATTCTACTAAGGCGTGTCCTGCATCTCTGGGAATTAGTGGCAAATAACATCTTTGTTACTCCTTACTCGGATTGAATTTCATCGACGAGCTCTATGAATTCCCGATGCTTCCTAAGCCTATCTACGGATCGGATTACACCATGCATGTTTCACCTTCCATGTTATTCTAAAGGTCGATCCAAGAGAGACCATGTGGAAAGTGTGGTGCCAACATAGTGTATATACATATAGGAATGTGTAGGATGTCAATATCGTTGCCCTTATATATAGTTGATGAGGTTTTCGTTCGTTGTGTGATCACGCACCTGCATGTACTGTGTAGTATTCATCTAGCTGCTACTATGTAATACAAAGAAGAACAATTAATGCATGTCCCGGTACGGTGCTTTATACTAATAGTAAAAGCAATTTGAACTGTTGATCTCATTTAATCGAAGGGTAACTATTTATTCTATCATCCTTGTTAGCGGTAGTAAAAACAGAGAGGACATTATTATCAAAAAAAATGATGCAGAGGAGTATAATCGTCATTTAGAAGTGAATAAAATTTTTTTCTTCTTTCTTGGCTTTTTTAATAGAATATGAGCGACATTTAGAAGTGAATAAAAATTTTTTTCTTCTTTCATGGCTTTTTTAATAGAATATGAACGATGCCAATGCAATGGATGACCATAGATCGGTTTAAATGGGAAAAAATATAACTGACAAATTTACCCATAATCACTTTATTAGTAAATGACTAATTTACTCTTAATAACAAATGGTTCAGCTTATTTTTACGGACAGTATAATACTATCAGTAGAAAACACTAAAGCATTGCTCATTATACATTATAGAGCAATGCTTTATAATGTGGTTGCCAGGCCGGGTCGCCAATAAGAAAGAAAAGTTAGCGAAGGCCAGCTCCCTCTATCATGACAGCAACATGTACACGAGAAAATGGGGAGGAAATGGAATTTGCAAATTAATTAACACGTAATGGCGCCAAAGCTAGCGCATATACATGTCAAGATTCAGTTTCTGATATGGTAGAGGAAAGGAGAAACTCAACGGGTCCGTCCTCTCCTTTACTACAAAATGTGCATGTGCAATCCTTGGAGCATTGGACGAAGGCGCCAACCCGCATCTGGCGCTTGATGCAGTGCAGCTAGCATTCGGCGAAGGCGGCGGTGGTGGCGAGGTTGTTGAACTAAAGTCACGCGTATTCGTGATACTTCCTAAGCCTGCGATATGTAGGATTGGATCTCAAGAACTAAAACTAACAGAGAAAGGGATGAATGATAAAAAAATTAAAAACCGATCGAAAATTTTTAGCAAAATTAAAAGCTACCTTCAAAATCTAATGAAGATTGGTCTGACCGGTGTGTATGCACCGGTCTGATCACGTCGATACAGTACTGGAGAACTGATCTTTGGTCGGAATCAGAAAAACCGGAATAGTCCCGGTTCGAATATGAACCGGGACTGAAGATCAACTTTAGTCCCGGTTAAAAAAGGTAACGGGTCGCGATGATCTTTAGTCCCGGTTGGTAACACCAACCGGGACTAAATATCATCTTTAGTCCCGGTTCAAACACCCATCGGCCCTGTCAGGCTCGTGTTAGGGGGGCGGGGATCTTTAGTCCCGGTTGGTGTAATCAACCGGGACTAAAGATCCTAACTTTAGTCCCGGTTGGTGGTATAAACCGGGACTAAAGATCCCACCGGCCCTGTCAGGCTGGTGTCAGGGGGCGGGGATCTTTAGTCCCGGTTGGTGTAATAAACCGGGACTAAAGATCCTAACTTTAGTCTCGGTTAGTAACACCAACCGGGACTAAAGATAATTTAGATCTATAGTCCCGGTTAGTGTTATTAACCGGGACTATAGTGATCCACCTTTTTATACTTCTTCTTCCTCCTCTAGCCCGAGCCATTGCTGTCAAGAGGAGGAGGAAGAAGGGAAGTGCTGCCAAAATTTTTGATAAATTTGTTTTGGTGATAATATACAAATCGGAGAGATCGAAAAGGTTAGCAAATCCATTCTCTAATAATGTATGCTTAGCGTATTGCATTTATAGCTTTGTTTCTATAAAATATTTTCTCCATAAATGTTTATGCAAAATGATGAGGGAGAAAATATGTTAGGCAACATTAGGTTGATTTTGAGATTAGAAAATTTGGATAATGATGTTAGGCAAAATATGTTAGGCAAAATTAGAATATTTTCTCCATTCTCTTTTCTAGAAATTAGTTTCCCTTTGAATAATGATGTTTTAAATTTTTGTATGATTATTTAATTAGTTTCGAGAATGTGGATTTCGTTAGTAACATTGGACTATTTGATGTCTAGATGGATCGACAATGGATGTACACCACGGATCGACGGTCGAAAGAGTTTATTGAAGGCGTGCATTATTTTTTGAAGGTGGCCAATGCTAACAAGTACAAGAGTTTCATGTGTTGTCCATGCAAAAAGTGCAGTAACCGAAAGGAGTATTCATCATCAACAACTATTCATGCGCACTTGTTTGAGTCTGGATTCATGCCTGGATATAATTGTTGGACCTCGCACGGAGAGCTAGGGGTTACAATGGAAGAAGATGAAGTAGAAGACGAGAATATTCCGGGCTGGGCTCATCAATACGGTGGATTTGACGAAAATCAGGAAGGCGAGGCGGACGGAGCTGTTCAAGATAACGTCGCTGTAAATGATCTTGGTCAAATGTTGCGGGACGTAAAGGACGGCTGCGAAAGTGAGAAGGAGGTCCAAAAATTGGACCGTATGTTAGCAGACCACAAAACTTCGTTGTACCCAGGTTGCGAACAGGGGCACAAAAAATTGGGTACGACGCTAGAATTCTTACAATGGAACGCAAAAAATGGTGTGAGTGACAAGGCATTTGGCGAGTTATTGAAACTCGTCAAGAACATTCTTCCGGAGGGAAACGAGTTGCCCGAAACAACGTACGAAGCTAAGAAGGTGGTATGCCCTCTAGTACTAGAAGTACATAAGATACACGTATGTCCGAACGATTGTATCCTCTATCGCGGTGAGGAGTACGAGAACCTAGAAACATGCTCGGTTTGTAAAGCACTATGATACAAGATTAGACGAGATGATCCAGGTGATGTTGATGGACAGCCTTCAAAGAAGAGAGTTCCTGCTAAGGTGATGTTGTATTTTCCTATAATACCACGGATCAAGCGTTTGTTCAGGAACAAAGAGCAAGCTAGCATGATGCGCTGGCACGCAGAAGAACGTCAACAAGACGGGATGCTGCGACACCCGGCGACGGGTCGCAGTGGAGAAACATCGACAGAACATTTTCCAAACTTTGGAGAGGATGCCCGAAACGTAAGGTTCGGTTTAAGTACAGATGGAATGAATCCATTTGGAGAGATAAGCAGCGGCCATAGCATTTGGCCTGTTACCATGTGTATCTACAACATTTCCCCTTGGCTATGCATGAAGCGAAAGTACATCATGATGTCAATTATCATTCAAGACCCAAAGCAACCTGGTAACGACATTGATGTGTACCTAAGACCACTGGTTGAGAATCTTCTTCTGTTGTGGAACAAAAAAGTGTTACCAACCGGGACTAAAGATGATCTTTAGTCCCGGGTATTTCACCCGGGACTAAAGATGCCGATCTTTAGTCCCGCATTCGTAATCCCGGTTCGAGAACCGGGACTAAAGGCGGTTACGAACTGGGACTATAGTGAGTTTCTCCAGCAGTGATACCTCTGGTCTGACCGATGTAGATACTCTCCGACCGTCCTCCAAACTGCCGTCACCTGAAGACAACATGAAAAAAAAAGTCTCACTAGGGATAGTACCTAGAGTATTCTGCATTAATACGATGAAATGGAAAAAAGCCTATGTGTAACATATGCCAAATGGAAACAAAAAATGATGTCGATCGTCGAGTTGTGTAGCAAGCTTGGGAAGCATTAGGACACGTAAGGAGATTCTGGCACATTTAGCAACCGGTAGCTCCGGCCGTACGTTGTCTTCTCCCCATACGCCTTCAACTTATCAGCTGGCCGCACAGGCGTTTCGCCATGCAGCTGCATGGAGCTACAGCGGTGGTGCAGCTAGCAAGGTGGCTTTCTAAATCAATCAAAAAAAACAAGATAGTCACGATAGGTGTTCTGCCCTCCTCCATTTGTTTGAATGATGGATAACTGTTCTGCAATCCTACATTTGATTGAATGATGGATCACGAAAAGGGAAAAAAATCAAAACAGTTTTGGTATGCGTTTACATAGGATAGATGAAGAATGTGGAGATCAACATAGTAGTACAAAAAAGTATTAACATTTATTCTAGTTAGGGGCTTATTAGATTTTAGTCACCCGAATCTTACAAAGTTCCGTTCTCTTGAACTGGTGCCTCCACTCTACTATTCTCCATCATCAATCATAATGCATTTGGTATGCACAGCAAGAACCATGTGCAATAATTGTGAATTGTCCACGATGGATCAGCGGAAAACATACAAATACCACCCTGGGCAGGTAGAGAATGATTGTAAATGAGTACCGAATGTTGGAGACACAGAAGGCACAACCACTGACCATTCGTGAATGCCTAATAGCATCCACAATATGTGAACTAAGAGGGATACTAACAGAATTTGTACTGTAGCAATGATTCTATACAGTAACACTAAAAGTAGCAGGTCTTAAGCAACCGAAAAGCAAATCGCCTCTTCCCATGATGAGGCCAATCTCCTCAAATAAACAAACAATACTTTTTACACTCGAGAGGGTAGAATAGAAATTTTATTGGCTATGGGTCCCATTATTGAAGTCCTGTATAGTGTACAAACTAATTGGTGGCTTTATTTTTTTTTTCTTGTGGGGTATTTACACGATGTGAATGCTACGAGTACGAATGAATGGAGTACTAAATAAGTAGCGAGCTTAAAGAGAAAAAAACATGACGTGATCGATTGTGAGAGAGAGGATTACCGTATTCCGATGATAAATACGCTTATCACGCGGTAACCATGATAACAGTGACAAACCATATAAAATTTATAAAAAAATTAAATTATTTTTAAAATTTATTTAAATTTAATGGGGTTATCACGATTTTAATTTTACTGTACTCCACGATAAACGCGTAGTTATTGGCGGTTTTGTAAACCTGGATCGATACCTATTGCCTAGAAATCTTACTTGACATGTGTCTTTCATGGATAACAAGAATTGTGCAGATTATAGGATTGGGAAGCACCAGGAATAAGTGGTTCAACCTAAGTTAGAATAGGATCAAGTAAGCTGCTCGTCCGCCTAGAAATTTCCACAGCATTAGGGAAGCTTCGTACGTAGTGATGCTTGGCTAGTTGTTTCGCCACCATGCAACCAAAAACCTTGCTATCACCACTGAACACTAGCTAGCTTACATCTGCACCAGGCGGCAGATGTGAGAAGCTAATGATATGAGAGCTGACTAAGTTGTTTTGGATTCACTAGTCATCAAACCTGTTCATCCACATAAAAGTACTTTTAATAAAAATTTAATAGAAACATTTTTTGTCCAGACTAAAAATAAGTATAAACCTGATCTGAAGTGACTCATGGTAATATGGGCCATCAATATGTGACTTATTCTATCTTACTAAAAAGTTGATATTCACTAACTTTTAAATCTTAACATGTAAGTGTGTCAAATCATCACTCACTAACAATTATTATCTAGAGTATTTTAAATATCATGCAAATATGATAAATTATTTATAATTTTATTGTATTTTTAGAACTCAATATGCCATCAATGTTAAATCATTATCTTCACATCATTTTTATATTATTTTAATATATACATTTATCATTTCTGTAATGTATAACATGCATTCATCCACATATCCTGTGGCAAAGCGCGAGTATCAACTAGTTTTTTCCATTCTCATGCCCGTGAACAGTGAACATTCCTTTTATTGTTCATGTGCTGTATTTGTTTCATATAGACCAATAAGGTGTAGGATCGAATACAAGCAACTATGCCAACCAGAAAGGGGTGAATGGTTATAGTAACCAAAAACCAAAAACTTTAAGTGAAAATTAAAGTTACCCTCGAATCGATGAAGATCGCCGCCGCCGCCGCTGCCACTGCCGTCGGTCTGACCGCTCGTGCATTGCCGGTCTGACCGCCCCAGTGCTGTCGGTCTGACCGGTGAAGACCTGGTGGTTGAACCGCCGCACTGTCTCCGGTTGGACCGTCGCCTTCTCGCCGGTTAGACCGCCTGTAGTACTCCGGTCAAACCGTCGAGACCCAGAAATACGCCGGTAGAAAAACTCTTGAAGATGTAGATCAAATCTCTTGACTTTATTGCATCAACTAGTGTTTACAAAGTATAACCACAACACTCCTCTTCACAATTTCGACTAATCTCGAAACCCTAACTTTTCTATCAACTCCAATCTCTAAAAACCCGATATAACCGATACCGAGAGACAACACCATGCCCCTCTATTTATACCCATAACATGGATGTCCGTAGCCACGAATCCAACTCATACAAGAAGTCCTAATCCCCTAGGAAACCTCCCATACAAGTAACAAACTCAACATTTTTCAAATTTGGACTCCTATCCAAATTTGACTCTGCTTTCCATACGCACACAACACCACGTGTATGCCATATGGAAACCTTCACCTCCACATGCATTGTTATTTAGCCTGAGCATCCCGCGTGATATCCTCGACCGTTTGGACCTCAACTTCTCCCAAGTCTAGTCCTGATCCATCATCGGCTATACTCCTAAGGCCTCAAGCAACACCTGCACGTGAACTACAAAAAAAACTCCATATCCGAATGCAAGTTATCTCTAACTTGACTCACATTAGCATAACACCAGTACCCATATGTATAGAAACCAAATCAAAGTCAAATCCACAAAGGAAACATCCAAATCCGAAACCAACAAGGAGTCGGCCGGTCAGACCGCGTGCTGGCCGGTCTGACTGTTCGCATATCTCCGGTGTGACCGGTACACAACCATCAACACTGTTCACCGTCTGAAAACACAACTCCATATTTTCATAACCACTTACCTTTGATAATTGTTCATCATCAAGATTAAATCATCACATGATTCTATATAAGGGTGGCTCTAGTAATCTAGTAATTCCACACAAGTGAATTAGGTGATCATCTAGGCCAAGATCATCCAAGTGAGCTGCACAGCCAAGATTTTGTTATTAGGATAATTAGGCAGGAAAGGAAGGCATACCTCTAATTAAAGGTTTGTATCAGTCCTGTAACCCATAGTTCTCATATCAATGTACTATTTTATATAAGAAAGATATTTAAGTTCAGAAAAAACATGCACAAAGTAAAAGCATATCAGTAGCTTGCTAATCCATAGATAGCCGACCTAATTTATTATTTTATAAAACAAAGGGAGGAGGGCAAGATACACATTCTAATTATCTCGTTTGGTTAATTGACCTGCAAGCTGCACTTCCGGTGTACTGGATAGCTCCATACCTGTAATATGCATTCCTACATGTACGGCCAACTGATTAGCAGAACAAAGAGACGAAGAGGCACTGCCGCAATGGTCCATGCTCGCGAGCAAGTGCTCGCAACAGTGATGACAGCTGGAGCAACCTCACCGCCAATTTCAAGTGACAAGTGAACTCCCAATGCTTTCCAAGCTTACTATACACTTTGTTATTTTTTTATGTTTCTCATTTCATATATGTTTTTGGCATAGATGATTTTGGGGACGCTACATATATATTCATGTGGAATGCCGCTGTTCCGGTTGAGTGTTTTTAGTGTACAATTAACAGGATTTCGTTTGTTTGCTCTAGAGCGAGATTGTCCACGGGAACCAAGTACAAAATAATACTTGCGGTTCCCTTCTACTTCCATTTCTCGGCATAGAAGCTTGGCTGTGTGAGCTGATAATTTATAGGGATGCCATGCAAGACATCTAACTGAAGAGCCAACACTGCTATAAAAACCCTCATAACGATCGGTCTTATTGGTGCCGATTCATTTAAAACCGACATCTATGGATTTTTTCTCACCTCTCACAAGATAAGAAATAGAAAACCGACACCTTCTATTCCCAGACGCAGAAGCTTAACCTCTATGACTGAAATATAAAAACAATATGGCTCTTTGGCATGCGTACATATGGAGCAAACCTAAGATTACTTTTACCTCTGTCCAAACCCAAAGAAAAAACTAATCTGATGATCTACCCGAGCTCGTGAAGATGGTGTGGTGTCGGTTCTATTGCTTGGGAAGGAATCTCAACACGCATCCTAGGTTAAACAAATCAGTTGACTACTTGATTTATGTTCAGCAAATAATAGAGGTAGGTTTCTTTCATGTAACACGAGTTATACTAAACTCTAAATTTTCAACTTTCGTAAAAAATGTGTACCCAAAAATATGATGTTAGTTGGATCATGTGATGATTTAATCTTGATGATGAATAATTGTCAAAGATAAGTGTTTATGAAAATACGGAGATGTGTTTTCAGACGGTGAATAGTGTTTGCGCCAACAGGTTTTGCACCGGTCAGACCGGGCGGTGGTGGCCGGTCAGACCGGAGGTATGCGACCGGTCAGACCGGCTGTCACGCGGTTTGACCGGTAGAGGCGGCCGAGTCCTTGTCGGTTTCGGATTTGGATGTTTCCTTCGTGGATTTGACTTATAAATGGTTTCTATACGTACGGATACTGGTGTTATGCTAATGTGAGTCAAGTTGGAGATAACTTGCACTCGGATATGGAGTTTCTTTGTTGTTTACGTGCAGCTGTTGCTTGAGGCCATGGGAGTATAGCTGGTAATGGATCGGGACTAGGCTTGGGAGAAGTTGAGGTCCAGACGGTCGAGGATATCACGCGGGATGCTCAGGCTCGAGAACAATGCATGTGGAGGTGATGGTTTCCATATGACGTACACGTGGTGTTGTATGCGTATAGAAAGCGGAGTCAAATTTGGTAGGAGTCCAAATTTGGAAAGTGTTGAGTTTGTTGCTTGTATGGGAGGTTTCCTAGAGGATTAGGACTTCTTGTATGAGTAGGATTCGTGGCTAGGGGCAGCCACGATGAGGGTATAAATTGAGGGGCAGGGTGAGGCTTCTCGATATCGGTTTTTAGAGATTGGAGTTGAGATAAAAGTTAGGGTTTCGAGGTTAGTCGAAATTGTGGAGAGGACTGCTGTGGTTGCACTTTGTAAACACTAGTTGATGCAATAAAGTCGAGAGATTTGATCTACATCTTCGAGTGTTTTTCTACCGGCGTTCTTTTGGATCTCGACGGTTTGACCGAAGTACTACGGGTGGTCTAACCGGCGAGATACTAGCAGTGTAACCAGTAGTGTGGCGGTGGTCAGACCGGAGGTGGCGGCGAGCACCAGGGCAGCGGTCAGACCGAAGGCATTGGCGCGGTTAGACTGGCAGCAGTATCTCGGTCAGACCGGCGGCATAGCTTCGGTCAGACCGACAGTGGCAGCAGTAAGAGATCCAATCTACATCGAAAAGAAGGTAACTTTTATTTCCACTAAAAGTTTTTGGGTTTTGGTTTTTCCTAACATTCACCCCCCCTCTGGTAGGTTTGTTTGCTCTTATACGATCCTACAAGTGGTATCAGAGCCACGTTCTTCTATTTGATCTTTACCGATCTTTAGATTTGTTGCTATGGCTGATAAGTTTTCAAACAAACCTCATATCTTCAATGGAGTTGATTTTGACTATTGGAAGAAAAAGATGGAATCTTTTATCACATCTCAAGGTTATGATATTTGGTTAAAAGTTACTCAATCTTATGAGATTCCTGCTCGCATAGACACCCCTCTCATAAATTGGAATTTAAAAATAATTGCAAAGCGCATAATATTTTACTCAATGGAATTTCACGCTCCAATTTTGATCGTGTTTCGCATCTTGCTACTGCTAACGCTATTTGGAAAGCTTTAAATAATTTTCACACTGGCTCTTCCAATATTAAAGAATTGCGAAAAGATGTTTTCAAAAAAGAGTACATTAGATTTGAGATGAATCTTGGTGAATCTTTGGATGAATATTTGGCGCGTTTTAATAAGATTTTGAGTAATCTTAGATCTGTTGATGTTTCTTATGAGATTAATTATTCTCAATCTGAGATTGCTCGCCACTTTATGAATGGTCTTGACATGAAGATTTGGGATGTTAAAGTTACATCTATTCAGGAATCTGTTGATATGAACACTTTGACTTTGGATATTCTCTATACTAAATTGAAAACTTATGAGATGAATATTCTTTCAAAAAGAACTGATTCTAAATCCACTGTTTTGATGTCTTCATCTGGATCTTCTTTGGATACTTCTCCTACGTCTGTTGTTTCTGCTCTTGTTGCCATGCCCGATGATCAACTGAATGAAATCAGTGAGGAGGACTTGGTTTTAGTTGCTAACAAATTTTCTCGAGCTATGATTAATGCCAGGTCTAGGAGAAGAGGTGGACCAATTCGTTGTTTTGAATGTGGTCAACCAAATCACATTCGATCTAAGTGTCCCAAGCTTGGAAAAGGTACGCAGGAGGAGGATCAAGATGATGCCAAGAACGCCAAGAAGAACAAGAAGCAATTCAAGAACATGAAGATAAAGAAGTTCTAACAGAAGGCGATCGATGAAGCATTTGCAAGGGTTCAAGATTCAAGCGATGTTGATTTTGAAAGTGATGACAAGGATGACAAGGGCAAAAGCATTGTTGAAATTTGTCTCACGGCTAGAAGTGTTGAAGAAGATTCTGACAATGATGATGAGGTAAGTCATACTCCTAGTGTTGAATATTTTCAAGAAGTAATTGCTAGGCTTAGTTACAAGATTTTTAAATTTAAAGAAAAAATTAGTCAACATGAAGTTACTATTGATTCTCTTAATGCTAAAAATAGTAGAATAAGATCTCTTGTTCATGATGATGATGAATGCAAATCTTGCGAAATTTTATTTGCTGAAGTGATTGTTGTAAGAGAAATTAATAGGTCTACTGGCAAAAAACTTGATGTTGAATCTAAGAAATCTCGCAAATTTGAATCTTGTCTTGCTCTTAGCTTTGCTATGAACACTAGATTGGTTAATGAGTTATTTTTTACTAAGAGAGCTTTAAATAAATGTCAAGTTGCTTTGTTTGCTAGCTCGATATTTAATTTGATTAGCTCTGAAAGAATAAAACAATCTAGTGCAAAACCTTGCTTGACATGTGTTGGGAATGAGATGAAGTTAAAAGATGCTCTATGTCGTGTTAAGCACATGGAAGAAATTGTAAAACAAGATGAAGTGATTTCATGCTCAACTTGTAGAAAACAAAAAGATCTTTTCGATGCATGTAAAAATTGTGCTATTCTCACTCAAAAAGTTTCTTATTTAAAAAGTTATTTGGAAAAGTTTTCTGATGGTAAAAAGAAACTTAATATGATTTTGGATCAATCTAAAGTGAGCACTTTTAATCGTGGTGTAGGTTTTGATACTAATGTCTATTTTACAAATCACCAACCTGTTGTTTTGAGCAGAACTGAAAAAATTGGTGTTTTGACAAAACCCGAACAAAAGAAAATGATTTTTAAATCTGCTGGAATTTTGCCCTCTCTTTCTTCAACGATTCAAGGGAAAAAGTCTTTTGTTGCAAAACCATCAATTTTAAAACCATCTACTTCAAAAACTTCTTGTCGTGAGAAGTACACTTGTTCCTTTTGTGGAAAAGATGGACATTTTGTTGGTTTTTGTTTTAGACTTACCCGTAAACAGAAAAAAGAAAGAGAAATTGTTTTTGCTAAACAACGTTGGCAAAAATCGGGTTTTGGATCGAGGAGCTCGGTCAGACCGACCCTGACCAGTCGGTCAGACCGGCCACGGCCAGCGGTCAGACCGCAAGTGTACCGGCGGTCAGACCGGAATCCAGGGTCGGTCAGACCACAGGTACATCGTCGGTCAGACCGGCCACAGGGCTATTTTGCGCGTAATTCAAATCGGACTTTTGTGAAGCATCAAGGTACGTTTTCAGGTAAGTCTGATTCTAATTTTGTTCGTGCATATGTACCTACTGGTTCTATTGGTCGTGTGACTCAGTGTTAGATTCCAAAATTTCTTATTTCTAACCCCAACACGGAGGCCTCGACATCTTCTTGTTAGTAAGTATTTTTGAGCATACTCCCCATGAGCGTTCAACGTTGAGACGACGGTTGCTTTTCAATGTAACGTCAAAGGTAATTTTGGATTGACATAATTTTGTTCTACTTTCTTGATTATTAGCTTTTCATGTGCTAGTTTATGAGATAGTAGTTTTGGGTAACTCAAGTGAATATATGTCAATTCATGAGAACCTTGGTGATATCATTGACAATTGGATGTCTTTTTCAAAATCTTTGATTTTTCTTGATTTTTCTTCGGGGGAAATTGGAGGTTAATTTGAGGGGGAGTTTGTGCTTTTTCATGCATTCATGTTTATTTTTATGCATTTGTTCATAAATCTGAATATAAATAAAAATGATAAAAGAGAGCTTTGTCTTATACCTCTAGTATATTCTTGTGCATGCTAGCAAATAATTAAGGTTTATTTGTTGCTATGTTTGCTTGTATGCATTTTAGTCTTTTCATGAAGCTTAAATATTGCTTTTAAGTGAAATGATGCATGACACTAATTTTTTTACTTGAATTAAGAAAATATGCAATATTGATGCTAGTATATTGTTTGAACGATAAATGCTTAATATATATGCTTTATTGATTTATTATTCCTCAAATAGCTTTTAACTGCTCATTGTACAAGAGAATAAAAATATCTATGAGAGAAAAAAAATGAATACCGAATCCTTGGAAATAGTCTTGACGACAAGGACGTATTCGATGTGAGCAAAAATAATGGGTGCCGAATCCTTGAAAACAGTCTTGACGATAAGGATGTACCCAGAATAATTGAAAGAAGAAATATGAGCAAAAAAGAAGCTCAAAAAAAAGTTAAAAATTCTCTTGGTTGTTTTGTGCTAGAGTTTATTTGAGAAAAAGTGATAAATGCAATAGGTGTATGTGTATAGATGTTGATTTTTCAACCTATGTGCTTGTGAATATGTTGTATTATAAATCGCTTGAAATCATGAATCTTTATTGCCAATTTGAGCTTAATTGTAATATCTTTGATTCATGTTTATACTATAGTGCATGCTTGTTAACTAGTTGATAAGTTTATCTCTCTTGTCTTGCAAAGCATGTTCATGAATTGCTTCTGGTATACTTTAAAGTTCTCGATGAAAAAAAATAGAAAATAAGAAAATAAAAATTGGTTATTACAAGTGATAATGATGATATCATTGCATTTGTGCTATATTTGTTATTATTTTTCTTTTACATTCATGATGAAATCATTATCAAGGGGGAGAAATATACAAAATGGATGCTTCTTGAAAGGGGGAGTTTTGTTTGTTTTCGATTTTAAAAAAATAGTCGATTTTGAGATTTGTTCGTAAATATGGAAAATTCTTTCTTTTACAAAGGGGGAGAGTTTTCTTTTCGTCACGTTTGTGATTTTTGAGCCGTCTGAGCTTTTCGATTTGTTTTTGTTTTTCGGTTTTCAAACACACTAAATTACATTTTAGAGATGTTGCCAACGTGTTCATCAAGCGGGAGATTGTTAGATCATGTGATGATTTAATCTTAGTGATGAACAATTGTCAAAGGTAAGTGTTTATGAAAATACGGAGATGTGTTTTCAAACGGTGAATAGTATTTGCGCCGACAGGTTTTGCACCAGTCAGACCGGGCGGTGGTGGCCGGTCAGACCGGCTGTCACGCGGTTTGACCGGCAGAGACGGCTGACTCCTTGTCGGTTTCGGATTTGGATGTTTTCTTCGTGGATTTGACTTATAGATGGTTTTTATACTTGTGGATACTGGTGTTATGCTAATGTGAGTCAAGTTGGAGATAACTTGCACTCGGATATGGAGTTTCTTTGTTGTTCACGTGCAGGTGTTGCTTGAGGCCATGCGAGTATAGCCGGTGATAGATCGGGACTAGGCTTAGGAGAAGTTGAGGTCCAGACGATCGAGGATATCACGCGGGATGCTCAGGCTAGAGAACAATGCATGTGGAGGTGAAGGTTTCCATATGGCGTACACGTGGTGTTGTATGCATATGGAAAGCGAAGTCAAATTTAGTAGGAGGTCAAATTTGGAAAGTGTTGAGTTTGTTGCTTGTATGAGAGGTTTCCTAGGGGATTAGGACTTCTTGTATGAGTAGGATTCGTGGCTAGGTGCAGCCACGATGAGGGTATAAATTGAGGGGCAGGGTGAGGCTTCTCGATATCGGTTTTTAGAGATTGGAGTTGAGATAAAAGTTAGGGTTTCAAGGTTAGTCGAAATTGTCGAGAGAACTGCTGTGGTTGCACTTTGTAAACACTAGTTGATGCAATAAAGTCGAGAGATTTAATCTATATCTTCGAGTGTTTTTCTACTGGCGTTCTTCTGGATCTCAACGGTTTGACCGAAGTACTACGGGCGGTCTAATCGGAGAGATACTAGCAGTCTAACCGGTAGTGTGGCGGCGGTCAGACCGAATGTGGCGGCGAGCACTAGAGCAGCGGTCAGACCGAAGGCATTGGCGCGGTCAGACCGGCGGCAGTATCTCAGTCAGACCGACGGCATAGCTTCGATCAGACCGACAGCGGCAGTAGTAGGAGATCCAATCTATATCGAAAAGAGGGTAACTTTTATTTCCGCTAAAAGTTTTTGGGTTTTGGTTTTCCCTACCATTCATCCCCCTCTGGTAGGTTTGTTTGCTCTTGTACGATCCTATAATGTTTACAAATTATTATTTTCTCCATTTCATATTATAAGTCATTTAACTTTATTAAGTCAAACTTATTTGAGTTTCACCAAGTTTATAAAAAAATAAAGTAATATTTTTAATACAAAAGAAACATATTATCAAAATATATTCAATATTAGATTTAATAAAACAAATTTAATTTTAATAAAAAAACATATTATCAAAATATATTGAATATTAGATTTAATGAAACAAATTTAATATTTTAGATGCTGCTAAGTTTTTTTATAATTTTGAACAAATCTATTAAAGTTTGACTAAAAAAAATCAAACGACTTGTAATATATATTACAAAATGGATGAAGTATTCAACAAATTTAGAAGGGCAAACCAAGTAGCCACTTTACTATTTTGAAGCTCTGCACACTTCTACGTTCGCATGACTGATTGGAAAGTGGACCTTCAGCGACCAGTGCTCCAAAATCTCACTGTGGAATACGGCACAGGACTTTTGCCTGATAGGTAGCCGATGTTGGAGGTACAACGTTCGCAGCCTTGAAGCATCCCATCGAAAGAAATGCAGGTTGGTTGCATGGGGGAGTGAAGCGACATACGAATACCCGATGCTTCCTAAGCCCATCTGACGCATGCTTGGGACACCCAATCTAATGTATGGTTGGAGATATCATCATGCATTTTCACCTTTCATGCACGTGCACGTTCCTGGTCTGAGATGTTAAGAGAGGCCATGTACTGGTGCGAACAAAGAGTGTGTGTGTATATATATATATAACGCAGGGGCGTAGCTAGTTAATGAAGGAGAGGGTGAATCAGTTCCCACTTTACCATAGCACTTGAATATTTTCAAGCAATAGTAGAGAGGTCTACCAAATTTTAACAACAACTAACTAAATACTTGTGCGTTGCAATGGTATTTTAAAGAGAATCATATGATACTTTCTAAGATCATTCCTATTATCTAATCATACGACCGTACTTGCATATGTCGAATTTTAGTGGTCAGCTCAGCATACACATATGTCAAATCCATGAAACTGCAAAGCCGTGACTTTTCCACCAAAGGCAACGCACATCGATCCTCTTTTGCTCCCCTCTGCTCGCCAACACCATCGACACATCTTCCACCTGATGCTGCCGCCCCCGACCTCCCGTCCAACACTGCTTTGCTCTCATCTCCGTCCTCTTCACCTCGCCTCCTTGACTCCCTCCCTGTCCTCCACACTATACATCTTCTTCCCCTTCCCTTCTTTCATGGCAACAAGTTGCGAGCTGCCATATATGGTTGCGACGATGCTCTAGCTAACCCACCTAGCCTTAAGGTCGCTAGGGCCAGTGAGCACGCCAGCAGGTAGATCCAATCGTTATCCAGTCCAAGCGCTCACTGGAGATGGTTACTACTTCGGCCTCGGTCCCCATATGAAGTGGTTATGGCCTTAATCATCTCTCACGTCCGCCACTGAACTGCCAGAGACCAGTTCTGGTGACCTTCTCCCTGTATGAAGTGGTTATGGCTTTAGTCGTACCTCACGTCCGCCACTGACTGCCAGAGGCCAGTTCTGGCGACCTTCCTCCCTCCTGGTCCTGGTTATGGTGGTATGGGCATGAACAATGCCACTCCTAGGAAGGGCCTCATGTGCCACTTATGCTAAAGCCATATTTTATCTCTCACAGTGCAAATTTAAGTGGTTGTAGTTTTGGTTTCAATTTTTGATATCAGCCGTTCGTATTTTTTATTTCAGTCCTCATAGTTTCCAATATTTACAATGAGCACCCCTAAAACCACAAAATAATATAAAATACCCCCTCCTCTCCACTTTCCCCTCCTCCTCGTTCTCTCTGGCACACCGCCCCCTCTACCAGCTGCCGCCATGCTACCCCTCTCCACCTACCTCGGCTGACGCGTGATGAGCTCGGTCGAGGCGAGGAAGAAGCCGAGGAGTCGGCGGCAAGGAAGAAGCCGAGGCGGCCCCCGTTGCTGAGCGGCGTCGCGATGCAGGCGACGACGGCTGCGTCCGTGGCAATAGCATCAGTGGACGACAGTTCCCTCAGGTGATGCCAAGGACACCGGGCCTTTCCACCGTCGCAGCCAAGGCCTTCCTTTCTCAGGAAGAGTAGGGATGCCAACGAGGAAGAGGAGAGGGTGCCAGGGAGGAAGATGAAGGACGAGGGATCAAGGCCAACAATCGTCTCTCCTCCAGATCTGGCTATCCCGTGCCTCCCGGTGACGCTGGCCCTCGGTCTGGCGGCACTGCCCCTAGATCGGGTGATGACGGCCCTCAATCTGCCACTTGAACACGGAGGAGGAGGACGACGATGCGGGTGCTGCTGGATCCGACGCGGCGCGGGCCGACAAGCCGATGGCCGTGGCAGCCGCCTCTTCCCTCTTCTCTGGACGACGATGGACTCAATGGCGTGGAGCGGAGCCAGGCGGAGCTTGCTGGCGAAGTCCATCCGTTCCTGGTACGTTTGGGCGGGATCACCCTCATGCAGACCTCCTTGGAGTTGGTGGCTTGGACCTTGGGTCCTAGATGTCGATTCACGGCGGTGGCACGGCGGTGGCTAGGGACGGAGGAAGCGGTGCGCGCGCAAAAGAAACAGAGAGGCTGGGGTACTAGCAAGAGATGGAAGCGGGATGGGGATCGACCGGACTCCACCGACACTGCAGGTCCTATATGTCAGTACTTATAAGGCAGAATGGACACCACAAGTATGAATGTTTTAAGAAGTACATATTTGATCAGAAAATCTACTGAACGGATGTCCGTAGCGGTGCGACAGTCACGGAACAATGTAATTAATGACATCCATCCATCATTCAACCTCGCGTGCGGTGCGTCGAGTTGAGATGAGCCGTCCGCCTCAAGACGCACTTCGCGTGCGCACCTGTCTAGCAAAGAGAGACCAACACGGCCAAATATGCTTGAGCCAACACCAAAGCTAGCTGCAGGCTACTGTTCTGCCTATTTTCTGCATTTTAGTAGCTACTACAGGCTAGCTGCACGCTACTGTCCTAGCTATTCTCTTCTTTTTAGAGTATGACTGCAAAAGAGTTGTCCTATTTTCTTCTTCTCAATTTTTTATTGCTTGCACATATTTTTTTATGTACATACATGATATATACCTAAATGATATATCCTTAATATTTTTTGTGCTGCCAAATGTTATCAGAAATAGTACAGAATGATATACCGTTTGTTGAGCACCCGAAATTTATATTGTCCGGTGTCATTTGTGATCACCACATGATTTTAGGGAGTGAGATCCATACACGCATTATAGTCACTCAAGCCTCAATGTGCCCCATGATCACAACTAATAACCATCCAATATAAAGTACGTAGTGCCGAATATTGAGCAAAAGAGATATTGCTGGGACTTAGCGTGCCAGTCAACTTCAGCTTGAGACGTGCCCGTCAAACCACACAAAGGCAGCGACCAGATGTGTTACACATCCCAGGAGACTTGACAAATTTGCTAAGCTCTACAACATCTCGTTTGTTCAACGTCCATACTCGTGTCTGGATAGTTCTATAAGCTAGAACAACCCAGGGCACTTTCATTAAAGCAAATGATATTCATAAAGGACTACTAATACACAAATAACTTAGAATCTAAGTCTAGGATATATAATGATAATTAAAGATTCTCACGGAAGCTTAATTATCCAAGACCCATAAGCAATCCGACTAGAGGTAAACCCCTAAAGAACCGTCCTGAAGAGAACAACGGAACCCGTAGCACTCAACTAACCTGCAAAATGGATATTCCAATCGAACAAGTGTCAGTACATTAACTATGTTAATGTACTGGCAAGGCAATACAATCCTACATACATGCAAGCTCTAATTATCAAAGAATGGCTATTTGTAGGTTCATTTGCATAAAGCTAAGTTGGTTCACAACATTTCACAAGCGATAACTTTGTAAACATTTGTAGAATAAGTATATAAAGTAGAGCATGGTGATCAATATAAATAATTTTAGCAACATAATCATCATTTCTCCTCATCATCATTATCATAAGTCAATAAACATCAACTTGCACCTTCCTTGGTAGCAAGTCATCATTATCATCGAAATCATCATCAAATCCCCATCCTCAACCATTTTTATAAAACATTTTAGAAAAGATAAAATTACACTCATGCTATTTCCCCAAGTCGCTCTTGACCGTGAGCACGGCTAACCGGTTAGTTTTAACTCTGCAGAGTTCGTACAAATCCACATGATGCGATAAAAGCCCGAAGGCTACACTCTAGTTGGTTCGGTGCCGGCCTAGCACCCCACACTCTACACGATGAGTGTGGACTAGAGGTCACAACTTAGCGGTTACATTGCCTAGTGTCTAGCCTTGCATCAGCGACGGCAAGTGTGAATCCACCCTAGGAATGACCCAGAGTCGTTAGGTGGCGGGCCCACGCCTTAGACCTAACGCCGTGGCAACGAACACATCCGTTCCCCCACGAGGCACTTAACCGTTGAATTGGATAGACTTAGACGCCCATACTGTGAGACGGACTACCCGTCCCCTCACAGAACACACCCAGCTAGTCTTGTTGCTAGCAATATAATCAATACACACACATGGGTAGTTCCTATGAATCATCGCTCAGACTAATTCATTCTACTCCGGCCTACCAATATGCAAAGCTAAACACTAAACAACTTAATAAGCTAAGGTCATCCCATACTAACACATGTGGTAGTACGGTGTACTTAGTTGGTAACATAGAGTTCGGTCCTTAATCGACTCAGGTGAACGCTCCCCCTATCGGTGCACAACTATAACCATATGTACACCACTCGCCGCCCAAGTCTAGAAATATGTTTAACTCCATTTTATTTCACAAATAACCAGAGGCTTCACCTCTGTCCATAAATTGTAAATTGCCCATTTTCAAATATATAAAGTGATCACAATCTCTGAAACCATTACACTAGGCATGGCTAAGCATACGACGTTATATTAAGCAATTATAAGCCTAGTTGAGCACATGGAGAGTACTCTAAACCATTCCAAGGTTACAAACATCAAGGATAACAAATCTCAAGGTGGATTATGCAACAAATAGGTCATAACTACCATTTTATCGCTTTCAAATAATTTTTCCAAACATAACAACCTAACGTGTGCAACTTTGCAATAGAAAACGTTTGCCCAATAAAAACATGGGATCAAACTGTTCAAAGGACAAGGGCACTTGCCTTAGTTAGAATCTCCCTCACTGTCAGCAATAGAACCCAAACTTCTCACCGAAAGTGGTGTCGTTCACTATACGAAATAACGGTAACGATATAAATACCAAAACAAGCAAAGATCCAACATGCTTCTAATATGCATAAACTTTATTATAATAGATAGGTACTGACTAAATATGATTTATGGTGAGATAATTTTTATTTCATCACTTGTATTTTGGGACTTATAAATTCTATAAATTCTATTCTAGGCCTAGGTGAAATTCACTCTAAATAATCTTAGATGCATTTTATGTCCATGTTTTGTCAAGTATTAGGTTATAGCAGTGAAAAGTGTGTCTTCCTGGGTTCCATAAGATTTATTTCATAATTTTTAGAGCTAGTAAAAATTTATTACGAATGTTATAAGCTATGTGTCATATTGTACTATTTATTTGCTATACAAGATTTTAGAAGCCTTCCTAGTACCGTATGTTTCATATTTTAACTTAGGGCGATTAAGATCATAAAGGTATTAGTCTAACAAAATTGAAACCACTTTATTTGGAGTTATAGTTACTCCTACATGAATTTTGGAAGTTCCTATTGTTAAATAGGGACATACACCTGTTATACAAATTTAATGGCATTTACAAACTAATTCTTCTAGACCTCAGTGTTAGAGAAATAGAGTCCAGCATTTTGTGATCCTAACGAATTTTAGTTCATATTATTTTGACATAAGTTGGACCTCCCATGTATTTTAGATATTTGAAGACATATGGTGGGAATTATACGTATTCAAAATCCTGGAGTTATTAACTTTATAGAACATGCCATATTTTAATTCATGATAATTAAGTTTATGAAATTATGGATCTAATAAAATTAAAATCATCTCATTTGAAATTAGAACCAATTTCTTATGAATTTTAGAAATTCTCCTTTTAATTATAATCATTTACGTCTATCTAAAAGTGAAGGTACCTTAGCTCACATAAATAAAGTTCATGCTTTTGTGAAGCTAACAAGTTTTGGTTTGATTCATTTAAAGCTCATATGAATTTTCTACAAACTTTACAAGTTCAATTATGTTTTATGTCAATTATTCCCTACACAAATAATTAGGGATATTTCTTCTACTGTAAGTGGCAAATTTTATTCTACCATATTAAAGATCATAATTTTGTGAGTCATCTAAAATTTGGTTCATTCAAATTGGAGCTAAGATGAATTTTCTAGGAATTTACAAAGTTTGTACAATTTTTAGTTCAATAGAAAAGCTTTTTAAACTATTCCCATTATTTTTCTAAGAATTTTAAATAGAGGGTCCACATGTCTGTCAATGGCAGTTTTGCAGAAAAACCCTCAGAGTTCTTGGATTTAGAACCCGAGGTCCTTTACATGTGTTAAAGGAAACAGGGCCCACCTGTCATTGGCTCAAGAGGGAGAGAAGCGAGGACGACAACAGCTGGCGCAGACCGGGGGTGGCACCGGCGGCTGGTGGATGGCATCGGCGGCGAACGGCGGTTCCTCGGCTGGTGCAACCAAAAGGAGAACGATGTTCCTGCCTCTTGCGCACCCGACGGTGGTCGGCTTGTCACCAGTGATGGTGGAAATCGACGGCGGCAACGGTGTAAGTGGCGACAGCTTCCGGGCTGCAAGTGCCAACTAGGTCATCGATCGCATCCGGCCGAATTGATTGACGCAAATGAGACTATAGGACCCTTGGACACTTACTCAATGTCTCCCATGCGTCGGCGAAGCTGGACAACGGCGGTGACGGGAAAAACTCCCCGGCGGCGACAGAAATAGGCAGGGCGACGATGATAGCTTCCCCCGATCTTCAAGCTGCCAAGGAAAGGAGCGGGGTAGCTCAGAGGAAACCTAGAGATGCTACTCGAGCAAGGAATCGTGCCGAAACTCACCCGGGAAGGAGGATTTGATGGCGGCGGCGGTTGGCTGGAGTTGAAGAAGAGGATGCCGATCTCCTTCGTCGATGGACAATCCTTCGGGATCTTTGAGGGGTTTTAGAGAGGACCATGAGGAGTGGCCGATGGCGTGACGGCTCGGCCTGCGATGGACTCCATTGCCCTGCGCATCGATGATGTCATCGGCGACGACCTTCAGTGCGTGCTCCCGAGCTTCGTGGGCGCGTCGGCGTTCCCAACGATTGGCTCTACAATAGAGAGCGGGGTTAGAGGGGATGGAACCGGCGCCTTGAGGAGGTATTGGAACATGGATTAGGTGGGGATGGCGATGGCTCGACGGCGATCAGTGGCGCTTTCCTCTCCACGGCCGACGACAGAGATGTGGGCGACGGAGAGGCTGAAGGCTTCCTCCCTCGGTGTGCTCGGTATCTGGGCGGAGAGTGAGGAGAGGCGACACTGTTGGGAGGAGATGAGGGCGAGATCAACGGCGGCCACGTCGAGTCCACACATCGAGTAGGAGCCTTGCCACCGCCCCCGATCTCTCTCTCTCTCGGCTGTGTTTTGAGTAGAATGGTTAAGGGGAAGAGGTGGACAGGGTGAGGGCAAGCCCAAGACACTGTCATGTGGGTCCACCTCGTGGTGCAACAGAGATAGAGTGATAAGATGGGTAGAAATTTTGGTGAGTGTACTGTTTAGCAAATTCTCAGGATTATTTCTTTCTCTCTTCTTTGTAATACTATAATTTAATTTCTATACCAGATAAATTAGAGTGGATTTTTGTGGAGGTAGATATATTGATCTAGTTTCCATTTTCCTTGGTTTCACTCAAAAATTCATTATATTTTATTCTCAGCAAAATAAAGAAAATGGGCCTGGCTGAAATTAGATTGAATTTTTAGGAGGTCAAAACTAATAAAAAAAATTATGGAAAAATTATATTAATTCATGATAAATAAGCTAGTATTTTAATAAATTATGTTCCATCTGCACTTTTGTTGGCGCAGAATTTCGACCCGTCCAGCAACCAAACGGGTTCCGCGTTACCACGGCGGCCTGGGAGATCTGCTTAACTCCAGTGCAGGTCCAAATGGCTTGCCTAATCGTAAGTAGAGCGTGCCAGTTGATTTGATCTGCAATCAACAAGATTAAACAAATAAAACATGTGAGAACCGATGGCCGATCGGCCGATAGGCCGATGTTGCATCGTGAAGGCCGGGCCGATAGGGCAAACCTATATCGGCTTACTTGAAAAGAAAATAAGATAGAACTAATAAAGTAGATCTAATCTCATCGGCCCATGTTATCATGTTTATAGTCAATTATTGGAATCGGCCGATGAGGGTAGCATGAAGGTAAATACACTAGCTAGTACTCTAGTGCAACTTTATACGAGCCAATCGGCCAGTATAAATACATCAATCAGAAAGAGATCTTAAGATTACTTTATGATCAACACATTTATATTACTTTATGATCAACACATTTATACTCACCGATCTGAACATATAAGCGGCAAACATATGCAAGTAATATAAAGCAATTACATATGCTAGGTAAGACCGGCTAAAACCCCGGTACTATCCTTAATTACAACCGAAAACAGGCTTTGTGTTAGATCTCAAAACAGGACTAAGGTCGATGGCAACTCAAAGTGTGGATTGAGACTTAACACAAAGAAAATCAAGTCGTCGATTGCTTTTGGGGATGACAGATGCATTGAATAATCTAGCCAAGCATGAGAATTAAACCATTGTCGGCAATAAACCCTAAAACGAGTAAACCGCTGACAAGGCTTAATCGAGACACTCATCAAAATTATCCAAGACATGATAATCGACGATCACAACATCGAGGCTTAACGTGTCTAAAGCGACACGCTAGCCCCGACGATGCAGATCGTCGGGGACGAGTTCTTACCTCTGCTCCGAGGAAGCAAGAACTCGTTGGAGAAGACCTCTTGCGAGGTTTGGCGATGCGCCGAAAGTAGATTAAACTGGTTTTTTGTGATTGATTCGAGAGAGAGTTTTCCTGTACAAACTATCGGGATATTTATACCCGAGATTACAACAGAACCCTTGTAGGGCACGATCTTATCTACAACTAACAAACAAGTCTTTGCGGCAGACTCTAGCCACAGATTAGATCTAAACTACCTAATTTACAAGATACAATTGCCCAAAACCGAGCTTTATCTCTATTCGGCAACTTCCTTGAAGCTTACTTTGAGCCCAGACCAAGCCCACGTTGACACTGTCAACTCACAACCCGTATCGGCCCGTGACCAAACCAAATCCGTATCGGCCGATATGCCTTCTATAGCAACACTCCCCAAGTCCGATACGGTTACCGGGTCCGATACGAAGCTTGGTCCGACTCCAACTTAATCCTTCTTCTCTGCTTCGGTCTCCTCTTTCCTTTCCAAGTCGATTACCAAAATCCGTCGTCAACAACTTTCATGTGATAAAATACATATATGAGATGTGTATCGTTTTTGCCGATTAGGGTTTTGGATTTAACCTGATTTTGACTCCTTTGACCAATTTAATTGAGGGTCTAGATGTAAAAATAAAATCATGCCAAAATTCCAGTGAGTCTAACATATTGAGTATAACCCACGTGAATTTTTCCATGATTTTATCTTACACTAATTATTTTTAGAAATTCGCTAAGCTTATCCTTACCTATATGTTTTCTATTATAAAATATAATTAAAGGATTGTAAAATTATATTTAGATGATTCTTGACCTGACATGATATTTTTGAGCATGATTTTTTTTACTTTTAGTTACTCAACCTTATATTTTACATGTACATACATTCTTATAAATATATATTTAGTATTTGCCTCAGAGTTTTTAATTTATATTCACCCTATTATGAAATGCTAGTAAAACCCAAAAACAAGCAAAAGACTCAAGTCTCAACAATTCATTTTGCAAATACATGCACACACTATGTCTTAGTTTTATTCCTTTGAGTTATCAAGTAGAAGGTTTTAAATTGTTCATAAATTTGTATATTAAAACTAGTATTATTAGGCTCGCCCATGTTTTTCATTGGAAAATACTAGTATTCCTATTTATGAAAAACATTCTCGACATTTTTAGATGCAAAATTTAAAATTCAAATTTTGAGTATGTCACATCGTTTCAACGGAATAGCTGACATCATGATGACATCAACATGATATTTTCTAAATATCAGATCATTTAAATCTGATATCTACGAGGTATCATGTTTGATACCGAAGATAGCAAACCCGATACATATGGTATCATGCTGACGTCAGCATGATACGTAGCTATCAAATCTGATACCTACAAGGTATCATGTTTGATACTGAAAATATCAAATCCAATACCTACAATACCATACTGACATCATCATGATGTCAGCATTTTCGTAAATCCCGTGAGCCAGAATTGGCTCGCGTTCCTCCTTTATCCCTGCTTGTCGGCTCCTACTCATTCACCTGCGTTCCTCCTTTCTCTTGCTCGTCGGCTCCTACTGATCCACCTACCCTCCTACTACTCGCTACTGCCCCGTGTCCCCTCATCAACGAGTCAGGGAGAGGGCCACTAGCCCCCGATCTGGAGACCTAGGCCCTCCTCGTCGTTGGATCCAGCCTGAGCATATGTCGATGACGAGGAGATGGATCATCCCCTGTGGCCTCATCCCCTGTATCATACAGTTAGGAAGGATGCAAATCGATGCGAGTCCTCCTCTCATGCCATTATTGGTGGTGATGGAGAGGAGACGAATGAAGGTGCTAGATCAGGTTTCAGGTGATATCGTGGTTGATACCTAGAGGTTTCAAGGCTGCACCCTTGGCTTGGTTGGTACCCACAAGTACCAGCCCTGGTACCTGTGGTATCGTAGTTGATACCTAAGGTTTCAGGGCTGGTATCTTGGCATCATAGTTGATACCTATAGATTTCAAGGCTGATATTATGGTATCATGGTTGATACCTATATGTATCAAGTCTGATACTCTAGGGTATCAAGTTTGGTACCTCAGGTACCAAGTTCAAGATACCCCAAGTTTGGTACCAGCTGATACCTACAGATATCAACCAATACCTCATAGGTACCAAATACAAGGTACCAAGGTGTGAAGAGAGGATATGCATCGCTGCAGCTTGGGCCGTCTACTAGTGTCTTTGGCTCATCTTCTCCCTTTTATTTCTTTCCCTAACTACATCCTTTTTTCTTCTCTGGTGTTGGTACAGCCGTACAGGCTCACCATGTGTGCTCCTCCCTAGGCTGGTGCATGAGTGCAACATGTGGCAGAACTACACGACAATAAAGCGAAGATGCAGATGACATCATCAACAAATCTGCCGGGGAGTTTAGTTATCCCGTGACTATCTTGTTGCCACGGAATCTTGTGCGGTAGCTGCCCTCCAAATATATATCAGCCTGGTACTTGGTATCAGATCCGGAACTCATAGGTATCAGACCCGATATCTAGGTATCAGATTCGGTACTCAAAAGTATCATACTCGGTACCTTGATATTTGACCCGGTATTCAGACCTAATACCTAGGTATCGGATCCGATATTTATAGGTATCAGACCCGATAACTCGGTATCTCATCTGGTATTCATAGGTAGCATACTCGGTACCTAGTTATTTAACCCAGTATTCAAACCTAGTACCAGGGTATCAGATCCGATACTCATGGATACCAGATGCCGTACTAATGGATATCAGATCCGATAATCATAAGTATAATACCAAGTATCTGGATATCAGATATGATAGTCCAGCATCTATGTATCACAATACCAGAGTTTCTCAAACTTGTGGTATCAAGCTACTACTAGCAGTACATATATAGCTGAGAGCCTAACATGGTACATCTAATTAGGCCCTGTTTAAATCCCACGCCAAATTTTTACACCCTGTCATATCGAACATTTGAACGTCTGCATGAAGTATTAAATGTGGGTGAAAAAAATAACTAATTGCACAGTTTGCGACTAATTTGTGAGATGAATCTTTTGAGCCTAGTTTCACAATGATTTGACAATGTGATGCTACAGTAAACATTTGCTAATGATGAATTAATTAGGCTTAATAAATTCATCTCGCGGTTTACAAACGGATTCTGTAATTAGTTTTTATATTAGTGCCCAAATAATCCATGAAACACCCTGTATAATACCCGATGTGACATGCCAAATTTTTATACCCCTGGATCTAAACACCCCCTTAATTAAAATCTGTTGTATCCGTATATAATCTATGTAATTATTTGACTCGTCTAATCGGTGCATGGTATAGGACGCATACAAATAGATGCAACTTATCTTAGACACGTAGGTAGGTTAATAGGCTCTGGCATATGCATATAGCTAGGGTACTAGACTACTAGTAGCTAGCTATTACAGATACCTAGTAAGCTAGTAGTACCTTCGGTTTTATTTATTAGCTAAGCTCTATGAAAGGCTGTTACAGGGACTTTTATGCATATAGCTAGGGTACTAGACTACTAGTAGCTAGCTATTACAGATACCTAGTAAGCTAGTAGTACCTTCGGTTTTATTTATTAGCTAAGCTCTATGAAAGGCTGTTACAGGGACTTTTAGCTAAGCTCTAGTACTAGCTAGCTGTCAGGAACAAGATTATACACTGATAGACACAGCAAGCATATGTGATAATCCTAGCAGCACGCGACGTACATGGGAGAAGGTGACGCGCGGGTGCTCAGCATGGAGGATAAGTGGTATCCCGTGACTTTCATAATGTCTCAGGATTCCGTGCTCTAGCTGCCCTCAATGATCTTAATTTTTAACAAAAAAAAAAATCGATCAAAAGAAACAACCTCTCAATCCCTCATTCATATCTTTGTACAGACCATGCCCATGTGCCCTCAATGATCTTAATTTTTAACAAAAAAAAAAATCGATCAAAAGAAACAACCTCTCAATCCCTCATTCATATCTTTGTACAGACCATGCCCATGTGGTGAATTTGAAAAAAAAAGGAAGACAGTAACTAATGAATTTTGCAACTTGTTAGCTTGTTACAAAGCTAGTCGCTTGATGGCTTGTCGCAAAACTTTAATTAACCTGCTAAACCTGTAGTACAGATAAAACAAGCACTGAACTAGTGAACTGCAGAAGATCTAAATTGACAAGTACAGATAAAGAAATTTTTTTAGATAATGAAAATGGGTTAAGTACAGATAAAGAACTAATCTTATATTTTAAGTGACGAACAACTAAAACAATAAGCACCCAAGTAAGCGCTCAAGTAGGCTGGGCAGTTAACTCTGGTTTTGCGTCTTCGGCCTCTAAACAGTGTGCACCTGGGCCCGATGGCCTGACGGTTGGGTGCCCATGTTCTCCGTTTTCCTGGAACTAACTAAAAGGAGCAACTAGCAATAAGAAATACAAAACACACAGTCACACGCCATTGATTTTCCGAGAGGAACCATGAAAACTAGGATGGAATTTCGCATGTATAATCTGATATCTGACGGGATTTCACTTCTACTTGCGTCATGTGGAGTACAAGTTATTACACTGCTCTCACACTACTTGGTTCGAAAGGTCTCATAGGTGCCGGTTTCGAAGCCGGTACCAATTGGTCGGCACTAATGCTCAAAACTATTGATATCGGTTTCTTAACTGGCACCTATAACACTATAGGTACCGGTTGTAAACGTGGAACCGACACCTATATAGTATTATAGGTGTCGGTTCCTATAATCGGCACCTATAATGGATAGGAGCTGGTACTTTTGATGCCTTATAGGTGTCGGTTCTTTACAAGAACCGGCACCTATAGTCCTGAAGCATAAAAAAAATAATTTCGAGATCACGTATAATATTTCCTGAAACATAGAAATCACAGAATATTATAATATTACATTCACATCGCAAAAATCACAGAATATTACAATATTACATTCAAAATCAGTCAAAACTTCAAAAAATTTCGGCCAAATAATTCCGGTGCCTTCCAACCCTAAGGACAGAGCACAGCTAGAACCCAACAATGCATGCACACTGTATAGTTAATCTAGCTTTCCGAAGCAAATAATTAATGGACTATATATATTTGCACCTGATGAAATTATGTATATATTAATCACTGGTGCGATCGGATATTATTAAATAACATATGTACTCATGTTTTTTTAACTAGTATTCTCTCTGTCTAGGTTTTTTATAGGACTTAATACTACAACACCTACACAAAATTAATTTACAGCTTTCTGATACATAGGAGTAGTATTAATCTCTGGATACAAAGGGCCAAGCTAGCAAGCTAGAGAATCGGGATGCATGTTGAAACTATATATCTGTATGGCAAGAAAGCAAACATAAGTACTAGTATATAATTGAAACATATATATGCATGCATATATAGCTAGCTAAAGTGAAGTACTGTTGACAATGATAGAGATAAATTAAGTAGTACTGCACTGTACATGTAAAAATCAATCAATCTGTGTACATATATAGATCGATCTGGCCAGGAGAAGTTTAGCTAACGTACTTCGTTTAATTTTGTGTTGATGATATATATCTATCCTTTCATATATATATATATATATCCATTGGATTGGAATAAGAACCAATAATTAACCAGAGAAAACGATGCAGCAAGCATATGAGAGGAATTGTGTCATATTCCAAACTTTGGACCATCGGAGGCAAGATAAATTCAGTGGAAGATATGTGCACAATTAATAGTTAGATCAACCTGAGCTAATAAACCCGAAGCCTCGAGTAGAGAGCATAAAATATATTGCTGAGACTCAGCATGCCAGTCAACTTCAGCCTGAGACGTGCCCGTCAAACCACACGAAGGCGACGACCAGATGTGTTACACATCTCAGGAGACTTGACAAAAATTCGCTTGAACTCTACAACATCTCAAATGCTCTAAACTCATACTCATATGAAAATTTTAGTTACACATGCTCACCTGTTGCTTACAGAGACAACAATGATGATGCCTCCCTTATCCATGCCACATCCAGTCAGTGAGATCACCTGTTGCTGTTAGGGATAAAAATATGAAATAGAGAAAATTGAATACATGGTTAGATATATGTGTGAAAAAATAATAGATAAACATTAACAAATAGAGAAACTTAATGCATGTTCAAGACATCAAGAAAACCACATCAATCCAAATAACTAATCTACAAGATAGTTAGAAAATATTTGAAAGGTATGGCCCACTAATTCTAGGTCTTTGTATGCTTTGGCGTTGATCGGCTATCTAAAGTGTCACTAGGGCCGCCAGCCTCAATGAAACCCACTAGCCCAGCAGGAGCCTTCGAAATGTTGTATGCGCCATTTGACGAGATGATATGGTCGAAAATGAATCCACATAGCTGTTCAGCGAGGCCCAAGCAAATATGTGGTAGCAATTTACTGGTCGGGAGCTTTAATTTCTACAAATGGAAGGATTAAAGATGTGGAAAGATACTATGTGTTTAGTAAATTGGATTTATGTCTTAGGAGACAGGGCGAACCTCAGCATCCGTAATGTTCCAGTTGCCGTCGTCCATGAAAACCCACATAAATCTCATCACATAGAACCCACATGTGCTCGTGCCCGGATCCTGACGTGAGCAATAAGGGTGGCACCAAACTCGGAATTTATTTGCACATGGAGCGTGTCGAATACACTTCTTCTTCTTGTACTTCACAAGTGCCTTATCTAGGATGTCAATGAGGGATTGGTAGTTGGATTGCGGTTTCCTCATTGAATCCATGACGACAATCTTGGAATCGTTTAAATGGATGGCAATAAGAATCCAGTGAGGCCTACATACAAGGGAAGAGAACAATTAACATCTTAAAGTAGAACGATGGGAGGTACAACGATAATGCCACACTTACTTAAAGTGGTAGGGCAGAAGGATGGTATTCATGTCCTGCAGCTTGATAAAGGATGTGTAAAGGCAGTTCAGCACTTGTTGGGAGGACCATTCGTCTGCGTCAATTTTACAGGAATTGACTATTTGTGGATCGAGGAATCCCAGCTTGTTATGGGTCGCTCTACATTCAAGCGCCCCCATTCTGCATAAGAAAAAAAAGTAGACGCGCAACGAGGATATTTACTTAGAAAAATGGCAAGAGGTCGAGTATACTTACAATGCCCATAACTGAATTACCGATAAGTCTAGCTCCCTCAGATTGTATAGATGAAATAGTTCTCTAAATGGGACCCAAACTATACCATCACAGTGATGAAAGTCCTCGTCCCTGTAAAAGACGGGGAACATCTCTTTACCATCCTTGGCCATCTGTAAGTACCACCCTTCTACCCTTCTCATTTAAGTATATTTGCCAACGACGTGGCGATATTCATCGGTAGTCAAAGAATGACCAAGCTTGAACTGAGCTGCCAATGGGGCCATCTCAATATTATCCACATCATCCAAACTTTTCAGCACTGCCTCTTTTAGAAAGTCTTGCATAGTCTTGCTAGCCTCATCTTTCTCGAATTCTTTCTTGGAAAATTCTTGCAATCCCTTTTTCCTGATCGTGCGTCGGAAGTCCGTAATAGGTTGCTTTTGGGCAGGTGGCCTTGCCATGCGAATGAAGTGATCCTGTACTTCGACTGGCACTTTGAAAGATGGCTCCGACCTGGTAGGCAATGGCGTCTTCTTGGTCTTCTTCAGAGATGGTGGTTCAGACATTTGGGAAGTTTTACAGAGGCGCCCTCTTTTTCGGCCGGTCTGATGAAGCTAGGCTCTGATGTGCTGCCTCTGGAGGAGATGGGCTCTTACGTTGCGCCGGTGGAGGAGACGGGCTCTTATGTGGCAATGGTGGTGGAGTTGGCATCCTTTGAGGGGAGGGAGAAAGTCCTTCAGAGCTAGACCCGCCATCGCTTGGCTCGTCATCACCATCTCCTGAAGGAAAGATAATGAAACGCTTGCGCCACAGGATTATGTTGTGGATGGCTTCACCAAGAGTGTTCACCCCCTCCTCTGGAGCAAAATCAAGCTGCACTGCCTTGTACCTCCTCGGCACGTCCTCCACTTCGACCCTTGAGTAGCCACTTGGTATCGGCTTACCGTGTATCGTCCCTCCCTTCGTTACGGGATGTGCCATCGCGCGTGCCACCTCTTGACTGATGTTTTGAAGTGGCACATGCAGCCTACATGCAATACGTACAGTGATGTGGTCCACGGGGTAATGAACCGTGTCCGGTTCTTGAGGAACCTCAGTTGAAGCGCAGCTGCTTTTCTTCCCACTTGGACTGGTTAAGTGGCCAGCATTGCCTCCTTGCTGACCTTCAAGCCTTGCCACTACCAGTGCCATTTGTTCTTTCAATAGCCTTATCTCTTCCGACTGGTCTCTGGAATTTTTATTGCTCCGAGACCGGTACCTATGTCTGTCTTCAGGAAAACCTTCTCTCCATGGAACTAGGCCAATTCCTCTTGTGCGTCCCGGATGCTCAGGGCTCTGCAATGCAAGTGTAAGCTGATCTCTCTCCCTGCTAGCAACAAAAGAACCTTCTGAGGACTTTAGATGGGCCTCGTGGAGCCTCTGGGACACTTCTTGTTCTCGAGGACCCTTGTGTACCAACTCGCCTGTATCCGAGAGTGTTGAACCTTGGGCGTATTGGTAATTCTTTCCCCGTTGGCACCAGTCTTTCGTCTCGATCTCGATTCCCTTTTGCAGCAGCTCATCTTCCCGTTCCCTTTTGCAACAGCTTATCTTCCCAGAGTTGCCATTTGGTTATGTTCTTAGCATATCCGCTAGGGCCGAGACGGTGAGGGTATCGGTTTTTGGCGGCATTGGCATGGTTCCTTTCGCTAATCTCCTTTGCCTCATCTGATGTTCTATAGGCCACAAAGTCATCCCAGAAAAGACGACACCTTCGATAATTGGCATCTTGAAAATTTGGTGTCAGGCCCTTCTTGACAAACTTCCTGTTAAGGTCCGTCTTCCACTTCTTGAAGTTGATGGACATCTTTTTAAGAGCCCCGGAATTTGCGAGTTCTTCTTGTCCCTCGGGAAACTGGAATGTCCGCTTTAACTTTTCCCAAGCAAGATCCTTGTCTCTGTCTGGTACCGTCCACTCCAATTCGTCTGTATCACTGCTCTTCCAGTGCCGGTACTTGATGGGGATGTCATCCTTCACGATGACACCTATAGCATTGCCATATGGGGTGAGTGCCGATTCTGGAGCTATAGGGGTCCCATCTGCAGCTAACTCCGTGATAGTGTATAGACCTGAGGGCATCCTAGTTGGACCTCTAGCTTTTCTTCTTGCCGATGAGGTTGAAGTATTCGCGGAGTGCGTAGTGGCCGAAGGATCAACCTCCTTCAAACATTAGTATAAATTAGTCATTCATATCTGACGATATATGTACTTTTAAGGTATTATTTGTTCCAGATGGGTTAATTTACCTCCGTATTGTGCGGGTTAACACCGGGCTGATTCAAGTTTAGAAAGCCACTTGGGCTACCATTACCACCATCGCTTTCTCCAGAATTTGCAGGCCTAATGTTATCCTATTCTCCTGACATTTCCTTTTGTAGACCTAGGCTAGAACTACTACTAGATAGATACAAGAAATTAGTGTAAGAACTTATTGTCCTCTTGATGATATTCTTCCAAATATACCAACAGTAAAGTAATGCCATCTAATTCCATACGTAACTTGACTGGACCAGTAGGATCTAATTTAATGTATTTGCATGAGGTAGTAGCTAACCCAGCAGCTTGCATACATCAATTAAGCTAGCAAAGAGAGAAAAAGATCACGTTCTTCGATAGCTACGCGCGTAACTATTTGTTCTACAATTTTCTACTACAACTCATATACAATGTTATATTTAGTGCATCAGCTTCAAAACTGAAACTATACAGTATTTTGGAGCTCGAAAAGAAAGAAAGGAAATAGTGGAATGAGATGTTGGTTTAAAATGCTAGCAACAGTACAGCTTCAAAATAATTCAGAAAATAAGCACCCATGCCTGCACTGCCGTTTTTATGGTCACGATCTGGGTTAGGACCGAATAATTCAGAGTTTCATCAAATTGTTACGCAGAAACCCAAGAAAACATTTGTAAGATCTTGGACTTAACCAAATCTATATCACATCTTACAAGGAATGAGAATGACAGCTCCAAAACAAACAGACTTGTGTTAAAGAAACCACTATGGAAGGTACAATTTAGTTGCCTCAAGGTAGTGACAACTTAGGGCCCTCAATGTCTCGTAGCGCATGAAGAAATTAATATTACTTTCAATCAGAAGTTCAGAATATACAGACATTGCGCAGCATAAAGTGCAACACAAATAAACATGCAAAGCAATAGCATATACTTTTTCTTAAAAAATTTTTTGGGTATTTAAAAAAAATAAGTTTTACATCTAACAATCTGTTGACTAGAAATAAACCAATAAGCCTACAGAACAAATATAGCCACTACATACTAGGTTTTCATAGGTAGAACTGCAAAAGGCTTACAGTCTACCTCAAAGCATCGCAAAAAGAAGTTGTTCTTGATGTGCAGTAGGACATGACTCTATTAAATGTCGTTACAGTGCTACCTTCCAATATGTGTCCTCACTATAAGAAAAATATGCAACTGTATTTTCAAATACACAGCTTAAGCTAGTGTTAACAGATAGTCATCACTTCACCATTTATTTTATAACTCCTCATTTGCTATCATATTAGGGGCCCGTACACTTTCAGACAGCACCAACAAAAAAGATCACTACTAGACTTGTCTCTTCACTCTAATGTTCATTCATCAAGCACAATATAAAGTTATAAACTAACTATGAACTGTCAATCTTTTTTTAATCTCCTTTTTACTTCATACAACCCAAGTGTGTGAGAATTTAGTTTGCCCCTTAAAGTGAGTTTGATCCTTCCACTGATAAAAAGAATTATAGTGGTTAACTAGATGAAAAATCGGCTAATTATGATCAAGAAGCTTAAGCATACAGCACAAGATAAGAATTTCCTGCAGGCCTCAAGTACCCTAATCGAGGCAGATAGAGGGGGGGAGGGACCGACCTGGCAGATGTCGCACTTGGGCACGGCCGGGGCGGCGCCGGAGGGAGGGGAGCGCTCGGCGGAGGCGGCGGTGACGAGGGGGGATTGGGGATTGGCCTCTCGCACTCGCTCCTGCGCCCGATCTGTTCGAAATGGGTAGGAGCGTACGGGGGCACCTCTTGTATAGGCGACACAGAGGATGAGGAGGAGGAGGTGGACGGTGGAGGAGCTGGACGGCGGTGGACGGCGACGGCGGTAGATCGATCCAGGCTAGGGGAGGACCGACGGCAGTGGAGGACGGGGATGGCACTGCCTAACGGTGATGGCGCTGGAGGGTGCTGGCTGGCGGGTGAGCGAGGAGACGGTGGTGAAGGGCGACGGCCACCAGATCGATGGCGACGGCGGGCTGGTTTGGGGTGACGGTGGGCTGGTTTGGGGAAAATGGCGAAGACAGAGACGGCGGCATATATATATATATATGAGCCACATAGGTACCGGTTTCTATTTACAACCGGTACCTATTTTGGCAAAAAGGTGCCGGTTTTAAATTAGAACCGGTACCTTTTGTGTCTTATAAGTACCGGTTCTTAATTAAAACCGGCACCTTTCACCACAATAGGTACCGGTTGTATATAGGAACCGGTACCTATGTGGCTAACTCCAAGCTCACCTTCTTTGCAGATGCAGATGCTTTAGGCCTGTGACTGTAAGTGTTGTTCTTCTGTGTGGGGAGAGCTAGCTTTGCTGCTTTTGCACTGTGCCCTTATTTGTTTTGAGCCATGTAACATTATGACATTGTCATCAGATCAGCATATACACATGAACCTCCAAGAAGACAAAAAAAATAATTATCTAGCTAGAGGTGATCAATCCAAGTATACTACTCCAGGAGTGTATTCTAAACTCTCGAGGGAACAAGTTAAGTGTAACATTCTTATTATTGAAGTTTGATTTGCTGTTGTCTCTTTTTATCCCAAGCCCGTCCATCTAGTTAAAATTTCGCTAATCTTTTATGGTAAGTAATAGCCCATTTAGATGTCCCACTCCACCAACACGTACCAGGCCACTTGCACTCATTATGACTTGTTCAATTGCTTAATTATATATACATATCACCTCCTGTTCCAAGGAATGCTAAAATAAGAATTAATGCTAAAATAGAATCACATATAAATTTTTCAGCTACCACTTATTTCATTGAATGATCAATTTGTAATACAAAATTTTCATAGTAATTGAACATAAATTATTTTGAAATGAGCTGACAACCATATCGTACCTGTACATCCAGAATTGGCATGCTTGCTACTTTAAAACATGTGCAATTTTTTAGTTATTGTAGGATGTAACGATTTTAGAGGATTAAGAAATACCGAAGCTCATAGTATAGGTTTATTCATGGTAGTACAAATTAGCAGAAAACTGATGTAATTTATCATTACATTACACATTCATGTTTGTTATAATAAAATTCAAACATGCAAGTCTATCACAATTACTCCTTCTTCATGATCGCTACGAACATATGGTCCTTCTTCCTCGTCTTCGTCTTCCTGAATTTCTTCACCTCCTTCTACATCTGTTGCAAACGGTGGTAGCTCGTCGATTTGATCGTAGCCTTCCTAGTCAACGATATTCTCAACTCCGACAATGCTTCGCTTTCCATGGAGAACCACGTGGCGATCGGTCAACGAGGAAGGGTCTTTGACATAAAAAACTTGTGTTACGGATTCTGCGAGCACAAATGGTTCATCTTGGTAACCTACATTGTTTAAGTCCACGATGAACATTCCGTACTTGTCAATCCTCAAACCACTTGAAATTTTGACCCATTGACACTGGAAAAGTGGTACCTTCAGCGGTCCATATTCAAGCTCTCAGATTGCCTCTATATAACCATGGTACGTTTGTTCTACACCATTACCGTCGAAGGCGTCTATGCGGACACCACTGTTTTGATACGAGCTCTTGGCATCCTGGGTTCTCGTGTAAAATGTATAGCCATTAATGTCATACCCTTGGAATGAATGAATTGTGCTCGCAGGTCCCCGAGACAAAACATACAACTGGTCACTATCAGTATTCATAGCAATGATATGCTTCCGTAACCAATCGCCAAAATTCAGCCTATGCTGCTTAGCTATCCATGCCTCTGATTTGCTTGGGTTCTCGCTGCGGAGTGTGTTATAATGCATGTCGACAAATGGAGCCACCAAGGCCGACTGTTGGAGCACTACAAAATGTGCTTGCCGTAATGTTTCTAGGCTAGGAGCGAAAATTTCCTTATGCCCTAGTGTCCCTTTCCCTAGTAGCCTGCCCTCGTGCCGAGACATCGGCACACCAATGGGATGCAAATCCATATAGTCGATACAGAACTCAACCACCTCCTCTATTGCATAACCCTCTACGATACTGCCTTCTGGTCGAGCTCTATTACGCACAAACTTCTTTATGATCCCCATGAACCTCTCGAAAGCCCACATGTTATGCAGATACACTAGGCCGAGAATCTTTATCTCTTTTACGATATGTGACACGAGGTGAACCATTATATCAAAAAATAATAGTGGAAAACACATCTCGAGCTGGCAAAGGGTAATGATTACATCTGCTTGGAGCTTGTCTAGCGTGCTTGGATCGATCACCTTCTGATATATAGCATTGAAGAACGAGCACAGCTTTATGATTGGGTTTCGAACCTTATCTGGAAAAATGCCTCTAATAGCAACAGGAAGAAGTTGTGTCATCAGCACGTGGCAATTATGTGACTTCATGCCCACTAATTTCTTCTCCTTCATGTTGACAAGTCTTTTAATGTTCGCAGAGTAACCAGAGGGGACTCGGACACCCTGCAGGCACTCCAACAGGCTTATTTTCTCTGCGGCACTAAGGGTGTAGCACACGGGAGGGAGGTACTGGCGACCATTGGGCCGTTCTAGAGGATGTAGCTCGGGCCTGATGTTCATGTCTGCGAGGTCTCTCCGGGCTTTCAACGTGTCCTTTGTCTTGCCGGGTATGTTTAGCACGAGTCCCATCAAACTCTCGCACACATTCTTCTCAACATGCATCACGTCAATCGCGTGACGGACATCCAAATCTTTCCAATATGGTAGTTCCCAAAAGATAGATTTCTTGTTCCAAAGAGGTTTCTCACCACCCTAGTTCGTTGTGCCTCGATTGCCTTGCCCCTTACCAAATATACATTCAATATCTTGTACCTCTTCAAAAATCTCTCTGCCGGTACGGTGTGTTAGAGCTGTACCCTCCTCCACCGTGCCATCAAAATCTCTTGTATTGCTACGGTACTGGTGGCCGGCTGGAAGAAACCTCCGATGGCGCATGTACACAGTCTTTCCGGAGTACTTCAGCCACCTGCTCGTTGTATCCCGCATGCACTGCACACATGCACAACCACCTTTCACTGTTTGCCCGGATGTGTTACCAGCTGCAGGATAATCTTGGATGGTAACGAACAACATTGCCCTTAAGGTGAAGTACTCTCTTTTGTACGCATCCCACATCTGCGCACCCCGGTCCCATAGAAACTTAAGATCATCCACTAATGGCCTGAAGTAGACATCGATATCGTTGCCAGGTTGCTTGGGCCCTTGGATTAGAAGTGGCATCATAATATACTTACGCTTCATGCACAACCATGAAGGAAGGTTGTAGATAACAAGTGCCACTGGCCACGTGCTATGCCGACTGCTCATGTCACCGAATGGATTCATCCCGTCCGTGCTCAGCCCAAACCTTATATTCCTAATCTTCTGCGCAAAATGCTTGTTATACTTTCTATCTATCTTTCTTCATTGAGATCCATCGGCAAGGTGTCTTATCATTCCATCCTTCTTACGCTCTTCGTGGTGCCAACGCATCATCTTTGCATGTTTTTTGTTTGCATACATGCGTTCAATCCGAGGGATTATAGGAAAATACCACGCAACTTTAACGGGCACTTTCCTCTTCTTCAAGACTGGGCCACCACTGTCATCATCAACATCATCATCATCGTTAACTCCACCCTTATACCGCGGTGCTCCGCAAACTGGACATGTATCCAAGTTTGCATAGTCACCTCGATATAGGATACAGTCATTTCGACATGCGTGAATTTTCTGCACTTCCAGTCTGAGTGGGCAGACAACCTTCTTCGCTCGGTATGTTGTTTCTGGTAGCACATGACCCGCTGGAAGGAGGTCTCCAATCAGCTGTAGAAGCTCTGTGAAACTCTTGTCACTCCAACCGTTGGTTGATTTCATCTGCAGCAACGAGAGGACGACGTGTAACTTGGTGTGCTGCTCATTGCATCCTGGATAAAGCGGAGTTTTTGAGTCCTCCACCATGCCCTTGAACTTCTCGTATTGCCTGTCATCGTCGTAGGCTGTCTCCCCGTCGCGTAACATCTAATCTAAACCATCTGATTCGTCACTATCATATCCACCTCCGTCAGCAGGCAACTCCACATTGCCTCCGTCCATTACATCTGGATTCTCATCTTCACCATGATTGTCCTAACATGTGTAATTAGGCATAAAACCCCTTGTTAGGAGATGTTCATGAACTTGTTTTGCAGGAAACTGTCTCTCATTCCTGCAATCAGCGCATGGACAACGCAAGTGTTCTGTCGTGTTCAATGATCTGGATCTCGTGGCTGCGATCACGAAGTTGGTTACTCTCCTGGCATATTCCAAGGTACCGCACTGCGGAATGTTTATCCCTCCTTCATCCATCGCTCCTACGAAAATTCTTAAATTAACCACTAACATACGTATATCATTATCTATATCTATTGAAATTCTGATATATGTTAATAACAGTTACATTACTCATTGATGATTAATCTCTAAATTACTCCAATATAATAAGTCATCATACTTTCTCATGCTTCTCATTCAACAAAACAAATTGCAAAAAATAACTTGACAAATATTAGTGCGAATTACATATCGAATCAACACATAATAACCTTTACGCATGCAAACACATAGATCTCTCGATATTTTTTAAATTTTTGGGCAAAACCTCCTCCCCCCGTTTGGATGAGCTGAAGAGAAGCCTCAAAATCATGAGAATGCAGTGAACAAGGGGTATATAGACTTGGGGGATATAGGTATCGGTTAATGTTATGAACCGGCACCTATTTAGTTTCCTTCCGAAGGAAGCCACCACATAGGTGCCGGTTTTTAATAAGAACCGGTACCTATGTAATAGGTGCCGGTTTATTAGGTTAAAGCAGCACCTATGTTGTCGTAACATAGGTGCCGGTTCTTATTACGAACCGGCACCTATGTGATAGGTTTCGGTTCGTAAATAAAACCGGCACCTTTTTTGGGCTCATAGGTACCGGTTTTTCTTACTAACCGGCACCTATGAGCTTCTCCCATCCAACCGGCACCTATAAGACCTTATAGGTGCCGGTTCGTGGAAAAATTAGGTCTATTTGTCTTTTAGGTGCCGGTTCTAGCAAATCCGGCACCTATGTGGCCGGTTCCTATGGAGGTTTTTGTAGTAGTGTCATTAACCGAATGAATTTCAGGCTTAACTGGAGCAAGGTTGAGGAAATCAAATCGTAGAACTTCTAACGGTGCACAATGAACTGACAAACTTATTTAGAGGATGGTAGCATCTCTGGTTGTACAATACAACCACCTACTAGCTAGTTCGCTTGATCTTCATGGCAGGTATAGAGAGTGCGGCGGCAGCAGCAAATTTGGCTGTCTCAACAGGTGACAATCACTACTACAGAAACGGTTTTTCCATGCGGGCCGAAAGACATCTTCCCATGCGGAAGGCCTGCCCGCACGTGCGAGAAGGTTTGGAAAAAGACCATTTTCGCGTGCAGGCGGCCCAACCGCACAGGAAAATCGATTATCCCGTGCGGTCGGCTTAAGCGGACCGCACGGAAAGATCCATTATCCCGTGCGGGCCGCTTAATCCGACCGCACGGGATAATCGATCTTCCCGTGCGGTCGCGTTAAGTGGCCCGCACGGGAAGATAGATCCGTCCTATATGAATTATTGAATGATTTAATGATATTAAATCAACAACTAATATCATATCACAAATAACACAAAATTAATTTCACATCACAAATAACACAAAATTAATTTCACATCATCACTATTTCACATATATACTTCCCAACTAAATTTTTTGTACAATTAAATTTACAAATAAATTCACATCACAAATTATAAGAAAGAATAATTTCACGGCCGGCGCCGGCGGCGATTGTGGTGTCGTCGTCGTCGATGGCAGTAGGTGGCGGTCGGTGGAGGCGGTGGAGCCGACGGCGGTGGCGGTGGAGGCGGTGGCGATGGTGGTGGAGGTGGTGGTGGTGGAGGTGGCAGTCTGTGGAGGCGGCCGTCGATGGAGGCGGCGATGCGCCGGCACACCCGAGAAGCCTCCGCAGTCGTTGTCGTGGGTGGCGGCGGTGGTGGTGGAGGCGACGGTGGAGGCCGGAGGCGAAGGAGGCCGATGGCGGGGAGGGGGGCGATGGAGGCCGGAGGCGGAGGAGGCCGGTGGCGGGGAGGCGGAGGCGGAGGCCGCTAGCGGAGGAGAGAGCCCTTGACGGTGGAGGCGGGATCTGGATTTCGTCGGGTGTTAGAAAATTTCGAAGCCCGCGCGCACCTATATAGGCGGTGATGATCATCGCGTGCGTGCGGCTTAACTAATCTTTCCGTGCGGACCTCTTAAGCCGTCCGCACGGAAAGATTATCTTTCCGTGTGGGCGGCTTAAGAGGCCCGCATGGAAATTTAGGATGTGGTATTTTTTATTTTCAATTTATGAGAACTTTAAATTTAATTTTAGGCTGACTTTTGTGTATCAAATGTAAAAATCACAAACAATAAAATTGTATAACTCATCGATATCTACAACTATTGTATTGGTACTTTGTACAAATAAGTTCATTTAAACAATTCAAATTTTGAATTTTCAAGATTTGACAACTTCGAATAACAATTGGGGTTAATAAATTATTTCAAATGGAAAAGTCACCAAAACCAAAGTTGTAGAACTCATCGAGGTGCAAAATTTTTATTTTGGTCATTTCTCCATCTGACTCTATTTGAACAATTTGAAATTTGAAATTCAAAGTTTGAGAAATTCAAATAGAATTTGTTGTTAGTGAACGACTTCAACTGAAAAAGTCATCAACAACAAAGTTGTATAACTCATCAAGATCTATAACTTTTATTTTGGTCATTTTTCTATATAACATTTTTTGAACAATTTGAATTTGAATTTGAAAATATAACAACTTCAAACAACATGTTCAAATACTAAATGATTTCAACTAAAAAAGTTATCAACAACAAAGTTGAATAACTTATCAAGATCCAAAACTTTTATTTTGATCATTTCTTCATCCGATATAGTGATAGTAACATTGTTCACAAAATTGACGTATCTCTTATCTGGTTTTATAAACTATAACACATATATATATAATTTGTGAACAATATTACTAACACTTTGTCGGATGAAAAAATAACAAAAATAAAAGTTTTATATCGTGATGAGTTATACAATTTTGTTGTTGATGACTTTTTCAGTTAAAATCATTTAATATTTGAAAATGTTGTTTGAAGTTATCATTATTTCAAATTCAAATTCAAACTGTTCAAAAATTGTTATATACAAAAATGACCAAAAGTTATAGATCTGATAAGTTATATACAACTTTGTTGTTGACAATTTTTTCCATTTGAAATCATTTACTACCCGTAAAATTATTTTTATATTCCAATTTAATCCTAAATCCTAATCAGTAAAACTCGTACCTCATCTAAAAATGCATTAAATTATATGAAAGTGTAGATGGAACATAATTTATTCAAATACTACCTTATTTATCATGAATTAATATATTTTTTCCAGAATTTATTTTATTAGTTTTGACCCCCCAAAAATTCAATCTTATTTCAGCCACACCGATTTTCTTTATTTTGCTGAGAATAAAATATAAGGAATTTTTGTGTGCAACTAAGGAAAATGAAAACTAGGTATTTTTATCTATCTCCACAAAAATCCACTTTATTTTATCCAGCCCACAGAATAAATTATAGCATTATAAAGAAGAGGAGAAGAAAAATAAGTAGAGAAAATTCTGAAAATGTCTAGACAATGTGTTCAACATATTTCTTACCCATCTCACTGCCAAGCGGGCCCTTTTCGTGCGGGCGGCTTAAGTGGACCGCACGGGAAGACCGCACGGGAAAATCCATTTTCCCGTGCGGTCCCTTAAGTGGGCCGCACGGGATAGTGCGGCATTATCTCGTGCGGCCCACTTAAGGGACCGCACGGGAAAATGGATTTTTTCGTGCGGTCCACTTAAGCCGTCCGTACGAAAAGATGCCATATCGGTTTTTTCAGGCGTGACCATTTATGGTCCGTCTAAAACCTATCAGAGGCCTCGTCCACGAAAATTGTTTTTTTAAGCAGTGAATAGGACTTCGACGGCATTACGACGAAGGATGTTTTTGTATAGGTCTAAACCACTCTTCAGATTTCTTACAACGCACCGGGCCCCCATCGCCGCTATCTATCGGCTGGCCAGCCTCCATCGCCGCCATCTTCACGTGAACAAGCCAGCATGAGCAGTTTACTTGACTCCAATGAAGGAGTTACATCGACACACGGAACAAAGGCATCGGGAATTGTTTTTACTCCCTCTATCCTCTATCGTAAAATATAATTTATTAAAAAAAATATCACAATTTCTCTAACAATATTTTTTTTTCTAACCAATCACAACCTTTCACCATTCAATTTTCACACCTACCTTTGCTTTTTATCCAATCATAATCTTTCTCTATTTAATTCTATTTCTAACAATATTTTCTTTCTAACCAATCATAACCTTTCACCATTCAATTTTCATACCTACCTTCGTTTTTTATCCAATCATAATTTTTCTCCATTTAATTCTATCTCTAACAATATTTTTTTTCTAACTAATTGCAACCCATCACCATTCAATTTTCATACCTACCTTCGTTTTTTATCCAATCATAATCTTTTTCCATTTAATTCTATCTTGTTTTTTAATAAGTGTGTCCACTCCTAAAATTCTTTATATTTATATTTTGTGATGGAGATAGTAGCATACTTCTGCCATTCAGTTTTGTCTTTTAACCAGCTAAAAACCTATAGGTATATATAAAAGTCTCCCTAAGATTATTTCCCAGTATTAATTAAGGTCGTACTAAAATTATTTCCCATGCATGTGCGATGTGAAGTCAAGGCCAATTAATGCACCCCGGAAAAAAAAATACCCCCTCCGTGAGACTATTTTTGGGTTCTATGTTCAATGTTTGATCCTCTGTTTTGTCTGAAAAATTTATGAAAAAATTTGATCGTCCGTCTTATTTGAAAAAAATTATGAAAAAATTAAAAAAAATAGTCATGCATAAAGTACGATTTATGTTTTATCATCTAATAACAATAAAAATATTAACATAAAAATTTTTTAAATAAGACAAAAAAGTCAAACGTTGTATAAAAACTAAAAATGAAGTCTTTATGGATGGAGGTAGTACTATGACAACAAAAATAAGATCTAATTGGACTAGGCTGAGTTCCTTTATTAGAGTTCCCAGCCTCTACTCTCTCGTCTTTTTACGTGTATGCTTTTTAAACAACTAAATCGGTGTATTTTAAAAAAATTCTAAAAAAATTGCTTAAAAAATTATAGTAATTATTTTTAAACTTTTTAGCTAATATTTAATTAATTACGAGGCTGTTCTGTTTGGAAAAAGGAAAGATTCCCAACAAACCATGACAATCAAACACCAACTATTGATAGGTTGACCCTGACAAAGGAGACGTACGACGGTACGAGATCTCGTGCATTCTACAGCACATATTGGCAGGCTTTCTGCTACTAAACAGTGACTATACCTGTTTCTTCCAACCACTTCAGATTTCTTCCGACGTACTTGAAACAAACAGGTATTTCCGAACTCTAAAATTCAAACAAACAGGTATTTCCGAACTCTAAAATTCAAGCAAACAGGTCTTTTTTCACCAAAAGTGCATCTTGCTCCGACCGGCATTGATATATCGCAAGACAATTAGTGTCAGATGGTTATAAAACCCAGCACTAATGTCCCTTCATCAATATCGGCTGAAGGATAACCGGCACTGATAATGGAGACACTCATGTGCTATTACGCAGGGGCGGAGCCAGCGTGAGGGCGGGGAGAGGCTAGAGCCTTCCTGCCCCACTGGACTCTATGGAAATTTAAGGAAGGAGAGGGGGGAAAAAGAAGGAGAGGAAGAAAAAGATGGAGGAGAGGAGGGGCTGGAGAAGGAAGAAGAAGGCTGAGCCCCCCTCTTCTTCAAACCTAGCTCCACCACTGTTATTACGTGGTGATGTGCACTAAAAATACAATACTACTTTCTAATTGGTATATCCTGGAAAAAGTATTTGTATTAATATCCATATTATTTGAGAATTAACTCCTCTGAATTATACCTCCCCTTTGTTTTCATCCTACTGGTAGCACGCTGCTTGTGCTAAACAGACCGACTCACCTACAAAAGCTCTCTTAAAATTTTATTTTGTAAAAGGATTGAAAGTATCAATTTTGCAGTAAACACTAGCTTAGATTATTTTAATGTAGGATTTTTGGGTTCTAAAATATGTACTCTGATGTCGATACTAGCTAGATATGTACTCTGCAATTATCCATCTTCTACTTCAGGTGTTCTGTCTAAATTTAGTATCTCTTTTGTTATACTTTAGTACTGAGAGGTATATGAAATTTTAAACAACAAAATATGATATCTCCTTGTACTTTCCCAAGGTTCACAAATTTTCATAATTCAATGAATTAAACTTGGATGATTGATCCGGATAATAATAGAGTAACTTTTTGAAAAAAAATAAAGATACTCAAACTATTGCAAAACTATGTATTTAAGACGGCGTATTTGAAAATAACATATTTATTATTGAGCTTTTCATGAAACTACAGATTTGATTTACAGGACAGCACAACAACTGACTTAAATTGTGAAACTCCGTCATGGGTAGTTCTACGGTAGTTTACAATATATGTAGCCGTTTTGTCAAAAAAAACTACAATTTTATTCTGTATGTGTGTTTGACACGTAGGACCAATTTGCAACCCTGCGAGTATTACATGTGCTTGGCAGTGGACCCAACCTGTCTGTTAAAGTTGTACGAAGTTACTGGTGCAGTTCTCATAAAACCATTAGCTATTGCAGCAGTTTTATGAAGTTTCAGCTAAGACTGTAGCAAAATTATTGTTTTGGTACAATAGTTGCATTTTTCTGAAATTTACTGAATTTTTTGATTTTGTCATCAGCCATGCAAGTAGCAAACTGACAACATTTAGTAGCTTGGAAAGCTTTTCAAAATAGGCAATGAAAATCTTATTGTGGAGATTATGGGTGTCATATACCCACATGGCTAGTTTATCCGACTTACCATAAGGGATAGGTTATGGCTCATGATTATGTAAACCGGCTTAAAACTTGAGTATTGCGTTACCATTATAATAAAGTAACGGCTTATAGTCCAAAGTTGGTAAGATTGAGGAGTCCGATGTCGTATGTAATAAGCCTATCCTCCAAGACTATATAAGGAGGGTTGGGTGTCTCTTGAGGGAGAGCGGAAAATACACGATCACACGATTTTGCAATACACAAAGAGATCACGAGATCAATAAACCACTCGGCGGATTGAATCCCCGAAACAGGAGTAGGGTATTACTTCTTCATAGAAGGCCTGAACCTGTCTAAATCCCTTTGCATACTAACCCATCGTGATTGGCGCTTGACTGCTACCCCCAATTTCTTATTGCCGAAATCAAGTTTCGACAGTTGGCGCGCCAGGTAGGGAAAGTACGTCAAGTTTTCTTCTTCATCTTGTCGACGAGTCGTGATGGGATCTTCATAAGGCTTCGGCGACTTCGCCTTCGCCCCTGGGCAGGCGTTTCGCTTTGGCAGCCTCGACTTCGTCACCGACAAACTCGGCAAACTCTCTCTCCTCGACTCGTATTTGGACCAGTCGGAAGGGGAAAACTTCTCGGCGGCGTTCGGGTTACCGGACGACGCTGAGATTTACCACAATTTACTATCTTCCGAGTTGGAATCGATCCGCTTGGGAGAATCTTCATCATCATCATGCTGTGATCCGGGCTCAAGGGAAATCGCTGTCACACTTCAATCGCTCGGGTCGTGCTCATCTACGGAGCTCGCTGATTACCTCAACTCTTCCGACTCCGACGACCTCTACGACATCTCCACGAACGACTTCGACGACTCCGACTCCGACTTCGACAAGGACTACGATCCGATGTTCTTCAACGTCCTCATGGCCGAAGTAGACGAGACCGACTCGGCCATGGCCCGCAGGGTTGCAGAAGAGTAACGAGCCGAGTTCGAACTAGAGCGCAAGCGTATGGAGGAGGAATACAAGTGCAAGGAGGAGGAGCTCAGGCGGAAAGAAGAAGTCGGCAAGAGAAAATGAGATATGAGGGTGACTGGGCGCTCCACTCACGAGGCCATACTCTAGACCCGAGTCGACAATGCCAACATCTTCCTCACGCCTCAATAGAACGTGGTCGCTGCTCTCACCCTCATCGACACCGTCATTGAAGTGGCACCCCCTGCGGTAACATCAATTCTAGACAAAGTCAAGACTATCGTCGCGGCCACGGCCGCCGACGCTCTCACAGGATCCGCGCGAAGAGCTACCGAGTCCATCGCTGAAACTCCCGACGGCAGCCGCCTACCACCGATGTGATCTAAAGACTACCAGAGACCCGAGCTTAGCAAGACGCCTGCTAAGTCCAAAGACTCTCGTCATTACGCAGCATGGAAGCATCAAGATCAATCGGCTGACTCTCATGAGAGAGGTCACAGCCGGCCACCTGTCCACGATCGGGTCGAACTATCAGAGCAACTCTCGAAGGCCTCCGTCGAGTGACTTGCGGGAGGTACTCGACCGACGACATCATGAGCGCCACAGACCCTATCATGAAGACCGAAGGAAATCACCCGACAACTACGACGATGGAGTACCTGCGTTCACTCGAAACCTGCGTCGAGTGGATTGGCTGAGTGGGTTCAAGCCCACAGGGATTGACAAGTACGACGGCAAAACCGACCCCGAGTCATGGTTAACCGTTTACACCCTCGCCATCCGCGCAGCAGGAGGAGACAGCAAGGCCATGGCGAACTACCTACCCGTTCGTCTCGCCGACTCAGCCAGGAACTGGCTCACAAGCTTACCAAGAGGTTTGATTGATTCGTGGAGCGAGCCTCGGGACCACTTCATCGTCAATTTTCAGGGCACTTTCGAAAGGCCCAGGACCTACTTCGACCTTTGTAACGTGATTCAGAAGCCTGACGAGCCATTGAAACACTACATTAGGCGTTTCTCGGAGAAGCGAAACAAGATCCCCGACATCACCGACGACGTCATCATTGCCGCATTCCAGAAAGGCATCCGTGACGAGTTGCTGATCGGCAAATTCGGGCGTAAGCCCCCGAGGACGGTCAAGAAAATGTTCGAAACAGCCAATTCCTACGCCAAATTGGGCGATGCAATTAAAGCCTCGCGGCAAGACAAGCATGACAAGCAATCCGGGAGTAACTGGCATCCTAAGAAGGACAACTGCAACGATGCTTCACCTTCGCCATGACGGCAATGACAAGCAATTCTGTTGCCGACTGGTGTTTTCGCTTCCATGGCCGTGCATCTTTGTCACGTTGTTGGGAACCTTCGCCTCCACGCTGCTTTCTCGGTTGGTGTCTTCGTCACCATTGATGGACGACCTTGTTCCTTGAGCGACCACCTCTGCCGTCATCGGTGGAAATACCAAAAAGCTAAGTCATCATTAATTTTCTTCTTTATATGATATTTTCTTTTTTCTCTGCCTCACTACATCAACTGGTCCTCCGTTGAGCAGTGAGTCGGGGGCTACAGATGTTATATCATATTTTTGTAATAATTTTTATCATGTTTATCTCGATTGCTTGTGAACTAATCCGAGTAAAAAAGTGCCGATCGAGTTATGAAACTCTATTTTCCTATGCTTTCCGTTTGGTTTGTCGATGGATAGTTGCCCTTGGGTCGAATCCTAGCACCCGGGGGCTCGTTGGATGGAGTGTATAACGCAAGGTGCTAAGTATTATTCGGAAGAAATCAAAAGCATAGAGATAAGATAATTTGTTTTCTACTCTAAACAATTACAAAAGTACTCGAGTAGTAAACTTTGATATGTGAAACTTTGTTCCATTAATGACGAACTCATGTCAATGACTAGTCGAGCAGAGTGTTTAAACGTGAGGAGTCATCTACTCGGGAAAATCAAAACCAACAAGAGGAGAAATACATATTTATAAATATTTTAAAATGCTTGAATTTTCCTCAAGTACTATATTTACATCAGATACTACTCATCCTACATATTTATATTGCAAGATCCAAATCCAGATATGCATAGTAGGGATTCATGGCTATAAGCTTATCTCCTACGCTTCAGGAATGGATCAGTCAGAACACCATCGACGGCCTGACTTCGCCGCCGCCGACTGATGTCTCCGCCTACACGGTTGGTTGGTCACATCACCGTTGTTGGGCGTCTACATCTTCATCGTCGGCTAGCCTTCGCCGCCGCCGACTGGTGTTTTCACCTACACGGTTGGTTGGTCACACTACCGTTGTTGGGCATCTACGTCTTCATCGTCGGCCTGCCATCGCCGTCACCGACTGGTGTTTTCGCCTACACGGTTAGTTGATCACATAACCGTTGTTGGACGTCTACGTCTTCATCGGTGGCCTGCCTTCGCCGCCGCCGACTAGTGAATCCACCTATACGGTTGGTTGGTCACACCACCGTTATTGGGCGTCTACGTCTTCATTGTCGGCCTGCCTTCGTCGCCACCGACTGGTGTTTTCGCCTACACGGTTGGTTGGTCACGTCACCATTGTTGGGCGTCTACGTCTTCATCGTCGGCATGCCTTTGCCGCCGTCGACTGGTGTCTCCGCCTATACAGCTGGCCTATTATGTCGCCGCTCAGGGACGTCTTTGTTTTCACACAAATACAACACTCAAAATTCGACATGCATTATGTCACGCTGAAACAATCAATTAACCAGTCAGCAAGTTCTACAAAATCAACTTCGGAGTCATCAGCTTCGTCTTCGCTCCAGAGCAGACTTTCTACTTCAGCAACTCCAATATTTTCATCGATAACTTTGGCTCTCAGTTGATGCTACAGTCTTTTTCAAGTTTCTCAAGTGTCAAGTTCAAGATTTAATTTATTTGTCACAGTTGAGTTTGGAGTTCAACTCGGATATTACTTCAAGCCTCCCAAGTTTGGCCTAGGAGTTTGGAATCATCAACTAATGAACTCAGATTCGACGAATTGGACAACAACATCTACTTTTCTTCACGTGAAGCATTATCAATGACTACGACAACAAGTTTTATTGTCATCATCATAAATCAAGAGGCGTTGCACCAATCTTCGCCACACACACGTTAGCGTCAAGGAAACTACTCGAGCTTTGATATCTTCTCAACAGTTTGATGGATTATTATCATTGACGTCATCTCCGACACCTTCGTCATCGACATTAACTTCATCTTCAGTCAACTACCATCAACCAAGTTCTTTGCTTCAGGAGTTTGGACTTCGTCTATACTAAAATTTGACTGCTGCGGATCGTCATCACCACCGGATTGTGTCTGTCACAATTGGTGGCCTATTACGCTGCAATTGATTAGCATTTTCGTCTCTATCGTCTGGCTATCTCCATCATTGCCGACTGGTGGTCTCGCCGTCATTGCTGGCCTACGTCGTCACTGCTGATGTGCGTCTTCATCTGCAACACCGACTTGCCTTGGTCGCCGCCGACTGGTATTCTCTCCTTCAAGGTTGGCCTACTGCGTCTCTATTGATAGACGTCATCGTCTTTACTGTCAGTTGTCTCGTCTGTTGTTGCCAACTGATCTTCTCGATTCCACGGCTACGCTTCTCCATCACCGTTGTTGAGAAACTTTATCTTCATACCCGACCATCTCTACTGCCACCAGTCGTCATTACTGCTGGTCACGTTTGTCGTCATCGACTGTTTTCTTCGTCTCCATGGTTGGTGGATTTCGTCATCGCTGTTGATAGGTAACTATGTCTCCACCACTGACATCTTCATCACCTCTGATGGGCAATTTCATCTCCACATTGGTGATCTCGCTTCCATGCCGACTGCATCAGTTGCCACCAATGGATGACCTCGACTATGACAAAAGGACAAGCAACAAGCTCAGGGGCTTACTAGCTCTAGCACGAGGATCATACCTTCAATTTGGACTTATTCTGGATATATGCAACATGAATTCATGGCCGCGAGCTTATCTCCTATGCTCATGGTTTGGACCAATCATCATTCCCCACAAGGGTCACAAGCTGAGTTCTTGCGTCAGTTGAGATTCAATTATCAAATCTACTTCAATACATCCCATGAGGGATAACTATTCGGATCAGAAGCTATTCATATGAGGAGCTTACGGCCCATACTACAGGTGTGGCTTGACACGTCTCTAGGGACTTAAGCAGATTTGCCTTGGCAATATGTGCGTGTCTCATTGCCCAATGCCTTCAAAATCCTTTCATACAGCAGTTACACAACTTTTTGAGGGTTGGTACGATGCAACTTGCAAGGTGACAAACAGTAATGTTTGTTATAACTATCCTAGTAACTTTTTTATAGGTTGCAGGAGCTGTTTGATTTTTACAAAGCATTTGATTTTCTATTATATCAATGATATTTTGCTACATTGGTGTGCTCTTTTTTAAGACCAGTATTATGGCTTAGGCTTTTTAATTATGGAGATTATGGGTACCAGATACCCTCATGGCTAGCTTATCTGACTTATCATAGGGGATAGGTATGCTCCATGATTATGTAAGCCGACTATGACTTGGGTATTACGTTACCATTGAGATAAGGTAACGGCCCATAGTCTATAGTTGGTAAGACTGAGGAGTCCGACTTAGAAAAGAATAGGTCTCTGACTTGTAAACCCACCCTCCGGGACTATATAAGGGGGGTAGGGCGTCCCTTGAGGGATACACAGAAAAATACACGGACGGACAGAAACTTGCGAGAGCCCCTATTGAAAGAGATCAAGAGATCAATAAACACTCGGTGGATCGAATCCCCGAAACAGGAATAGGGTATTACCTCTCATAAGAGAGGGCCTGAACCTGTCTAAACCTTTGTCCCGACTAACCCATTGTGTTTGGCACTTGACTGCTACCCCCAGATTGATATTGCCGAAACCAAGTTTCGACAGTTGGCGCGCCAGGTAGGGGCTCCGCGTCAAGTTCTTCTTCAACTTCTCGCCGACAAGCGCAATGGGATCTCCATCAAGCTTCGCCAACTTCGTCTTCGCCCCTGGGCAGGTGCTTCGCTTAGGCGGACTCGACTTCATCAACGACAAGTTCGGTAAGCTCTCTCTTCTCGACTCGGATTTGAACCAGTCGGGGAGGGAAAATTCCTTGGCACCGCTCGAGTTACCGGACGATGCTAAAATCTGTCATAATCTCTTATCTTCTGAGTTGGATTCGATCCACTCGGGAGAATCTTTTTCATCGCCTTCATGCAGCCCCACGACCGCGAGGGTGGTCGCGGTCATACTTGAACGACTCGGGTCGTACTCATCTACGGACCTTGCCAAACATCTAAGCTCCACCGACGTCGACGACCTCTACGACATCTCCACGGATGAGATCAACAGCTACGACGCAGACAAAGACTACTACGACCCGGACCTTCTCAACATACTCATCGTTGAAGTAGCCGAGACCGACTCGGCCATGGCCCGGAGGATCGCGGAGGAGGAACGAGCAAAGCTTAAGCAAGAGCGCAAGCGCGTGGAGGAGGATAAGCGCAAGGAGGAGGAGGAGCTTAGGAAGAAGCAAGAAGCCGACAAGAAGAAACGAGACCTGAGGGTGACTGGGCGCTCGGCCCGCGAGGCCATATTGCAGACACGAGTCGACAACGCCAACATCTTCCAAACGCCTCAACAGAATGCCGTCGCTGCCCTCACCCTCATCGACACCGTCATCGAAGCGGCGCCGGCTGCGGTGACACCGCTCCTGGACAAGATCAAGACCATCGTCGCGGCTACGGCCAATGGCCATCCTTCCAACTCCGCACGAAGGCCGACCGAGTCCGTTGCAGAAACACCCGACAGAAGCCAACTGCCGCCGCTGCGGTCCAAGGACTACAAGAGACCCGAGCAAAGCAAGACACCAGTCAGATCGAAAGACCCTCGCCACGAGGCAGTATGGAGGCCACGAGGCCAAACGGCTAACTCTCACGAGAGAGAACACAGCCGACAACCCGTCCACGACCGGAATCGTCGCTAAAACAACTCCAACTACTAAAGCAGCCCGCGAAGGCCCCCACCGAGTGATCTGCGGGAGGTACTCGACCAACGCTACCGGGAACGTGAACGGCGCTCTTCTGAAGACAGAAGGAAATCACCCAACGACTACGACGATGGAGTGCCCGCTTTCACTAAGAACCTGCGTCGAGTGGACTGGCCGAGTGGTTTTAAACCTACCGGGATTGATAAGTACGACGGCAAGACCGACCCCGAGTCCTGGCTAACTGTGTACACCCTCGCCATCCGCGCAGTAGGAGGAGACAGCAGGGCTATGGCCAATTACCTGCCCGTCGCTCTCGCCGACTCAGCCAGGAACTGGCTCACGAGTTTGCCAAGAGGCTCGATTCACTCGTGGAGCGAGCTTCGGGACCACTTCATCGCCAACTTCCAGGGTACTTTCGAAAGGCCTGGGACCCACTTTGACCTCTACAACGTCATCCAGAAGCCGGACGAATTGCTGAAGGACTACATTCGACGCTTTTCAGAGAAACGGAACAAGATTCCCAACATCACCGATGATGTCATCATTGCTGCATTCCAGAAAGGCATCCGTGACGAGTTGCTTATCGGCAAGTTTGGGCGCAAGCCACCGAAGACGGTCAAGCAAATGTTCGAGACGGCAAACTCCTACGCCAAATCTGATGACGCAATCAAGGCCTCGCGACAAGACCGGCACGACAAGAGGGACAACAAGCCATCCGGAAGCAGCTGGCGTCCTAAGAAGGACAACGGCAACAACAACGGTGGCCAAAAGGATCGCAAGCGCAAGCCTGAGGATCTGGTCGCCACCACATCGAACTACTAGCAACAGCGTCCCCGAGTCGCCGCCTACGACAAAATCATGAACGCTCAGTGCACGCACCATCACCCTGCGCAATGGAGTCATCACCCTGCGCAGCGACGTCAAACAAGCCTTCACTTGCGACAAAGAAAGCTGTGACATGGCCCAGACTCACGAGAGATTACGCGGCCAGCAAGAGGTCCGACTGGCTGCATCAACATCTGGAGAAGGAGAAGTCCCCGCCAAGAAGATAGCCAAGTCAGGAGAAGGCGACGCCAAGACTAAGAAAATCCCCCTTGATCCATCTGATCCTTCTAAAACTGCTGTAATAGGCGCAGAGCTAGATCCTAAATAGGAAAGCACACTCGTCACCTTCCTTCAGAATAATAAAAATATTTTTGCTTGGAAACCGTCTGACATGACGGGTATTCCTACGGAGGTGATCGAGCACTCTTTGAACGTCAAAGATGATGCTAAACCTATAAAACAACGATTGCGCCATTTCGCTCAAGACCGAAAAGATGCCATCAAGGAGGAACTCGCCAAGCTCTTGGCTGCCGGGTTCATCAAAGAGGTTTACCATCCCGACTGGCTAGCCAATCCAGTTCTTGTTCGGAAGAAGATAGGGCAATGGCGCATGTGCGTGGACTACACCGATCTCAACAAAGCTTGCCCCAAAGATCCTTTTGGACTACCTCGAATAGACCAAGTCGTCGACTCAACAGCCGGCTGCGAGCTTCTGAGCTTTTTGGATTGTTACTCGGGTTATCACCAGATCAGCTTGAAGGAATCCGACTGCCTGAAGACATCATTCATTACCCCGTTTGGAGCCTATTGCTACATCACGATGTCCTTTGGCCTGAAGAACGCCGGAGCCACTTATCAGCGCATGATCCAGAGATGCTTTCGGACCTAGATCGGGAGAAACGTGGAAGCCTACGTTGACGATGTCGTCATCAAGACCAAGCAGAAGAAAGACCTGATCGCCGACTTAGAAGAAACCTTCGCGAACATTCGGGCCTTTAGAATGAAGTTGAACCCGGAGAAGTGTACCTTCGGTGTGCCATCAGGTAAGCTACTCGGTTTCATGGTATCACATCACGGCATTGAGGCAAATCCAGAGAAGATCAACGCTATCTGGAGCATGAAGCCCCCGAGTACCTAGAAGGACGTCCAGAAGCTCACCGGTTGTATGGCGGCATTGAGCCGTTTTGTCTCCAGACTCGGCGAACGAGGTATGCCTTTTTTCAGGTTACTGAAGAAGGCCGATGATTTCCAATGGACCACTGAGGCCCAGAAAGCTCTCGAAGACTTCAAGGAGTTCCTCACAACACCACCCGTGTTGGCGTCACCGCACCCTCAAGAAGCCCTGTTGCTCTACGTCTCCGCAACTCGCCAGGTGGTCAGCACGGTATTGGTCGTCGAGCGTGAGGAAGAAGGCCGCACTCAAAAGGTTCAACGGCCAATCTACTTCGTCAGCGAGGTGCTGGCAGGAGCCAAAACCCGCTATCCTCAGGTACAAAATTGTTATATGGAGTTTTAATCACTGCTAGGAAGCTAGCCCATTATTTTCAGGGTTACTCAGTCACCATCGTGACGTCCTTTCCACTCGGCGATGTCATCCACAACCGGGAGGTTACTGGACGCATCGCGAAGTGGGCACTGGAGTTGATGCCGCTGGACATAGCTTTCAAGGCGAGGACGTCTATAAAGTCTCAAGTCCTGCGGATTTCGTGGCCGAGTGGACCAAACAACAAGAAGGTGTACTTAGAGAAGATTTGCAATACTGGACCATGCACTTCGACGGATCCAAAAGAGTCACCGGCTTGGGAGCGGGAGTCGTGCTGATTTCCCCGACTGGGGAGAGGCTACGGTATGTCCTTCACATCCACTTTCCCGCCTCACACAATGTCGCCGAGTATGAAGCCCTCCTTCATGGCCTACGACTTGCTGTTTCACTCGGGATACGACTGATGATTGTGCGAGGAGATTCCCAGTTGGTGGTTAACCAGGTGATGAAGGACTGGTCCTGCTTGAATGAGACCATGGAGGCCTACCAACAGGAAGTTCGCAAGCTTGAAGACAAGTTTGACGGATTGGAGCTATCCCATGTCTTGAGACATAATAACGAAGCGGCAGATCAGTTGGCACAGTTTGGGTCCAAGCGCGAAGCAGCCCCGACTGACGTTTTCATGGAACACCTCTACGAGCCGACTGTTGCCAAAACACTAACCCCCGATGAAGGAGGTACAAATCAGGTTGCCATGATCGACACCAACTGGAGGACGCCGTTCATCAAGTTTTTGACTCAGCAGGAGTTGCCGGGTGACCGGGATAATGCGGAACGAGTCCGACGCCGCAGTCAAGGCTACGTCATGGTTGATTCAAAGCTATACAAGAGAAGCCCCTCTGGGGTTTTGATGAGATGCGTCACGCCGGAGGAAGGACGACAATTATTGCAAGATATTCACTCGGGCATCTGCGGCAGTCATGCCGCGGCGCGCACTCTGGTGGGCAAGGCTTACAGACAAGGATTCTTCTGGCTCACGGCAGTCTCCGATGCAGACAAGGTGGTTCGCACGTGTGAAGGTTCCCAATTCTTCGCTCGGCAGAGCCACGTTCCAGCTCAAGATCTTCAAACAATTCCCTTATCATGGCCTTTCGCCGTGTGGGGCTTGGACATGGTTGGTCCGTTCAAGAAGGCGCCAGGTGGATTCACGCATCTGTTCGTCACGGTTGATAAGTTTTCCAAGTGGATCGAGGCTAAGCCGGTTGCTACGATAACTGCGGACAAGGCGCGAGACTTTATTCTAAACATCGTGCATCGGTTCGGTGTCCCGAACAGAATTATAACTGACAATGGGACTCAATTCACTAGAGGCGTTTTTAAGGAGTTCTGTGAAGACTTCGGTATTAAGATTTGCTATGCATCGGTGGCGCACCCTAAGAGCAACGGCTAGGTTGAACGTGCTAATGGTATGGTTCTTCAAGGTATCAAAGCCCGAGTGTTTGACAGACTACGACCATACGCCGGAAGATGGGTTCAAGAGTTGCCTTCGGTGTTATGGTCATTGCGGACCACACCCAGTCGGGCTACCGGCCAATCTCCTTTCTTCTTGGTTTACGGAGCAGAAGCAATGTTGCCGAGTGAGATGGAGTACGAGTCTCTTCGTGTTCATAGCTTCAACGACGAGCGTTACGACCAAGACAGAGTTGATGATCTCACCCGACTGGAGGAAGCCCGCGAAGCCGCATTGATTCAGTCGGCACGGTATCTTCAAGGACTTTGGCGCTACCACAACCGCAATGTTCAGTCACGAGCCTTCATTGTTGGAGACATGGTTCTACGCAAGATTCAAACTACAAAAGATCATCACAAGCTATCTCCACTATGGGAAGGGCCCTACATAATCGCTGAGGTGACTCGGCTAGGAGCATATCATCTAAAGCGTGAAGATGGGACCATGGTGGAGAACTCCTGGAATATTGACCATCTTCGTCGATATTATACTTAGGCATCTTTTTTGTCTCTATGTTCTTCTCGACTGCCAACTTCAAGCAGGATGACCTCTTGGGTTGTCAGTCGGGGGCTATACGTATATCAATAAAGCATTATTTTCTTTGATAACTTGTTTATATTTAGTTTATCATTGTTTAGTGTTTTGGTTCGAGTCCAATAGATAAGGACTGAGAATTTTTTATGGCCTAATCAAGCCTAGGCTTGGTGACAGTCGGACGAAAATTCTTAAGAAATTATATATGACGACTCGGATCAGGGCATTAACATAAATAAGCTACATATTTACAAGTCAACATTACAACAAGTTATATACAACAAGACAGTTATCTCTGGAAGTTTTCGGCTACATCTGCAGCTACCTTTTTCGCCGATTCCTGCGCTTCGTTTATAAGCTCCAGGGCTCGCTCATCTGTGGTGCCGTCTGCGAAGCCATCTCCTACAGAGTCCACATCTATTCGAGGATAGAGTGATTTCGTCTGCGCAAGAGCAAAGCCTTCACTCATGACGGCCACGTCGGTGATATTCTCCATGTATTTCGCTGGTGCCGTCCTGAGCTTGTCGAAGACTGACAAGATCGGCACGGCAGCGTTGGCGATGTCATCTCTTACACTTTCAGCCCTTCGGACTTTTTCTGCAAAGACATCAAATTGTGCTTGGGATTTAATCTTATAGGCTACAAGACAGATATGGTTATCAAAATATTCAAGACCCAGCAAGTTGCAGAGTGCAATCTTGGAAGCCTTACCTTCAAATTCTTCCAGGATTTTCTCATTGTCAGACTCCAGCTTGGCTTTATTTGTGTCTGTTTTCTTCAGCTGGGCCTTGAGGGAGTCAATTTCGGATAAATTTGCTACAACATGAAGGTTTGCAAGCATCAGGATCAAAACAGATTATATGCAAAGACAGAGCAAGTACAAAGGTGGTTTGGCTTACCCCCGATTGAGCCACGGAGTTCCAAGTTCTCATCTCGGAGCTTCGCGATCTCTGCCCGCAAGACGACCTCTCGAGCTGCAGCTTCTTCTCTGGCGGCCTTGAGGTCTTGATGAACGTTTTCTAGAGAATTTACATGGGGGACCAGCTTCTCGAGAGTGTTTGATTTGGCCATTGAGTGACAATATATTCTCTGCATAAGGGGATGAAGATAGTTAATTACACCAGACGACGATGACAAGACATGGAGGAATTATGCTTACATTCATTAGTCGGGTCGCTTCGTTGAGGCTGGCCACGAGCATGTCGCGTTCTTCATTTTCTTTTTATTTATTTAACACGATGCCTTGCTTCACGCCTTCGGCATCGCGCCACTCGATCTTAATAGGAGGGACTGAGTCAGCTGGAGACTTCAGTCGGGCGATTTCCTCCTCTTCGGCTGATTGATCTAGAGAAGATGAATCAAGAAAGAAGTGAGAAATATGATGAAGACAAGAGTCTGGCGATTATTGAGAGATTTACCTGTTTTAGGAGCCGGATCCTCGGATGATGCCTCTTGACCGCGCGGGCCCTGTGGATTTTCGTCCGGCTGGTTTCCAGTCGGGGTATCTTGACTGGCAGTCGGGGGCTGTTCTTCTTCAGCCGACTGGTTTCCAGCTGGGAAGACTTGGCTGGCAGTCGGGGGCTCAGCCTCAGGAGCATTTTTGCCTAAGGATTCCTCCCCAGGAGCATCCTCACTCGGGACTGGGTCTTGCTTTTTTGGTTCTGCAGGCCTTGGCTTTTTTGACGCTGTAGATGGATCCGTGGTTTCAGCCTGCTCGGTGGGATCTATATCTTGAGGTTTCCTACAAGAAAGAAGATAAAGACAATTGAGTTGGAAGTGAAAAAGATTTTTAACAAAATGCTGATTCTGGTTATGTGAGATACCTATTAGACCTCCTGATTTTAGGAGTGGACCTGGCTGTTGGTTTCGGAGGACTTATGTTAGATCGTGGAATCTGGATTTCTTCGTCATCCGAGTCATCAACGACCAGTCTCCTTTTACTCGCCCGCCTGCTGATATCTTCGTCGGCGGCAGCCCTCTTCTCTTGAGGTTCAACCTTGATTTTGGGACCGCCGGTTGATTTTTTGGCAGCAGGCCGAGTTGGCATATCGTCGTGATACACCTTGTATGGCTTGGAAATAATGAGAGCGTTTTCCTGCAAGTAGAGTCTTTGAGATATATTGAAGGATGTGTGCAAGATTGAAAGAGTTTTGAAGAGCCGAGTCGACTTACCGGAGGAGGAGGTCAGAACAAGTTGAACGGAGGAACCGGCATCTTATGGCTGCGATCTACTGTGATTCCAGAAGAGAAAATCTTGTACATGCGAGTGCACAAGGCCTGGTAACTCAGAGCATCGCGGTCCTCCCGATTGGGGTCGCTTTCACCCTCATACTCGAATGCTGGTTTGGATCTTTCCTTGATGGGAGCCAGTCGGTTCTTGATAAAGTGCCGGGTAATTTGTTCACCTTGGAGGCCTTTCTTCTTCATTTCAAGAATGTTAGCCAGGAGGTTATTCGCTTCTACCCAATCTTGGTTCTCCAGCATAGCGCTCCAGTTGGCTCTTTGGATCAGTGGAAGGCCGACGAAGTCGGGCAAACTTGGATGGGGGTTCGAGATATAGAACCAGTTTGCTTGCCAGCCCTTGTTGGAGGATTTCAAGGGGAGAGAGAAGTAGTCTCTGTGGAGAGTCCCGCGGAGTTGAAAGCCAGCCCCGTCGACGACACAGGGGTCATCTTTGTTTGGGTGTGGCTTGACATAGAACATGCGGCGAAAAAGATTGAAATGGGGGAGGATGCCTAAGAAAGCTTTGCACACATGGATAAATATTGCAATGTGGAGGACATAATTGGGATTCAAGTGATAGATTTGAAGGCCGTAGTATTCGAGGATACCACGGAAGAAATCGGAAGTGGGAAGACCAAATCCGCAATAGAAGAAATAGGTGAATACCACAATCTCACCGGTGTTTGGAGTGGGGAACTCCTCGCCGACCGCCGGACGCCAGCCAATGATTTCTTTAGGCAGAAGAACTCTGTTCTTCACCATTTCCTGCAAGGTTGATTCCTTCACGTCCGAGGTTGCCCATTGGTCAAAAGGGATTTCTCTCTCTTCCGCCATGGATACGAGTTGGGTGAAGGTGGATCTGCCGCAGGAGATGGGGATTTTTGGAGGGGATGCTGGTAGCTGGATGCGGATAATGGATTATGGTGGAACTTGAGTTCGTTGATGGATGATTTTGCGCGAGCACGAGTTCTCGAATTCCTCAGCGCGGCTGGTGAACAGGAGCGCGAAAAGGGGAAAGATTTCGGGAAGATGAAGTGGCAAGGATGACGCTGGTGCTTTGAGAAAGATTTTAGGGTTTTTTGCTAGGTTTTCTCGTATTTGGGCCGAGCCCATGAGAAACTTGCGGCCCATCTTATGAGTATGGCTTGACATATGTCTATGAGGACTTAAGCAAATTTGCTCTGGCAATATGCATATGTCTCATTGCTTGATGACTTAAAAATCCTTTCATAACAGCAGTTACACAACTTGTTGAAGGTTGGTACGATGCAATTTGGAAGGTGACAAATGATTTTTTACCCATGAGGGACGGCTGCGAAGTCTACTCTGAGATAACTCAGGCAAAAAGACTCGGATGAGTATGAGCTAGCCGAGTTTTAAGCACTATGCCTTGATTATGAGGTTTTGTGTTATATGATTTTTTATGATTATTTCTGGCTTGAGCTAGGCATTTATTTAACTCAAGAGAGTCTGATTATTATAGTTCTTGACTATATGCTTAGTTTATTTAACTAAACACATAGTCGGGGGCTACACCTAATTAGGTGCATCAGTCGATGCACCTAAATTTTTATGTTTGAAATTTTTTGAATTGATTTCAGCCCTTCACAGTCTTTCTTGGATGATGAAGCACTCGGGAGACTCAGGCAGAGGTGATGGAGGCACTCGGCAGTAGAAGCACTCGGCTAAGAAGTCACTCGGCCGCGTGTTATTCAAGTTCGAGGCAAAGTTATCTCATTGACTGCGAAGGTCTCGGGGGCTACTGTGAAGATTATGGGTACCAGATACCCTCACGGCTAGCTTATCTGACTTACCATAGGGGATAGGTATGCTCCATGATTATGTAAACCGGCTATGACTTGGGTATTACGTTACCATTGAGATAAGGTAACGGCACATAGTCTATAGTTGGTAAGACTGAGGAGTCCGACTTAGAATAGAATAGGTCTCCGACTTGTAAACCCACCCTCCGGGACTATATAAGCGGGGTAGGGCGTCCCTTGAGGGATACACAGAAAAATACACAGACAGACAGAAAACTTGCGAGAGCCCCTATTGAAAGAGATCAAGAGATCAATAAACACTCGGCAAATCGAATCCCCGAAACAGGAGTAGGGTATTACCTCTCATAAGAGAGGGCCTGAACCTGTCTAAACCTTTGTCCCGACTAACCCATTGTGTTTGTCACTTGACTGCTACCCCCAGATTGATATTGCCGAAACCAAGTTTCGACATTAATATTTTGGTCATATTTTTCAGATGACTGAAAAATTTATTATGAGTTTATTAACTCAGATTTTCTATTTCTGAGGTTGGCTGAGTTGTATACTCCGAGAGGACTCGGGCAAAATAACTCTGATAAGCATGAGCTTGCCAATACTCGGATTCATTACACACTATGCCTTGATTATAAGGTTATGTGTCATATGATTTTTTATGATTGCTTTTGGCTAAGGGTAAACATTTAATTATATCAATCGGATGAGTGTGATTATTATAGTTCTTGACTATATGCTTAGTTTGTTGTAACTAAACATATAGTGGGGGCTACACCTAATTAGGTGCATCAGTCGATGTACCTAAATGTCTATTCTTAAGAAATTTTTTGAGATGTTTTCAGCCCTTCACAGCCTTTTTATTGGATGATAAAGCACTCGGGAGATTCAGGCAGAGAAGATGGAAGCACTCGGCGATAGAACCACTTGGCTAAGGAAGTATTCGGCTATGTGTTATTCTGGTTCGAGGCAAAATTATCTCGTCGACTGTGAAGGTCTTAGGGGCTACTGTGGAGATTATGGGTGCCATATACCCACATGGCTAACTTATCCGACTTACCATAGAAGATATGTTATGGCTCATGATTATGTAAACCGGCTTAAGACTTAAGTATTGCGTAACCATTATAACAAGATAACGGCTTATAGTCCAAAGTTGGTAAGATTGAGGAGTCTGATGTCCTATGTAACTAGGTCTCCGACTTGTAAGCCTATCCTCTAAGACTATATAAGGAGGATAAGGTGTCCCTTGAGGGAGAGCGAAAAATACACGATCACACGATTTTACAATACACAAAGAGATCACGAGATCAATAAACCACTCGGTGGATTGAATCCCCGAAACAGGAGTAGGGTATTACTTTTTCATAGAAGATCTGGACCTGTCTAAATCCCTTTGCATACTAACCCATCGTGATTGGCGCTTGACTGCTACTCCTAATTTCTTATTGCCGAGACCAAGTTTCGACACTTATTTAGTTTCCGTAATACATCATAGGCAGTACGGAGTATATATACTACTATACACACACTTATTATATATGTTTGTGATGATAATCATAGGTGGGACATTTCAGAATAAAAACAGAATAAACGAACAACATATACTCCCTCTGGTCAAATATATTTACGTTTGGGAGCTGAGTTTAGCTCTCCAAACATGATATAAATGTCTGGAGGGAATAACTCATATAAACATATATAAAACAGAGGTTTCCCTTCTACATATCTCCATGCTATGAACAAATTACGGCAAGTGTGTAGCGTGTTGCTCCACCGCGGGGGCGACATTGTTGCTTGGACATGGCGGTTGGTCACACGGCCCAGGGGATTTTACTGAGGGCAATCAGGATTGTATTGAGGGTCGTAAGTACCTGCACAGGTCACCGAACGTTAGCATGTTTTTTCTCTTATAAACTTACAGGCTAACATGATGAAAAAATATGAACTAATAATTTAGCTGACGGACAACTCTAAATTTCATAATATTCTTGACAGATGATTTGCAACAAACGTTTGGCGATGGATTTGTGTCTCATGGTGTAGTGAAACCTAGTAGGAAGGTTCCCTTTAAGATTTAACCGGTTTTCAAATGAATCTGTCTATTCTATTTCTATTATGTACTAAAAGTTCATTAAACATTCTACAAATACTCTCAAATCACCACGTAGATATTCTACCATCACTTCTAAACCGTTACGTAGCACTCTAATAAATTAAAAAAAATAAAAATTCTGATAAAAAAACATCTGACCGTTGATATTTAAGTATTTTCATTTAAATCGGTGGAGCATTATTTTAGGCCATTATATATATTATGGATAACACAAAGGGTGGGCCAATTGAATTTATCGCAAAAAGATCTCTCCTCCCACTACTGCTGTATGTATGCTTATACATAACAAGATAAAACTCCATGCATTGTTGCTGGATTTTAGTATGATAACAATAAGTACAAATAATATGAAAGATAGCTAGACAATATAAACTTACATAAGTTAATATGGTTTATAATAATTTAAATTTAAATAGTATATAAAATAATGATTCAAATGTAAAAGTAAGGTGATGTGGCTTTATAAGAGAAGAAAAAGAGAGATATAATTTGAACCATAGAAAAAATGATATGGCTTAATCAGAGAAAAAATGAAAAAAATAATTTGGATCATAGATTAATTATCTAAGGACTAAAAACAAATGATCTGATATAACTTAATGTGATAAAAGAAAAATAACATTAACTAAGTGAGGATGAACTATACAGTTATATAGGATATTATAAAAAAGATGAAAAGATATATTGAAATATTATGTAATTATGCGGGATGATCATTTAACATGTTTGTATTTTAAAGCTTTAAAATTTGACAAATTATAAAATTATAATATATCAAGCTTGCATGATGTTTAAATGTAAAAGTTGTTAGTGGAGGATATTTGTATGTAAATGTGATGATGTGACATATTTGCATATTGAGTATTAGAAGTTAGTAAGTTGTAACTTTATAGTAGATAGGATCACGTACACCACCTCTTCCTTATTCATGTTTGGTAGCTAAGACTTTCTTTTCACTTAATTTCTTAGCGTATATCTCACCTGCGTGGTTGTCCCACGCATAACTATACAAATGATTGCTTTAATAAATAATCAATATATTTCTAACTAACAATTTGAAAAAAAAACAATCAGTAGTTAAATAGTGTAACAATTAGGATTCAATATTATGAGCTAACATACTAAAAAAAATCAATAATAAGCTATACGACTGATTTCTTACCTACCTATTACTCAAATTATAATCAAATCAACGAGATGTAAGATTCATATGTTTATATCTTGCTATATAAAAAATATGACACTTCGATATAGTCGACATATCACTTATAAATATATTAAACATAATCTACAATGCATGTTCGTGTGAATACGCGGGCTAACTTTCTTTCTATTTAGTTTAATTCCCATGCATAAGATTCGTCAAAAATTTCTCTGTTACAAAGGAGGGCTAAATCAAAACTATTTGGCATTACAGTCTCGCTTTATTTATACTGACATTGAACTAGTAGCTTAGTGTTTTCGATCAGAGTTAGATCTAGTAGTAATAGTTTCTAGGGTTAATTAGATTCATGCTATTATAAATTTGCTAGTTTTGAAAAAAAATCATTACTATTCGTATAATTGAAACCGTACCATTGCAAATCATCCAAAATCGGATATATGCCACTTATGTAAATCTGAAACACATTTTGAATCGCTTTCTTCTTAACGTATTTTCGTATGGACCAAAATAACCTTATCTCTTTGTTGGCGCAGAATTTCGACCCGTCGATGTCCAAAACGGGTTCCACGGTTCCACGGCAGCCTGGGAGATCTGCTTAGCTCCAGTGCAGCTCCATTGGCTTGCCTAGGTGCGTTAAGGGCGTGCCAGCTGGTTTGATCTGCAGCCAACAAGAATAAACAAGCAAACAATGTTAGCAAACGATGGCCGGTCGGCCTGCAGGCCGATGACGCACCGTGAGGACCTAGCCGATGAGGCAAGACTATATCGGCCTACTTGAGGTTATAAGATTGAAGCATGAATCTACTCTCATCGGCCTTGATTAACAAGATCATATTGATTGAATAAAACTGACCGATGAAAGATATAAAGATAACTACACTAGCTAAGCTAATACTCTAGTGCAAACCTGTATGAGCAAATCGGCCGATATAAATATACTGATCATAGAGAAATCTTAGAGATTAATCTATAACAAATATATTTATATCTGTCGATCTATTCATATAAGTGGCGAATACATGTAAAAACATAAAGTAATCACATGCATTAGGTAAGACCGGCTGAAACCCCGGTGCTATCCTTAATTATGATCAAAAACAGGCTTTGAGTTAAATCTCGAAACAGGACTGGAGTCGATAGCAACACAAAGTGTGAATCGAGAATTAACACAAAGACAATCAAGCCATCGATCGCTTTTGGGGATGATAGATGCCTTGAACAATCTAAGTAAACAAACTGATTCAATCATCATCGGCGATATACCCTAAAGTGAGTAAACACTGACGAGACGGAATCAAGATGCTATACTTAGATTGATCACGACATGAAGGACGACGATCATGTCGTTAGGGCTTAACGTGTCTAAAACGACACGCTAGCCCCGACGACATGAGTTGTCGGGTGCATGTTCTTACCTCTGATCTCGAGGAAGCAAGAACTCGCCGAGAACAAACCTCTCGCGATGGTGGTGATGCGCCGAAAGTAGATTTGATTGGTTGTTGTAAGATTTTGAGATATTTTCTATGTACATGCTACCGGGATATTTATACCCGTGATTACAACATAGTCTGTATAGGACACGATTCTATCTATAACTAACAAACAAGTCCTTATGGCGGACTCTTGCCATAGATATAATCCGAAACTAATTTAAGTTCCTAGTTAATAGATACAATTGCCTAAAACCGGGCTTGATCCCTATGTGGCAATCTCCCTTGAAACTCTGACTCGGGCCTAAACCAAGTCTGCTTCGGCCTCCTTCATCCATCGGCCGATGGCCGCATTAAACCCGTATCGGCCGATACGGTCTTCCTGCTGTCGCTCCGCCAGGTCCGATGCACCACTGAAACTTGGTCCGATGCCCAGCTTGGTCCGATAACGATACCGATTCGACTTAGATTGCACCGTTTTCTCCGCATCGATTTTCTCTTTTCTTCTCCGAGTAGATTGCAAAAATCTGCTGTTAACACATGCCCCCCAACTCCGTCTCATTATATAATGTGGCGGAATTAACTCCGATGAACTCCACCGAATCCATCGCTAGGGTTTGCCCATAATCCACTCAGAGCCAGATTCAAATCTCTCCACCGCCAATTCCTGAGCACAATTCTTCGCAACCGCACGCATCCTTCAACGTCGGCGATTTCCAGCAGTTCCCAGCGGCGATTCCCTCGGCAAGGACCTCTGCAACATCATCAATGATGACCTCCCCTTTCTATATGTCCGAGATCCCCGAGGTAAATGAATTTCTTTCTTGAGTTTACATTTCCGCTTTTTCGCCACTGAAACTTTTCAAACTTAGGGTTTCTGCTATTTGCTCCCCATGCCTTATACTTCCATCTCTTTAACGCATCATAGGTCTTCAAGAACCAAATATTGATCCCCATAGATGACAAATCTCATAGATTCTTTCTGGGCCCCATGGGAAATTCTGACCCAACCTGGTTGATCAATGCAGAAACAAACAGAGTTCCCTTTAAACAAGTAAAACCCAGCACACCTTCATGGAAGTCCACCTTTAGGTCATGGCCATCAAAACTCAATGGATATAGGACATGGTATAAAAGAATTGCAGCAGCCAAGCATTCTCATTGGGACGAAATTGGAATCAGTCAGTGAATCACTCTGTCCCTGGTCGATACAAAGAAAAATGAGCTCCTCATGTCGGCCGCCAGCTACTTTTGGTCTAGCACTCTCAACGCCTTCATGTTCAGATAAGGTCCGATGACCCCCACCCTTATAGATGTAAAGATGTTGACAGGCCTGGATATCCTTACTGACATTAACCCCTTCAATCTCCTCATAAACAGCAGTCACAAGTTAAAAACCAAAAAGATTGGAGGTTGGTCTGGGTACATCTCAGAGCACATGGAACAAGGTTCAGTATCTGACAGAGAGCATGTGGCTTTTCTAACTTTGTGGCTTGAGAGATATGTTTTTTGTGGATCAACCTGTGGTCCCACCTCAAACTGCCAGCATTTAGCTCAGGCCCTGATTGAAAAGAAGAAATTCCCCCTTGGCCGATACCTTCTAGGAGCAGTCTATCGGCTCCTTCACTCAGCCACTCAGGATCTTATGTTAAATCGGACAGTGGCACATGGGGGTCCATGGTGGTTTATTCAATTATGGTTAACCATCCACACCAACACCATGGTCGATCGGCCTCTCTTGTCAGACCAAACATTCCCATCGGACTATAATGACAATGAAGAACCTGCATTCAGAAGATGTATGTCCTTTGGGGAAGCTGTTTCAGTGTACCCTGGATCAGATCAATCGATTGAAGAAATGTCTTCATGGTTTAGCCGATTCTACAACAGCTCATCATCGGCAAGAATGGAAATGTTCGTATATTCAGCCGATTCAGAATTTGAACTCCCCGCCGATCTGAACTTGGAGTTGTTAAATGATGACATTGATTCAAGAGAACACTTCATGATCGGCATCTCCCCATGTATACTACCAGTTGGTGTGTTCCAAGGCAGAAGCACCAGCCTATCATATGAGTTCTATAATCCAATGGTGGCTGCCAGGCAATTTGGACTTGGACAACTACCAATCAACTTGCACTTCCATTGGCTGCTGGAAAACAGAGGCACGGTCTCATCAGCCCTGTTCATGAACAAGATCTTGATAACCGAAATTCCAATCTTGGGTGACTGTGACCAGTTAAACTTGAATATCTTCATGCACCTCAGCTTCCAGTTATGGTGGCGTGAATGGGCTAGTCATATTTTCCACCAATCGGCCAAATTCTATCTGACCGAGCTCATCAACAACATCAGCCCCCAAGTACCTGATGCCCCAACACCAAGTATCAGTAACAGTGGGCAAAGAATATCATATGCTATGGTTTTAGCCCGATCAGGGAAATCCATCATGGAATCAGCTATCGGCTTCACAGCTCCAAAAGTATCATCCTTGCTTCAAGGGCCGATAGTCAAAGAAACTTTCAAGAGAAAGGCGCTGGCCAAGCAAAAAGTGCAAAAATCCAGCAAGAAAGCCAAACTTGATGAGCCAGTTGATATTGTCATGCTAGATCCCTCTGTGGAAGAATTCTTGGACGATCAAGTGATGGAAAAAGAAGTTGATGCAGCAGCCGCTGATATAAGCGAAGAACAACATCCATCGGCCACAACTACTGAAACACCATCGGCCGAACTAGCCAAGGAAGCATCGGCTGAAAAGCCAACTAAACACCCATCGGCCACAACTACCGCAGAGCCATCGGCCGATGAGGAATCTAATGCCGTCCAACCCAGGAGAACCAGACACGCAATCCGTAAGGTTAGCATGATTTCCTTCATTTATGTCTTCAATTTTACTTTATCAGCCTGGTATAACTTAATAATTGATAGGTTGTGGCATCACCCATGATCAAGGAGAAAATTCAATCGGTCCAACCACCAAGATCCAAGAAGGTCGCATTGAAGAAACATGGTCAAATCAAGGCCCGATTGAGGACTCCATCTCCTTCCCCACCTACTTCTCCTGTTGCTTCAGTAAGTATTAATTTAGTTGCCTTATATTCTTGTCAACTATGTATTTCTGACCATCATATTCTCTTCTTTTAGCCTCAGGCTCCATCACCTGCACCACATCGGCCTGCCTCTCCACCTGTCACTCAAGAACAGCAAAAAAAAGCCGATGTGACCACAGCCGATACGCCATCACACGTAAATCAAACAACTTCAAACTCTATGCCAATTTTAACTTTTATCAATCTTAACCACGTCTTGTTTCCATAATTGCAGATCTTAGCCGATATGTTCAATTTTGACACCGGCCAATTTCTTGATGACGAAGACAAAGAGCCGATCAGCACAGCCAGGCCATCAATATTTGAGGAACTAAAAGACCGGTTGTCTGACATAATAAATCAGCTTGAAACTTCCATTGAAACCCTTGTGGAAAACTGTGGTCCGATCAGAAGTAGAGTTCAAGAAATTCAAGACCAACTGCTAGAAGAACTGATAGAAATATTAACACCGGCAATGTTTCTGGAGCAATATCACTTCAAGCTCCACAAGGCAAAAGAGAGAATTGCAGAACGGCGCGAGCGTGAAGGCCTAAAATCAGCTATATCGGCCAGCAAGACTCAAGTGAACTTAGAGAAAATCAGATTGGATGAACTGGTTGCTGAGCCGATAGCTATAAACAAGAAACTTGGAGAACTCCGCCGTGCTGAAGCTGATTTGTTGATGAAGCTGGAAGCAACACGAGAAGAAATCAAAGAAACAGAAGTGAAGATAGCTGCTGCTCCGAAAGCCATTGAAGACCAAACAACAAAGCTGAAGGCATCGGCCAAGTATCTTGCAAACCTTAGCAAAACATTGAAGCCGATTCCAGGGTCGATGGCCGATGACGCCCAAGCAATCGATGACATTGATCAAATCCGTCATAGGGCCATCGCAGCTATCCAAAACTTCATGATATAACTTGATTGATGTAAATGTATGTAATGAACTATCTTGTTGTAAAAATCAACCAATTCTTGCTTTTTGTGTAATATATCTCATCGGCCAGTTAGCCGAATACGATTTCCATCTTGTTTCTTCATGTAGATTGTTAAAATACCACCTGATGAAGGACAATGCCTCACATCGGCTGATAGAACATGATAGAGTAGAACATACCAACCAATGGACCATGTATCGAATATTTGTACTAAGGACGATAATCATATCTGCCATAAAATCCGTCTGAAAAACTCATCAGAAAAATTTTTTTAAGTCCATAAATTTGTACTCCTTGTACTCCTGAGTATATATATGCCCCCCAAATTTTGGAATATGAGGGCTCATGTTGTAAAATTTGAACTAAGTGTTAACAGCAGATTTTTGCAATCTACTCGGAGAAGAAAGAGAAAACCGATGCGGAGAAGATGGCGCAATCTAAGTCGAATCGGTTTCGTTATCGGACCAAGCTGGGCATCAGACCAGGCTTCAGCGGCGCATCGGACTTGGCGGAGCGACAGCAGGAAGACCGTATCGGCCGATACAGGTTTAATGCGGCCATCAGCCGATGGATGAAGGAGGTCGAAGCGGACTTGGTTTGGGCCCAAGTCAGAGTTTCAAAGGAGATTGCCATATAGGGATCAAGCCCGGTTTTAGGCAATTGTATCTATTAATTAGGAACTTAAATTAGTTTTAGATTATATCTATGGCAAGAGTCCGCCAAAAAGGACTTGTTTGTTAGTTATAGATAGAATCGTGTCCTATACGGACTATGTTGTAATCACGGGTATAAACATCCCGGTAGCATGTACATAGAAGCTCTCTCTCAAAATCAATCAAACAACAATCAATCTACTTTCGGTGCATCACCACCCTCGCAAGAGGTTTGTTCCGGCGAGTTTTTGCTTCCTCGAGAGCAGAGGTAAGAACTTGCACCCGACGACTTATGTCGTCGGGGCTAGCGTGTCGCTTTAGACACATTAAGCCCTGACAACGTGAGTTGTCATCTATCCTGTCTTGGTTAATCTAAGTATAACATCCTGATTCTATCTCGTCAGTGTTTGCTCGCTTTAGGGTTTATTACCGACGATGATCGAATTAGTTTGTTTACTTAGATTAACTAAGGCATTCACCATCCCCAAAAGCGATCGATGGCTTGATTGTCTTTGTGTTAATGCTCGACTTACACTTTGTGTTGCTATCAACCCTAGTCTTGTCTCGAGACCTAATTCAAAGCCTGTTTTCGATTGTAAGTAAGGATAGCACCGGGGTTTCAGCCGGTCTTACCTAATACATGTGATTACTCTATGTTTTTTGTGTATTCGCCACTTGTGTGAGTAGATCAACATATATAAATATATCTGTTATAGATTAATCTTTAAGATTTATCTGTGATCGGTATATTCATATTGGCCGATCGGCTTATACAGGTTTGCACTAGAGTATTAGCTAGCGTAGCTATCTTTTATATCTTTCATCGGCCAGTTTTATTTAAATCAATACAATTCTGTTAATTAAGGCCGATGAAAGTAGATTCATGCTTCAATCTTATCTTATTTATAACCTCAAGTAGGCCGATACTATCTTGCCTTATCGGCTAGACCTTCACGGTGCGTCATCGGCCTGCCAGCCAATCGGCCATCGTTTGCTAACATGGTCTGCTTGTTTATTCTTGTTGGTTGCAGATCAAACCAACTGTCACGCCCTAAACTCATGCACTAGGCAAGCCATTGGACCTGCACTGGAGCTAAGCAGATCTCCCAGGCCGCCGTGGAAACGTGGAACCCGTTTAAGACATCGGCGGGTCGAAATTCTATGCCAACACTAAGGGGGATAGTATATATCGGCCATCTGAAGGCGATGCATCTTGCATCGGCTATTATCACCAATCGGCTAGCAAGCCGATCATGAGTCGATCCAAATGCTTGGGTAATATCTCTTTAAATATTTGCTATTAAGCGCTCTGCCAAAAACTTCTCCATCCAATCCCTTTAAGAAATATGCATTATGAGGAGCACATCGATGAATTCGAAAAGGACCTTCCCAATTAGGTGACCACTTGCCGAATTTATTATCTCTAGAACCAATCGGCAATATCAATTTCCAAACGAGATCCCCTTCCTCGAACGATTTAGCAACAACTTTTTTGTTATAATGTCGAGTGACACGATCTTTATCTCTCTTGATTTTCTCTATCGCCCGCAATCGATCATGTGCCAAATCATCCAACTCATCAATCATAAGATTATGGTACTCATCGGCCGTCAAGTTATCTTGTAATGCAATCCGTCTTGAGCCGATGTTAGTTTCCCATGGCAGCACAACTTCATGTCCATAGACCAATTGATACGGCGGCACCTGAGTTGCACCATGACAAGCCATCCGATATGCCCAAAGGGAATCGACCAGCGTTGTATGCCACCGTCTCGGCTGTTCGTCAATCTTTCTCTTGATCAACTTGATTAAACTCTTGTTAGAAGTCTCAGCCTGCCCATTAGCTTGCGCATAATAAGGAGAAGAATTCAACAATTTGATACCCATGCTGTTGGCAAATTCTGTAAACTCATCGGACACGAAAATTGATCCCTGATCGGTTGTCATTGTCTGAGGAACTCCAAATCGATATATAATATGCTCTTTAACAAACTGAATAGCATCCTTGGAATCAACTTTCCTCAAAGGAACGGCCTCAACCCACTTGGTAAAGTAGTCGGTAGCCACTAGGATATATTTGTGTCCTTGACTTGATGGAGGATTAATCTGGCCGATCATGTCTATACCCCATCCACGAAATGGCCACGGCTTTATGATCGGATGCATAGCCGATGCCGATGCTCTTTGAATTGCTCCAAACTTTTAGCAATCTTGACATTCTTTATAATATTTGAAACAATTCTCTAGCATTGTCGGCCAAAAATATCCAACTCGCTTTAAAAGCCATCTCATCTTATGGGCCGATTGATGTGTTCCACAAATTCCTTCATGGACCTCGCTCATGGCAACTTTGGCTTCTTCTAAACTTAGATATTTAAGCAAGACACCATCAATCGTCCGATAGTACAGATCATCATCGAGCAGAACATAATGTAGAGCTTTGTATTTTAGCTTTCGTGACGCCAATTGAGAAGGATTTCTCAAATAATCAATGATAACAAACCTCCAATCATCGGCATCCATGGCAGCAATCTCAATCTCGAGATCTTTGGCCATCGGCCTGTATCCTGATGCCCCCTGAGCTAAATCATTGGCTTTAAAATTTTGCTTCCTAGGTATATGCCTCATTGTCACAGTCTTGAAAGTCCTCAATAATTCCTTGCATTCTTCATTGTAAACCCTCAAAATGTCATTTCTGCACTCATAGTCCCTAGAAAGCTGATTAATCACCAATTGCGAATCACCAATAATTTCTACGGAATCGGCCTCGACCTCTTGCAACAACTGCAAACCCTTGAGAACAGCTTCATATTCTGCTTGATTGTTAGTATAATAGGGCTTGATAGTAAACGCAAACTCGAAGCTTGCCCCCCGAGGGGATATAATAACAAGGCCGATACCACACCCATGTCTACAGACAGATCCATCAAAATACAATGTCCATGACACAATATCTGAATATGTGATTGAATCGTCTCGATGTTGAACAATGAAATCGGCCAGGGCTTGTCCTTTAATTGCTTTGGCCGATTCATATCTGAGGTCAAACTCTGACAGGGCAAAAATCCACTTCCCAATTCTTCCTTTTAAAATAGGGGCCGATACCATGTATTTTACCACATCGGCCTTACTTACCACAATGCACTCATTGGAAAGTAAATAATGCCTCAGTTTAGTACATGAAAAATATAAGCATAAGCATAACTTCTCCACTGGCGTGTACCTTGTTTCAGCGTCCAACAACCTTTTACTGAGATAGAAAATAGCTTTTTCTTTGCCATCAATGGCTTGAACCAAAACGGAGCCGATAGACCTCTCATCGGCCGATAGGTACAATTTGAATGGAACGCCCTTTTGTGGAGGCATTAGAACTGGTGGGGAACTCAGATATTCTTTGATATTATCCAACGCCTTTTGCTGCTTATCACCCCATATAAACTCTTGATCGTCTTTTATCTTCAATAATGGAGTGAACGGCTCTATTCTTCCTGACAGATTTGATATGAAGCGTCGGACAAAGTTGATCTTCCCAATCAATGACTGTAACTTGGTCTTATTCTCTGGAGCTTGAATCTTCTTGATAGCATCGATGTTTTTTTGTGTGATCTCAATTCCTCTCTCATGGACTAAGAAACCCAAAAATTGACCAGCTGATACGCCAAAAGCACACTTGTTAGGATTCATCTTTAAACCATACTTTCTCACTCTTTCCAGTACCTTGCGTAAATCGGCCAGATGATTTTCATACTCTTTTGATTTCACAACCACATCATCAATATATACTTCGATCAAGGATCCGATAAGGTCATGAAAAATATAGTTCATAGCTCTTTGATAAGTGGCTCCAGCATTTTTCAAACCGAATGTCATAACGACCCACTCATACAAACCGATTGCCCCCGGACACCTGAAAGCTGTCTTATGAATATCTTCTTCAGGCATGAAAATCTGATTATATCCTGCATTGCCATCCATGAAACTGATGATCTTGTGTCCAGATGCAGCATCAACTAGCAAATCTGTAATCGGCATGGGGTATTCATCTTTTGGCGTCGCCTTGTTCAAATCTTTGAAGTCAATGCATACCCTGAGCTTGCCGTTCTTCCTCAACACTGGCACAATGTTGGAAACCCACTCCGCATATCAGCAGGGTCTGATAAAATTAGCATCATAAAGCCTTGTGATCTCTGCCTTAATAGCTTCATGCATATTGGCCTTAAATCTCCTAGGAGCTTGTCTGAACGGCCGATAGCGTGGTTTTATAGGTAGCCGATATTCTACAATCGATCGGCTTAGTCCTGACATTTCATGATACTCCCATGCAAAGCAATCCATGTCGGCCTAGGTTTATCACCTATCCCAATATCAACTTCTTCGAGCTCATCAGCCGACGTGAAGCCTTGTCCCAATTTGCCGTCCATCTCATCCACCGCATCATCTGTGTAGGGACTAGCTTGTTCTTCATTGCTTGTGGATGTAGCACTTTCATCAAAGTAACTGCTTGTTTGTATCTTCGATCGGCTCGATATCACAATCAGTCATCTTCAGGAAATCGGCCTCCCAAACTCGTCCAGAAAGGCAATCGATTCCCTCCATCTCCCATACTGCGAGATCGGCACTGGCCACGTGTACGGATCTATCGGCCTGCACGATCTCAACCTGGTCCCCTTGCCACTATATAAGGCATTGATGCATTGTTGAAGGGACGCAACAATTTGCGTGAATCCAATCTCGTCCCAACAACAGACTATAGGAACCCTTTCCATCGAAGACAAAAAAGGTGGTGGGAATTGTCTTGTTGCCGACTGTGAGCTCTGCATTCAACACCCCTTTCGCCTCCGATGCATTGCCACCAAAGTCCTTCAACACCATATTAGTCTTGATGAGGTCCTCAGGCACTTTTCCAAGCTTCCTGAACGTTGTATATGGCATCAAATTCACAGCAGTGCCGCCATAAACCAGCATCTTCGTCATCGGCCGTCCATTGATATATCCCTTGATGTATAACGGTCGGAGGTGCCTGTAGCTTGCATCGGCTGGCTTGTCAAAAATGGCTTGCTCTGGTGACAATTTTAAAGTAGCTGAAGATTGTTCTTCGCTGTCATCGGCCATCCCTTCATCGGCCATCTGTATGCTGTATTCCGCTGGCAATACGAAAACCATATTGACAGAAGCCGATGCTTTATTTTTACCTTTTACAGCCGCAGGAGCTCGACTTGATTCAGCATGATTGTCATTGGCCTTCACCACTGTAGATTTCAACCTCCATTCTTGTCTGGTTTTAATGGGCCAATGGGCGCCTCTTGTTGCTCCTGGACTTTTTCCTTTTGCCTCAACCGTTGTACCCGTCGGTTCTGTGTCTTGGTCAAAATATCATCTGGGCACCATTGAGGGTTTCGCGGCTGATCCTGCTCATCATTGTCCGTTTGACGATCATCGTGCATTGGCCCAAGCCTTTCATGCACAGATTTTCTTTGCTTGGCTGGCCAATGTGCTTGTTTACTCGATCAGATTTGATAAGAATCTGCGTTGTCATTGCATGCAGGACATTCTTCGATTGTCGGCAACCTCATCCCTTCATTCCAGCAAGAACGGAAGAACTCGCACTCCCAATGAAGGTTGTATGGCTTATCTTGATCAATGTCGTCTTGCGCTTGTTTCTCACGCCTTCGCTGGTACTTCTTGATAAGACCATCCGAGGTTTGATGAGGTCGCTTGTTGGTCCGATGGCTACTGCTATCGGCCCTGTCAGCCCGCACCATGTTGACTGGGAACGGGTGTCCTTCGATCTTCATCGGCTTTTTGGCTTCATCAAACTTGATCCTGCCTTGTTCGATAGCCGATTGGATCTGTTGGCGGAAGATCTTGCACTCATTTGTGTGGTGAGAGTATGTATTATGCCACTTGCAATATCTCCTCTTTTTTATTTCCTCGGCCGATGCCAATACATGACCTACTGGCAACTGAATTTGCTTTTCTTGCAGCAGTAAGTCAAATATTTTATCGGCCTTGTTGATGTCAAAGTCGAATTTCTCATCTTTACTGCCCTTCTTGGCCCATTGACAAGTTGTAGGCTTCTTCATCCGGGCCCATTCAGCTAAATCGACCTCAGCATCGCTGTCTTCGTCATCGTCAGAGGCATACTGATATACTTTGTTGATTTTCTTGTTGAATTTCCTTGCCTCCTGAAATCGTTGTTCATCTTTTTGTTCGTCTTTGAGTTGCTCGGCAGTCACCGGAACGATGTTCTCTTCAGCGATTTCAGCTTGCTTAGACATCTTGAAGTGTTCTTGTCGATGAAGTCCCACCAGGCGTGCCAAAAGCGTGTTGGAGTAGAATTTCGACCCGTCGATGTCCAAAACGGGTTCCACGTTTCCACGGCAGCCTGGGAGATCTGCTTAGCTCCAGTGTAGGTCCAATGGCTTGCCTAGGTGTGTTAAGGGCGTGCCAGTTGGTTTGATCTGCAACCAACAAGAATAAACAAGCAGACCATGTTAGCAAACGATGGCCGATCGGCCTGCAGGCCGATGACGCACCGTGAGGACCTAGCCGATGAGGCAAGACTGTATCGGCCTACTTGAGGTTATATGATTGAAGCATGAATCTACTCTCATCGGCCTTGATTAACAAGATCATATTGATTGAATAAAACTGGCCGATGAAAGATATAAAGATAACTACACTAGCTAATACTCTAGTGCAAACCTGTATGAGCAAATCGGCCGATATAAATATACTGATCATAGAGAAATCTTAGAGATTAATCTATAACAAATATATTTATATCTGTCGATCTATTCATATAAGTGGCGAATATATGTAAAAACATAAAGTAATCACATGCATTAGGTAAGACCGGCTGAAACCCCGGTGCTATGCTTAATTACGATCAAAAACAGGCTTTGAGTTAAATCTCGAAACAGGACTGTGATCGATAGCAACACAAAGTATGAATCGAGAATTAACACAAAGACAATCAAGCCGTCGATCGCTTTTGGGGATGGTAGATGCCTTGAACAATCTAAGTAAACAAACTGATTCAATCATCATCGGCGATATACCCTAAAGCGAGTAAATACTGACGAGACGGAATCAAGATGCTATACTTAGATTGATCAAGACAGGATAGACGACGATCATGTCATCAGGGCTTAACGTGTCTAAAACGACACGCTAGCCCTGACGACATGAGTCATCGGGTGCAAGTTCTTACCTCTGATCTCGAGGAAGCAAGAATTCGCCGAGAACAAACCTTTCGCGAGGGTGGCGATGCGCCGAAAGTAGATTTGATTGGTTGTTGTAAGATTTTTAGAAATTTTCTATGTACATGCTACCGGGATATTTATACCCGTGATTACAACATAGTCCGTATAGGACACGATTCTATCTATAACTAACAAACAAGTCCTTATGGCGGACTCTTGCCATAGATATAATCTGAAACTAATTTAAATTCCTAATTAATAGATACAATTGCCTAAAACCGGGCTTGATCCCTATATGGCAATCTCCTTTGAAACTCTAACTCGGGCCCAAACCGAGTCCGCTTCGGCCTCCTTCATCCATCGGCCGATGGCCGCATTAAACCCGTATCGGCCAATACGGTCTTCCTGCTGTCGCTCCGCCAGGTCCGATGCACCGCTGAAACTTGGTCTGATGCCCAGCTTGGTCCGATAACGAAACCGATTCCACTTAGATTGCGCCGTTTTCTCCGCATCGGTTTTCTCTTTTCTTCTCCGAGTAGATTGCAAAAATCTGCTGTTAACACTCTTACAACTCCCCCCTTCCCCCTGTTAACTCTACAATTTGATGCTTCAGATCCAATCAAAATTTTTATTCTAAAGTTTGAGATCGCTGCTGCAACGAATTGCTGCTGTCGGTGAAATGTGATGTACAAAAATTACACAGGAAATAAAATGAAAAAAAGAGGGGGAAAAGAAAGAAAAGGGTGGTGGAGGAGCTGGGCCGCCATCCACGACCACCGGCAGCCGCCGCCCTCCGGATTGCTCCCTCCACGCCAAGCTTCTCGCCGCCACTTGATCTGCTGTCCTCGAGCCCAACCATGTCGAACACATCCAAGATGGCGGACAGAGACGGCGTTGAGGGGTCCTCTCGTCCACAACGACCACCCGAGCCAGCAAGATGCTACCCATACCCTCCGTCGCCAGCACGGGCAGCGTGTAGCTTGTCGCCGCCGCCATCGCCAGACCGCGCGTCGCAGATGATGGACACGCCATCCCGGACCTCGCCACCGTCGTTCCCGTTGGATCGCTACATCCGCAGACCACACCCTCCCCCATCCACAAGCTCGGAACCTCACCGCCGCCGCCACTGGATCTGCTCGCACCGCGCACGAGCTCGTACTGAGCTCGTCTCCGCTGCTGGGGTGCATGTCACTGCCGCCAGAGCCAACCTCGCGCCCGCAAACCCTCTTGGCAGCTGCCGCCTGCCGCCACTTTCTTCGCCACCGGTGCTGTTGAGTTGTCATTGCCGCTGCCGCTGCTCACATCAGGCAAGATTGGGGAGATCGATTTGGGGCTAGGGCCGTTGGATTTGAGGTAGGCTAAAACAAGGTAGGTTGGGGGCATTTTGGTCTATACGAAAATACAATAGACATAAAACGATACAAAACGTCTATAAGGTGTATAGTATGGCATGGATTCAATTTTCACAGTGTTTTAGTGGCATCATTCTAATTAGATGAATTGTAATGGTATTTGTCAAAATTAACAAATTTATAATGGTATGGATCTAATTAACCTTAGTTTTAAGTGGTCGTCTGGTTAGTATGCTTTAATTTGCTTATCTTTTGGAGCTAAGGTGTGGCATGGTACAATTCAAATCCTTATAATCAAAAGTTAGATAAATTTTAACTAAGATTTGTGTGTATGACAAGTAGGAACACTAGATGGATTTGTATTTATGCAAGCCAAAAGTGTGGCAACGAATCGAACGTAGGCAAAATTAGTAAATCTGGGTTCTAAAGTGACCTGGAGAATGCAGAAACTAAGTGGCAACAGTATCTAGTACTGGAAGTACCCTAAAAGGACATGTAGATAAAAATAATACCAATGGAAGCACTATATATCAGGACAATGGCTCTCGTCTTCATACCCATCGTTTAAACTAGCTCAACAACTAATTAAAGTATTAAACCCTTGCATCTATCTACACACTGTTTTTTAAGAATCATAAAGAGCATTCTTCAACCAAAAAGCTAGCCCATGCAATAAGAAACTCTCACTTATTATTTATATATTAAGTCTCTTTTACTCTTTCATAATCAATATAAAAAAAGAAGTCACTACTTACAACCCCGTCGCTCCAGGGCTGCAGCAGCCGGCCGTGGAGCTAGGATGCTGGCCATAAGAAGCAGGATCACCAGCAACAGGGCTGAGACAGAGAAATCTACTCTTGTCGACATTGCTGGGCTCCAAGCTAGCAATTCCCTCTGCTTGAAGGCCTCCGGAACAACTTCCGGCGCGCAAGAACTGAAGCCGTCTCATCGATCATCTTATATACTCCTTATATATTTGTGAATTTATGGCGGCCTTCTACAACGACTGAGCAATCAATTGGAATTTTTTGTTTACATGGTCACTCCTTCACTTGCCGTGTGCTTTTCGCAACGAGGGGCGGATGATCCAGGGAAGCTTCCGTGCTCTGCAGGCCTCTGTGCCTTGGTTTTCTTTTAGAAAGTGACATAATGTTTTCACATTTTCTTAAAATACATAAATATACTATATCTAAAAATATGTGATGGCCAGCATTAGTACAACATATATCTACCACCTTAATCATAGAAATATTACAGTCTAAAATTGTCATGCACAATAAGAAACAAAAGGTACAAGTCCACCGTGAAAGGTACATGCACTCTTCACCACATTATCTATGTTTATTTTTAGTATATTGTGTAGGTCGAGTTTAGACTTCAATTTTTGTGGGATGTTTGATGTCAATATACTTTAACGCCCTGTTTAGTTCCCTTCAAACTTCAAACTTCAAACTTCAAACCAATCACATCGAATGTTTGGACACATGTATAAAGTATTAAATGTGGACAAAAAAAAAACCAATTACACAGTTTGCGTGTAAATTGCGAGACGAATCTTTTGAGCCTAATTGCACCATGATTTGGCAATGTGGTGCTACAGTAAACATTTGCTAATGACGGATTAATTAGGCTCAAAAGATTCGTCTCGCAGTTTACAGGCGGAATCTGTAATTTATTTTGTTATTAGACTATATTTAATACTTCAAATATGTGTCCGTATATCTGATGTGACCTGATGTGACGTTTTTTTTCAAACTTATTTTGAATCTAAACACGGGCTTAGTTGCAATTGGAGAGAGGAAAGTCTCGGGTGAGTTTTGTTAACTTTTTCGATAACCATATCTATACTTTATATTTAGAAGGTAAAGACGTCCTATGATTCTTCCTTTTCTGTTGGTAGTCAAAAACCGATGTTTCCCTTTCCTTCCCGGCGATAATACTGTAGATGGAGAAGTGCGGCATAAATTTCTACGAAAAGATGGAGACATGAAGACTGGTGACTCATGTAACGCGTCAATACAAACTACAATTAAGATGCTGTACGTACAAGATTCTTGTAAGAATTTTGACCCTGGGAATCACTTTATTTTCGGCAGAAATTTTTTAAAAAATGCTCTAAACAATTCAGTACTTTTCTGGACGATACCGTCATGTATGGCAAAGAAGCTCGATAGTGTCTGAACTCCACGGCTAAATGACTGATGATGTACATATCTATCTATTTGTCTCAATATATGTAGGGAACGTATTCTATTCACACAATTTTTTTCTTGTATATACCCTACATATTAACTAACAAATTTTATCAAAAATTTAAAAAATAATAGTACAATTACTTTTAATAGTATTACACTTATATAAAGTCTTAACCTCAAATTCATTATATTTTACCCGTAAAAAAAAGATGAAAATTCTGATAGTGTCGAGAGTATAAATTTGTCAGAATTTTATTTTTTTGTTTCCTATATATCAAGAATTTGAAGATGAGATTTTACACATAAATATAATACTACTAAAAGTATATAAATTTTTATGATATTTTTTAGTTAGTGTGCACGATGTGTATACGAGAAGACTTGTATGTATAAGATACATTCCATCTATCTGTACTTCTATATTTCTATCTATAACTCTACTAATTGGATATTTTTCAAAAACTCCCACTTTAACTTAAAAAATCTAACCGTTAATTTGACATTTGATCTAATCTAGATCGTAGATCCTATGAAGCTTCAACATTATATTGTGGGCCAATCTTTTTAACGTTGTAGGTTTGTGGGCTATTTTCAAAACCCATCTTTGTAGGGTAACCATGCACATATAGGAAAAAACACCTCAGACACGGGGAGAAACCCTAGCCGTCGCCCTCCCCCCTCCCTCCTTCTTCTCTGCTGTGCCGCCGCCGGAGCACGCCGCTGGAAAGCCAAGTAGCATGCTAGGAAGGCAGCGGCACGGCCGTAACCTCGACGAAGCTTGGCCTCAAGCGCGTGGGAGACGGAGCGAAGCCAATGCAGCGGCAGCGCGCCCCTGCAAGGACGACCGCGAATTCGGCGTCACCACCACAGGATCCGGCTCCCACGTGACAGGACCCGACCAACCTGGGCAGGATCTGGCCAGGGCGCTATCGGGCCAGCGACAGCGGGACCAGGAGTGGCACAGAGCCATGCCAGCGCTGCGTGGAGCGGCAGCCGACGGTGACAGACGGTTAGCGCGACATGGTGCGGAGAGGAGTGGCCAGCGACAGCAGGAGGCCATGCGATGCAGAGAGGCCCGGCTGGCGATGGCGAGCGGCTGGCAATGGTGGGAGGCCAGCAGTGCACAACGTGGAGAGGCGTGGCTGGTGGCTGGCACATAGTGAAGGTGCAGCTGGCGGCGGCAGTGGGTTGATGTGGCCCAGTGAGTGGCAGCCAGTGGCCGGCAGTGGTGCAATGGTAGCAGGGGGCTTCGGGGTAATAAAATACATTGAGAAAGGTGAATTTATTTGATATTCTAAAGCAACATCCATTGAAAAAGTTTGTTATTAAATATACAGTTTAACAGTTTAAAAGACATGCTAACGAAAATTAAGATAAAATATATTTTTTAATCAGAGAAAAGAACCTAAATGAGCTTTGTGGTTTCATCCCGAGCGGCAACGATGATTTGGACTCCTACTCAATGATAGGCGTCACGCTCTAGCCGTCGTTCATCCCAATTGGGGACGAACCATCTCGATTTCAACTCCAGAAGGTACGTACTGTTAAGAAAGTAGGCAAATTCATGTTTAACTTAATCCATAAAATTGATGTAGAGAGAAATACTATAGCATCATCATATATGTGCTTGTTCAACCAAAACATCATCATCATCATGAATATTATCAGCAAGATATGACACGAGTTGATGCTCAAATAAAACATGAGAATGGTATTGTACGCACTAGCCAGCAAGATTGTAATTTTGACAATGAAATTAACAAGTTGCTTGAAGAGATTATACTCGCCGGAAGCACCCGAAGAGGACATGGTGGTTTACTCGATGCAGTGATGTTGGCGTAGAATTTCGACCCGTCCAGCAACCAAACGGGTTCCGCGTTACCACGGCGGCCTGGGAGATCTGCTTAACTCCAGTGCAGGTCCAAATGGCTTGCCTAGTCGTAAGTAGAGCGTGCCAGTTGATTTGATCTGCAATCAACAAGAAACAAGTAAACCAAGTCAGTAAACAATGGCCGATCGGTCAGCAGACCGATGACACATTGTCATAGCCCAGCCGATAGGGCAAAGCTATATCGGCTCACTTAGAAAATAGGTAGGATATGAATCTAATCTTATCGGCCTTCATTGATATATAGACCTCAACTAATAATGTCGGCTGATAAGGATGACAAAGGTAACTACACCAGCTAGTACTCTAGTGCAACCTTATACGAGCCAATCGGCTAGTATAAACACGTCAACCATAAAGAAATCTTGAGATTACCTCATGATCGACATATCTATACTTATCGATCTGCACATATAAGTGGCAAACATATGCAAGAAACATAAATCAATCACATATGTTAGATAAGACCGGCTAAAACTCTGGTACTATCCTTAATTACAATCGAAAACAGGCTTTGTGTTAGATCTCAAAACAGGACTAAGGTCGATGGCAACTCGAAGTGTGAATTGAGACTTAACACAAAGAAAATCAAGTCGTCGATTGCTTTTGGGGATGGTAGCTGCATTGAATAATCTAGCCAAGCATAAAAATTAAACCATCGTCGGCAATAAACCCTAAAGCGAGTAAACCGCTGGCAAGGCTTAATTAAGATACCTGTCAAAACTATTCAAGACATGATAATCGACGATCACATCATCGAGGCTTAACGTGTCTAAAGCGACACGCTAGCCCCGACGATGCAGATCGTCGGGGACGAGTTCTTACCTCTGCTCCGAGGAAGCAAGAACTCGTCGAAGAAGACCTCTTGCGAGGGTTGGCGATGCGCCGAAAGTAGATTGATTTGGTTGTTTGATTGATTGAGAGTCCGTGTTTACATGTACAAACTATCGGGATATTTATACCCAAGGTTACAACAGAACCCTTGTAGGGCACGATCTTATCTACAACTAACAAACAAGTCCTTGCGGCAGACTTAAGCCACAGATTAGATCTACACTACTTAATTTACAAGATACAATTGCCTAAAACCGAGCTTTATCTCTATTTGGCAACTTCCTTGAAGCTTACTTCGAGCCCAGACCAAGCCCACGTCGACGCTGTCAACTCACAACCCGTATCGGCCCATGACCAAACCAAATCCGTATCGGCCGATACGCTCCTTATAGCAACACCTCCCCAGTCCGATACGGTTACCGGGTCCGATACTAAGCCTGGTCCGACTCCAACTCAATCCTTCCTCTCTGCTTCGGTTTCCTCTTTCCTTTCCGAGTCGATTACCAAAATCCGTCGTTAACACATGCCCCCCAATTCCGCTTCATTATATAATGTAGCGGAATTAGCTCCAGGGAACTCATCGACTTTTTGCTAGGTCTAACCTGAAAACCGCACAGATCCAGATTCGAACCCTTTCACCGCCGATTCGACAAACCCCTCGTGTTCTTCAATTTCGGCGACCCCTCGGCGTCTCGTCAACATCGACCCCCTTCACAGCGACCCCTCCAACAACAACAATGGCTTCCGCCCCGTTCTACGCCTCCGAGATCCCTGCGGTAAGTCAATTCCTTCAAAGTTCGCATCATTACCTTTTCCGCCGATTTCTCCAAGTTAGGTCTTTACTTTCTGCCCCCCTCAGCCCTTATATTTTCATCGTTGTTCTCACGATTTAGGTCTTCAAAAACCAAATCTTGATTCCCACCGACGATAAGTCCCATCGCTTTCTCTTGGGCCCCATGGGCGACTGCGACCCAACCTGGCTCATCAACGCCGAAACAGACAGAATCCCTTTCAGGCAAGCCAAGCCCACTATCTCGGCGTGGAAGCACACCTTCAAATCATGGCCATCAAAGCTAAACGGATATAGGACCTGGCACAAAAGGATTGCTGCCGTCAAACAAGTCCACTGGGACGAGATTGGAATCGGCCAATGCATAACTCTGTCCTTGGCCGATACCAAGAAGAATGAGCCAATAATGTCAGCTGCCAGCTACTTCTGGTCAAGTACCTTGAACGCCTTTATGTTCAAGCAAGGTCCGATGACCCCAACCCTCATAGATATCAAGGTACTCACATGATTGGATATCAGCTCCGAGATCAACCCCTTCAGCCTCCTGGTAAACAGCAGCCACAAGTTGAAGACCAAGAAAATTGGAGGCTGGTCCGGATATATCTCTGAACACATGGAACAGGGATCGGTCTCAGAGCGAGAACATGTAGCTTTCCTGACATTGTGGTTGGAGAGATTTGTCTTTTGCGGATCGACCTGTGGCCCCACTACAAACTGTCAACACTTGGCTCAAGCTTTGGTAGACAAGAGACAAATCCCCTTGGGCCGATACCTTCTAGGAGCTGTATATCGGCTACTCCATGTTTCCACACAAGACTTGATGCTAAAACAGACTGCGGCTCATGGAGGACCATGGTGGTTCATTCAACTCTGGCTAACCATATACACCAACACCATGGTTGATCGGCCACCTCTATCAGATTCTCGCTTCCCATCAAAATACGCCGATCACGAAGACCCCAGGAACAGAAGATGCATGTCCTACGGGGAAGCAGCCTCCGTTTACCCCGGCGCAGATCAATCGGCCGATGACATGGCTACATGGTTCATCCGCTTCTTCACCGGCTCCCCATCAGCCAAGATGGATATGTTTGTCTATACATCAGACCGAGACTTCGAGCTTCCAAATGATCTGCAACTGAGCTTAATAAATGATGACATGGAATCAAGGGAATTATTCATGATCAGCCTTACTCCATGCCTGCTCCCAGTAGGCGTCTTTCAGGGAAGGAGCACCAGCTTGTCCTACGAGTTTTACACCCCAATGACAGCTGCTAGACAATGCGGGCTCGGACAACTTCCCATTAGCTTTCATCTTCATAAGCACCTAGAGAGCAGAGGCACAGTCCCATCGGCCCTGATTATGAACAAAGCAATGGAAATCGAGCTCCCCAACCTTGGTGACTGCGATCGGCTACATCTGAATGCCTTCGTGCACATTAACTTCCAAACTTGGTGGCAAGAATGGGCCGCTCACAACTTTAATCAATCGGCCAGGTTCTACGTGACAGAACTTATTCAAGGCATCAGCCCTCAAGTCCTAGATGAGCCGACTCCATCTGTGAGCAACAGTGGACGGAAGATCTTCTACGCTCAAGCCATAGCTCCATCGGGGTCAACCATCCTGGAATCCATCATCGGCCTCACTGCCCCAAAAGTGACGTCACTTCTCCAAGGTCCGATGCCTAAAGAAAACCCCAAGAGAAAAGCGCCGGCCAAAGGCAAATCACAGAAAGCTAGTAAAAAGGCTAAAACCGATGACCAGGCCGATGCCGAAGAGCTAGACCCCTCCTTGGAAGAATTCCTCGAAGAACAAGTAATGGAGGAGGAAGTTGATGCAGCAGCGGCCGATGCACACGAAGAAGAAGACCCGTCGGTCGAAACCACCCAAGAGCCATCGGCCGAAGCTGCGGAGATCCCACCGGCCGATGACCAAGATGATGCCCCGCAACCAAAAAGGACCAGACATGCAGTTCGCAAGGTCAATATAATCCCTTCTCTGTGTTTACATAATCTCCTTGTACTGTCATACTTTAACTTCATATCCTTTTCAGGCTGCGGTGTCATCTGTGTTGAAGGAGAGAACTCAATCGGCCCCTTTGCCAAGATCCAAGAAAACAATGTTGCAACGGCGCGAACGAGCCAAGGCACGATTGAGAACCCCTTCTCCTTCTCCACCACCCTCTCCGACTGTCTCGGTAAGAGTTGATTTTTTGCATTATTTTCATAATCACATAACCCTATTCACTAATTTCTTGCCTTTTCAGCCTAGGGCTCCATCACATTCACCACATCGGCCAACCCCCTCACCTACTGTGTCGACAAAGCGAAGGGAAGCCGATGCAAGCACCACCAGTGCTCCAACACAGGTAACCACGGTTACCCTGATCCCCTTTCTGCCGATTCCTGATTAACAAGGCTGACCTCGACCCATGTTGATATTTGCAGAACCTAGCCGATATGTTCTCCTTTGATATCGACCAGTTTCTTGATGATGAGGACAAGGAGCTACCCAGCACAGCCAGGGCACCAATCTCTGATGATCTGAAGAACCGGCTGACCGATATTGGGAATCGGCTAGAAGCCTCGCTGGAGTGTTTGGTAGAAGACTGCTCCTCCATCAGAGTCAGGGTACAAGAAATCCAAGACGAACTGCCCGAAGACCTGATGGAAATCCTCACGCCGGCCATCTTCCTAGAACAATACCGATTCAAGCTTTTCAGAGCAAAGGAAAGACTTGCAGAGCGACGACAGCGCGAACAACTGGAATCGGCCCTGTCCGCTAGCAAAGCTCAAGTGAACGCCGATAAGACCAGGTTGGACGAGCTAGCGGTGGAGCCGATTGTGCTGAAAAATAGGCTTGAAGAACTCCGTCGCCTCGAGGCAGAGCTAGAATCGAAGCTGGCCGCTACACGCCAAGAAATCCAGGAAGTCGAAGCCGGGATAGCTGCATCACCCAAGGTCATAGAAGATCAGACGGCAAAGCTCAAGGCATCGGCCAAGTACCTCGCGACCCTAAGCAAATCACTGAAACCAATCCCAGGGACGATGGCCGATGATGCCCAGGCTATCGAAGACGTTGAGCAGATTCGTCGTAAAGCCATTGCTGCTATTGCAGACTTCATAGGGTGATGTAGCATATGTTATTTCTATAATGTATAACCATACACCTTATCGGCCATGCAGCCGAATTTGTTTTGAAAATTCTAGCCTAATTTATTGCTTCTGAAATCCTCTCACACCTTATCGGCCGTGCAGCCGAATTTGTTTTGAAAATTCCAGACACATTTATCTTTAATACGAACAATCTCATTATAAGCAATCTCATCAGCTAGAGGGCCGAAGTCAATCGCCAAACTGAAAAATCCTTGAAAATTCTCATTATAAACAATCTCATCGGCCAGAGAGCCGAAGTCAATCGCCAAACTGAAAAATCCTCATTATAAACAATCTCATCGGCCAGAGAGCCGAAGTCAATCGCCAAATTTTGACAAGTCCTTGAAAATTCCTTGAAAATTCCTGTATATATATATGCCCCCAAATTTTGGAAGATAAGGGCTCATATTCTGAAATTTTGAACTAAGGGCGATAGTATTTACCGGCCAACTAAAGACGATGCTTGACTACATCGGCTGTAATCATAAATCGGCTAGAGGGCCGATCATGAGTCGATCCAGATACTGGGATAATATTGTTTCAAGTATTTGCCATTGAGAGCTCGTCCATAAATCTCGCCATCTAATCCCTTGAGCAGATAGGCATTGTGAGGAACACATCGATGAATTAGAAAGGGGCCTTCCCAATTAGGTGACCATTTGCCGAATTTATTATCTCTGGAGCCAATCAGCATTATTAATTTCCATACAAGATCTCCTTCCTCAAACGATTTGGCAACGACCTTTTTATTATAATGACGGGCTACTCTTTTTTTATCACGCTTGATCTTCTCTAAAGCCCGTAATCGAACATGTGCCAAATCATCCAATTCATCAACCATAAGATTATGGTACTCATCGGCTGTCAAGTCGTCTTGCAAAGCAATCCTTCTGGAGCCGATGGCGGTTTCCCACGGCAGTACGGCTTCATGCCCGTAGACCAGCTGATAGGGAGGCACTTGGATTGCACCATGGCAAGCCATCCGATACGCCCAAAGAGCATCGGCCAGCGTTGTATACCATTGTCTCGGCTGTTCGTCAATTTTCCGCTTGATTAATTTGATTAAAGACTTGTTGGAAGCCTCTGCCTGCCCATTAGCCTGCGCGTAGTAAGGAGAAGAATTGAGCAATCTGATGCCCATGCTGTCAGCAAATCGGACGAACTCGTCGGACACGAAGATTGATCCCTGATCTGTAGTTATTGTCTGAGGTAACCCAAACCGATATATGATATGCTCCTTGACGAACTGAATAGCGTCTTTGGAATCAACCTTCTTGAGAGGAACGGCCTCAACCCACTTTGTGAAGTAATCTGTAGCCACTAATATATACTTGTGTCCCTTACTTGATGGTGGGTTAATCTGGCCGATCATATCTATTCCCCATCCTCGAAACGGCCACGGCTTTATGATTGGATGCATAACCGATGCCGGTGCTCTCTGAATTGCTCCAAATTTCTGACAATCCTGACATCCTTTATAATACTTGAAGCAATCTTCTAGCATGGTTGGCCAAAAATATCCGACGCGCTTCATCAGCCATTTCATTTTAAGGGCCGATTGATGGGTGCCACAAATCCCTTCATGTACTTCGCTCATAACGGTCTTAGCCTCCTCAGGACCTAGGCATTTGAGTAGGACACCATCAACCGTCCGATAATATAGGTTATCGTCCAATAAGACATAGTGTAAAACTTTATATTTCATTCTGCGTGACGCCGATTGGGAAGGGTTTCTCAAATACTCAATGATATCAAACCTCCAGTCATCGGCGTGCACGAGAGCAATCTGAATTGGAACGTCTTTAGCCATCGACCTGTATCCCGATGCCCCCTGAGCTAAATCATTGGCTTCAAAATTCTGCTTCCTGGGTATATGTCTCATCGTTACGATCCGGAAACCGTGTAGTAACTCTTTGCACTCCTCATTGTAGACCTTGAGAATATCGTCTCTGCACTCGTACTCCCCAGAAAGTTGACTAATTACTAGCTGTGAATCACCAATGATCTCCACGGCATCGGCCTCGACTTCTTGTAATAACTGCAAGCCCTTAAGCACCGCTTCGTATTCTGCTTGATTGTTGGTATAATAAGGCTTGATAGTGAAAGCGAACTCAAAACTTGCCCCCCGAGGACATATGATGACTAGGCCGATACCGCAACCGTGTCTGCAGACGGATCCATCGAAATATAGCGTCCACGGCACAATGTCTGCATATGCAACTGAGTCATCTCTATGTTGAACGATGAAATCGGCCAGGGCTTGCCCTTTGATCGCTTTGGCCGATTCATATCGAAGATCAAACTCTGTTAACGCAAAGATCCACTTCCCGACTCGTCCTTTCAGCACGGGGGCCGATAGCATGTATTTCATCACATCGGCCTTGCTCACCACTATGCACTCGTTGGAAAGCAGGTAATGCCTCAATTTAGTACATGAAAAATATAAACAAAGGCATAATTTCTCCACCGGTGTGTACCTTGTCTCAGCGTCTAACATTCTCCTGCTGAGATAAAAAATAGCTCTTTCCTTGCCGTTAACATCTTGAACCAAGACTGAGCCGATGGATTTCTCATCGGCTGACAAGTACAATTTGAATGGGACTCCTTTTTGTGGAGGCATTAAGACCGGCGGAGAGGTTAAATATTCTTTGATATCGTCTAGCGCTTTCTGTTGCTTGTCACCCCATATGAATTCTTCGTCGTCCTTTATTTTCAACAGTGGAGTGAACGGCTCTATACGGCCCGACAAATTTGATATAAAACGCCGGACGAAGTTGATCTTTCCAAGCAGAGACTGTAACTTGGTCTTGTTTTCTGGAGGCTTGATTTTCTTGATGGCATCGATGTTCTTCTGTGTGATTTCAATCCCCCTTTCATGGACCAAGAAACCCAAAAACTGACCGGCCGATACGCCAAAGGCACATTTGTTAGGGTTCAACTTCAAACCATATTTCCTCGCCCTTTTTAGTACCTTGCGTAAGTCGGCCAAGTGCATATCATGTTCTCTTGATTTTACGACGACATCGTCTATATAAACTTCAATCAGAGAGCCAATAAGATCATGAAAAATGTAATTCATAGCCCTCTGATACGTAGCTCCAGCATTCTTCAAACCAAACGTCATGACGACCCATTCATATAGGCCGATTGCCCCTGGGCACCTGAAGGCTGTCTTATGAATGTCCTCTTTAGCCATAAAGATCTGGTTGTAACCCGCGTTTCCGTCCATGAAACTAATGATCTTATGCCCAGAAGCTGCGTCGACTAGCAAATCGGCCAACAGCATAGGGTACTCGTCTTTGGGCGTCGCCTTATTTAGATCTCTGAAATCGATGCATACCCTTAGCTTGCCGTTCTTTTTCAATACCGGAACTATGTTGGAGACCCACTCCGCGTATCGGCAGGGCCTGATAAAGTTGGCGTCGTAAAGTCTTGTGATCTCTGCTTTTATGGCTTCGTGCATATCGGCCTTAAACCTCCAAGGAGCTTGCTTAAAAGGCCGATAGCCTTGTTTGATTGGTAGCCGATGTTCTACAATCGATCGGCTTAATCCTGGCATCTCATGGTATTCCCATGCAAAACAATCTCTGAATTCTTTCAAAAGATCTATCAAATTATTCTTATATTCCTTTGGCAAATTAGCACTTACATACATCGGTCTAGGCCTATCACCTATTCCTATATCAATTTCTTTCAATTCATCGGCCGACGTAAAACCTTGTCCCAACTTGCCGTCTAACTCATCCACCGCGTCATCTGTGTAGGGGTTATCGTCAACGGCGGATGGTGCATCTTCGCTAAAGTAACCGCTTGTCTTGATCTTCAATCGTCTCGATGTCGCAGTCGGTTACCTTGAGGAAATCGGCGTCCCAGACTCGCCCGGACAAGCAGTCGATTCCCTCCATCTCCCAAACTGCGAGATCGGCATTGGCGACATGTACTGACCGATCGGCCTGCACGATCTCGACTTGGTCCCCTTGCCATTGCATGAAGCATTGGTGCATTGTTGAAGGGACACAGCAATTAGCATGGATCCAATCTCGTCCCAACAACAAGCTGTAGGAATCCTTTCCATCGAAGACGAAGGTGGTGGGAATTGTTTTGCTGCCCACGGTGAGCTCCACGTTCAGGACCCCCTTCGCCTCGGATGCGTTGCCACCGAAGTCCTTTAATACCATATTTGTCTTGATAAGATCCTCAGGTACTTCTCCAAGCTTCCTGAAGGTTGTGTATGGCATTAAATTGACTACTGCGCCACCATCGACCAGCATCTTCGTCATCGGCCGCCTGTTGATGTACAACGGCCGTAGATGTCTGTAGCTGGCGTCAACTGGCTTGTCGAAGGTGGCTTGGTCTGGTGACAACCGTAGCCTGGCTGAACTTTGTTCCTCATCAGCCATCGCTTCATCGGCCGCCTGCACACTATATTCTGCTGGCAATATAAACACCATGTTAACAGGCGCCGATGCCGTTTTCTTACCTTTTGAAGCTGAGTAGCCCTGATCTGTATTGGAGGTGCCCTCATCGGCCTTGGCCACCGTGGATTTTATTGTCCACTCTTTTCTGGTCTTGGTGGGCCGATGGGGTATTTCAGCTTGTTGCTCTTGGATTTGCTCTTTCCTCCTTAACCTCTGAACCCGCCGCTTCTGTGTCTTGGTGAATACATCGCTTGGGCACCATTGGGGGTTCTGGACTTGCTCCTCATCTTCATCATATTGTTCTTGGTGCATTGGCCCTAGCCTTTCATGCACAGATTTCCGTTGCTTGGCCGGCCGATGCGTTTGTCTGCTTGAGCTGCCCTGATAAGAATCTTCTGCACCACTGCCTGCAGGGCACTCCTGGATAGATGGCAACCTCATCCCTTCATTCCAGCAGAAGCGAAAAAACTCACACTCCCAATGTGGGTCGTAGGAGTTGTCTTGATCGGCTTGGTCTTGAGCTTGTTCCTCCCTCCTCCGCTGATATTTTCTGATCAGGCCCTCAGAGGTCTGATGAGGTCGCTTGCCAGTCCGATGGCCACCGCCATCGGCCCTGTCCGCCCGCACCATGTTGACTGGGAACGGGTGGCCTTCAATCTTCATCGGCCGCTTGGCATCATCTATTTTAATTCTGCCCTGCTCGATGGCCGATTGAATTTGTTGCCGGAAGATCTTGCATTCATTTGTATGGTGTGAATAGGAATTGTGCCACTTGCAATATCTCCTTTTCTTGATGTCTTCGGCCGATGGCAATACGTGACCTACTGGCAGTTGGATCTGCTTTTCTTGCAACAGCAGGTCAAATATCTTATCGGCCTTGTTGATGTCGAAATCATATTTATCTTCTTTATCTCCTTTCTTGGCCCACTGGCAAGTTGTTGATTTCTTTATCCGGGCCCACTCGGCTAGATCGACATCAGCGTCTTCATCGTCTTCATCGTCGGAGGCGTACTGATAAACAGTGTTAATCTTTTTCGCGAACTTCTTTGCCTCCTGGAATCGCTGCTCGTGGGCCGATACACGTTGTGCCAGCTGAGCGAGGCTGTCAAATTCCTGCGAGGAGAGCCTCTCGCGTATCGGCCCTAGCAATCCCTGAAATGCCAGGTCGGCCAACTGGGAATCGGTCAGACTGAGGCTATAACATCTGTTGCGTATGTCTCTGAACCTCTGTATGTACTCAGGGACCGATTCATCCACTCGCTGCCTGATGGCAGTCAGATCTGATAGCTTCATCTCTTGTACGCCATTGTAGAAGTATCTATGAAACTGTTTCTCCAGATCTATCCATCCTCTGATGGAATTGCAGGGCAAGGAAGAAAACCATGTGAATGCAGACCCTGATAAGGATAGAGGGAAAAACCTCACCCTCAACGCCTCGATAGCCGATGCCTCCCCGCACTGTGCTAAGAATCGGCTGACATGCTCATATGTCGAGACGTTGTCCTGTCCCGAAAACTTGGAGAAATCCGGGATCTTGTATCGGCCCGGCAATGGTACCCTGTCAAATTCTTCGGGATACGGGTGCCGATACACCGTAGAGTTCTCCTTGGGCTTCAAGCCGAATTGATCTCGCATCATTTCGGCTATCATGTCAGCCCAGTATCCTGCGGGCCGATGCGGGAGGTCCTGCTGGTAGGATTGTTGGAGGCCCTCTGCTTGATAGTGCCTGGGGGAGTACGGTTGATAGTGGTGATCCAGGTTCGGTACGCCATACTGTCCCGCAGGATGCTGCTGATAGCCTTGCGGCACGTTGTATGCAGCTTGAAGTGGAGGACTATTGAACGCCGGGGCTTGCGGTAGTCCGGCCGATGGCTGGTGGACGGGAACTTGCTGCATCGGCTCAACCACCGGTTGCTTCCCCTTGGTCCATTGAGCGTACTGTTCCTCGGTGATGTGCTGAGGGCTTCCTCCCGCCTGCTTGGTGAGGACCAGCGGCAGGGTTGTTGTTGGTTGCGCCGATGGAGGTGGCATCGGCGCTGTCGGCTGAGCCGTGCTCAGGTCGTTCCTCAAGGTCCGATAGGCAGGGAACTTATTTTCTGGCAGGTAAATCGGGCCTTGAGGCTTGTACTGATGGATTGAACCATCTAGGATCGACTTGACCGTATTGGTCAACGTGTTCACCAGGATCCCCGACTGGTTGACTAGCGCAGAGTGAACTGCGGAGTCGATTCGGTCTTGCAACGTCGGCGCTGCAGTGTCTTCAGTTTTGACGACGTGATCGTGCGCCGCCGCCGACGTTCCAGCTCCATCTCCAGAACTCGGCATGACCACCTTGGACTTTTGAATCAAGGTGCCCTGCCGAGTCCTAGAATATGTTTGCAGGTACATATTCTGGAACTGCGCGACCAGACTCTCCATCTCAGCTTTTTGTTCTGTGCTGAGCTGGTCGGCGGTCACAGGAATGACGTTCTCCTCGACGATCTCGGCCTGCTTCGACATCTCGAGGTGTTCTTGTTGCTGGTGAGAAGCTTGTGTTCTTGAGGTCCCACCAGGCGTGCCAAAAGCGTGTTGTCGAAACAAAGCTTTTGGCGAACGGTGGAGCGTGGTTTCTCTGGAAGTGAAGTTGAAAATCGAGGTCCCACTGGGCATGCCAAAAGCGTGTTGGCGCAGAATTTCGACCCGTCCAGCAACCAAACGGGTTTCGCGTTACCACGGCGGCCTGGGAGATCTGCTTAACTCCAGTGCAGGTCCAAATGGCTTGCCTAGTAGTAAGTAGAGCGTGCCAGTTGATTTGATATGCAATCAACAAGAAACAAGTAAACCAAGTCAGTAAACAATGGCCGATCGGTCAGCAGACCGATGACACATTGTCATAGCCTAGCCGATAGGGCAAAGCTATATCGGCTCACTTAGAAAATAGGTAGGATATGAATCTAATCTTATCGGCCTTCATTGATATATAGACCTCAACTAATAATGTCGGCCGATAAGGATGACAAAGGTAACTACACCAGCTAGTACTCTAGTGCAACCTTATACGAGCCAATCGGCTAGTATAAACACGTCAACCATAAAGAAATCTTGAGATTACCTCATGATCGACATATCTATACTTATCGATCTGCACATATAAGTGGCAAACATATGCAAGAAACATAAATCAATCACATATGTTAGATAAGACCGGCTAAAACTCCGGTACTATCCTTAATTACAATCGAAAACAGGCTTTGTGTTAGATCTCAAAACAGGACTAAGGTCGATGGCAACTCGAAGTGTGAATTGAGACTTAACACAAAGAAAATCAAGTCGTCGATTGCTTTTGGGGATGGTAGCTGCATTGAATAATCTAGCCAAGCATAAAAATTAAACCATCGTCGGCAATAAACCCTAAAGCGAGTAAACCGCTGGCAAGGCTTAATTAAGATACCTGTCAAAACTATTCAAGACATGATAATCGACGATCACATCATCGAGGCTTAACGTGTCTAAAGCGACACGCTAGCCCCGACGATGCAGATCGTTGGGGACGAGTTCTTACCTCTGCTCCGAGGAAGCAAGAACTCGTCGAAGAAGACCTCTTGCGAGGGTTGGCGATGCGCCGAAAGTAGATTGATTTGGTTGTTTGATTGATTGAGAGTCCGTGTTTACATGTACAAACTATCGGGATATTTATACCCGAGGTTACAACAGAACCCTTGTAGGGCACGATCTTATCTACAACTAACAAACAAGTCCTTGCGGCAGACTTAAGCCACAGATTAGATCTACACTACTTAATTTACAAGATACAATTGCCTAAAACCGAGCTTTATCTCTATTTGGCAACTTCCTTGAAGCTTACTTCGAGCCCAGACCAAGCCCACGTCGACGCTGTCAACTCACAACCCGTATCGGCCCATGACCAAACCAAATCCGTATCGGCCGATACGCTCCTTATAGCAACACCTCCCCAGTCCGATACGGTTACCGGGTCCGATACTAAGCCTGGTCCGACTCCAACTCAATCCTTCCTCTCTGCTTCGGTTTCCTCTTTCCTTTCCGAGTCGATTACCAAAATCCGTCATTAACAAGTGAAGATCCTCACAAACACAGAATTGCGCTGCCACCAGAAGGGTTCGAAGCGAGTAGTCGTGCCACCGATGGACACTCCCCAAAAACGTGATTGCCGCCCTTCACCCAAGCAGGTGAACTCAGTGGACGGAGACGTTCCGGAGGCCTACTCTTCCATCTCGTGTGCGATTGCAACAGGATCTGTGGTCTTCAACCGGAAGGGTGGAGTTACAGGAGGTGGAGGGAGACGAGTGGTCTCGGCGCCAGGAGTCGGAGGAGACGAGTGGACTGGGAGACCAAGAACCAAGATAAAACTCCCAACAATCAATGAAAATTGAGTGACAAAAATAAAGCCTCCTCCGCCCGCCTCGCCACGTCCCGGCCCGGCCCGGCCGGCGGCGGCGCGCGCCTGCCTGGCTCGCCTTGCCCATGGCCCCGGCCCGGTCCGTCCGGCCGGTGGCGCGCGCGCACGCGTGTGGCACACCACCGTCCTTTTCTCAACTTCTCAATATAGAGGGATAGAATCCAACTATATAAGTCGAGTCAATCCGCCGTTAAATTCCCATACGGTACTAAACCATTTATTGTGCATTATTCGGGCCATAGAGTTTTATTAGATTTATTTAATGGGCCAAGCCCATATCATATCTAACAATCCCCACCAAACTCTAGGGTTCAATGCAAATAAGTCTCAAAACCACATTCCTTTTATATACCAGTGTTTCGATGGGGACTGTTAAGTTGAACATCCATCTAGAGTAATAGCTAAACTCAACCACAACTGAACAATGGACTAAGCCTTGAATTGACAGTTTTGTGTGAGAGGAGTTTCACTAGAACCCTTAACTGATACTAGGCTGCAAGGAGCATCCCTCTGTTTGAAGCATATAAGTCGTACTTCTTGGCCTTTTCATGAGTGTTTAGAGATTACCCACATCTCATAGATTGTGACTAACAATCGAACTCATATAGGTGTGTTCCTTATAGGATGTCCTGTAGGACAACATCCTTACTTAACCAAGCCACTCGGATCACATTAAGAATTTAATCCTACAACATCCTTACTTAACCAAGCCACTCAGATCACATTAAGAATTTAATCAACCTCCCTTACAGTATTGGAGAGACGATGCATCTCAAATGAGCTAGACTTTATTCTAAGGAGTCTCTCCCTCAATCATCCACTAGCTTGTTTCACCATCCTAATTCACGGGATCTCCGATCACATAGGACAGGTTACCACTATGAATTGACTTTAAGTGGGTCTCAAGCCCAGCTCCCTTGATGCACCTTCTATCACATTACATGACAGACCCTTAGTGAACTGATCTGCCAGGTTCTTTGATGTATGGACATAGTCCAATGAAATTACTCCGGAGTTTCTCAATTTCCTGACAGTCTTCAGACGCCTTTTCACATGCCTTGTAGACTTCATGTTGTCTTTAGAACTGTTCACCTTTGTTATCACAGTTTGATTGTCACAGTTCATAGAAATAACCGGTATCGGTTTTTCCACTACCGATAAATCCATGAGAAGTTCACGAAGCCACTCGGCCTCAACGCCAGCGGTATCCAATGCTGTCAGTTCTGCTTCCATTGTAGACTTTGTTAAGATAGTCTGCTTGCAAGACTTCCAGGAAACAGCACCACCTCCAAGCAAGAACGCGTATCCGCTCGTGGCGTATAGTTCATCAGCATCAGAAATCCAGTTAGCATCACAATAACCCTCCAGTACCCTTGGATACCCGGTAAAGTGAATGCCATAGCTAATTGTACCTTTCAGATAGCGCAATACTCTGTCAAGAGCACTCCAATGAATATCTCCCGGGTTTGACACAAACCGGCTTAGTTTGCTTACAGCAAACGAGATGTCAGGTCTTGTGGCGCTAGCCAAGTACATAAGAGAGCCAATTATCTAAGAATATCTCAACTGATCCCTTGAAATTCTGCGATTTTTTCCTCAATATTACACTTGGGTCATAAGGAGTTGGAGCAGGTGTACACTCACTGTACCCAAAACGGCTCAGTAACTTTTCCACATAGTGGGACTGCACAAGAGTTACCCCACCATTTCCTTCTTCTCTCAACAGCTTAGTGTTAAGAATAACATCAGCCTCACCTAGATCTTTCATCTCAAAATTATTCGACAGAAAATCTTTCACTTCTTTAATCACATCAACATTATTTCCAAATATTAAAATATCGTCCACATACAAGCACAAAATGACACCATTACCTCCACCAAACCGATAATATACACATTTATCAGCTTCATTCACTGCAAAGCCGGCTGATGTTAAAGTTTTATCAAATTTCTCATGCCACTATTTAGGGGCTTGCTTTAGGCCGTACAAGGATTTTAACAGCTTACAAACCTTACCCTCTTGACCTTTTGCAATAAATCCATCAGGCTGATCCATATAGATCTCTTCCTCAAGCTCTCCATTCAAGAAAGCTGTCTTAACATCCATCTGATGAATGAAAAGACCATGTGAGGCAGCCAAGGATAACAGCACATGAATGGTCGTCAATCGGGCAATGGGTGAGTAAGTGTCAAAGTAATCTTCTCCTTCCTTTTGAGTATAGCGCCCTTTGCAACTAGCCTAGCCTTGTACTTCTCAACAGTACCATCTGGCCTCAGCTTCTTTTTAAACACCCATTTACACCCCACGGGTTTACATCCATAAGGACGATTAACCACTTCCCAAGTCCCATTAGACATGATTGAATCCATCTCACTCTGAACCGCTTCCTTCCATAAGTCAGCATCAAGAGAAGAATACGCTTCAGCAATGGTTGTGTGAGTGTCATCCACGAGGTATATAATAAAGTCTTCACCAAAGGATTTTGCAATCCTCGGTCTCTTACTCTTTCGAGTGACAGTATTATTATCCTCCTCAGGAATTTCTTCATGGGTTTCATCATCAGTGTGTATAATCGGTTCATCTGTCTCAGGCACAGAAATAGAATCATGAACAGATATGCTAGGTGTATTAATTTTCATAGGAAATTCATCTTCAAAAAATATAGCATCTCTAGATTCCATGATTGTATCAACAACCATCTCAGGAACACTAGAATTTATTATTAAAAATCTATAGCCCACACTGTGTATAGCATAGCCAAGAAAAACACAATCCACAGTTTTTGGTCCAAGCTTTCGCTTTTTGTTTATTGGCGCATTCACTTTTGCCAAACAACCCCACGTTCGCAGATAAGAGAGATTTAATCTCTTTTTCTCCCATTCTTCAAATGGTGTGGTTTCTTTGTTCTTTGTAGGCACTCTATTTAGGACATGACTCGCAGTCAATATAGCCTCACCCCACCATTCCTTAGATAAACCTGCAGTCTCTAACATGGCATTCACCAAATCAGTTAGAGTGCGGTTCTTTCTCTCAGCAATCCCATTGGACTGTGGTGAGTAAGGTGGCATCCTCTCATGAATTATTCCGTGCACAGCGCAGAACTCAGAAAACTCATTAGAGAAATACTCTTCCCCGCGATCAGACCGTAAGCGTTTGATTTTCTTCTCAAGTTGATTCTCTACCTCAGATTTATAGGTTTTAAAATAATGCAACGCTTCATCTTTTGTTTTCATTAGATACACATAGCAAAATCGAGTGCAATCATCTATAAATGTAATAAAATATCTCTTACCACCTTTGGTCAATATTCCATTCATCTCACAAACATCAGAATGAATTAAATCAAGGGGTGCCAATTGTCTCGCCACAGCAGCCTTGTGAGGCTTCCGAGGTTGTTTTGCTTCAACACACACATGGCACTTTGAATTTTTGACCACATCAAATTTAGGGATTAAATTTAAACCAGCTAAGTGGGACATACAACCAAAATTAACATGACATAATCTCGAATGCCAAATATTTGTCTCAACATTACCAACCACATGGTTCACAGAATTAGAACAAGTATCAACCAAAGACAAGCGGAACAAGCCTCCACTCTCATAGCCTTTACCAACAAATGTTCCAAATTTAGAAATGACGCACTTATTAGATTCAAACACTAGTTTGTGACCATCACGACACAGCAAGGAGCCACTAATCAAGTTCTTCCTTATTGAGGGGACATGATGCACGTTCTTGAGCTGCACGGTCTTTCCCGAAGTAAGCTTCAGATTGACCGTACCAACACCATGAACAGCTGCACGCGCCCCGTTTCCCATCAACAAGGAGCCAGCCCGCCCGACCTGATAAAATGAAAACAAGGAAAAATCAGCACACACATGAATATTTGCACCGGTATCGACCCATCAATCAGGTAAATAACAAACTGAAAAAGCAGAAGGTAGTAAATTACCATACCCAGGTGTAGCTGCCGCAGTCTCAACGGTGTTTACTGATTTCTGTGGAGGCTTCCACTTAGCCTCGGGGCACTCCCTAGAGAAATGCCCAGTCTTTCCACAGGTGAAACAATTCATCTTTTCCTTGTTCATCATCTTCTTTCCCTTCTTAAAAGGAGTGGCGGACTTTTGCTTAAGTTCTCGCTGGAATTTCTTTTTCTGGGGTTTGGGATGGCTCTTTTGCACCACATGTGCGCTAGAACTCCCCTCAATTACTTTCTTGCCTTTGAAATCTTTTGCTCTAGCCTTATCCTCAACATCTAGAGTCCCAACAAGCTCAGCAGTGCTGAACTCTTGCCTCTTGTGTTTCAGAGAAGTGGCAAAATCAGTCTAGGTTGGTGGCAATTTTGCAATCATGCAGCCTGCCACAAACTTGTCAGGAAGTGCACACCCAAATAGGTCGAGTTCTTTCACCAGTGCCTGTATTTCATGAGCCTGTTCAACTACAGGATGGTTCTCGACCATCCGGTAGTCATGAAACTGCTCCATGACATACAGCTCAGAACCGGCGTCAGAAACACCGTAACGGGCCTCAAGTGCATCCCACATGGCCTTACCAGTCGGCATCTGCACATATGCATCAATGAGGGAATCCCCAATAATACTCAGCAAGGCGGCCTTGCAAGTGGTGTCGTCATGTTCAAATGCACGTTGCTCATCAACGGTTTCCACACCATCAGGCCGTTCTTCCACCACATAAAAGCAGCACATAGAGGTCAACCACAGTGTAGTTTTCTGGCGCCATCTCTTGTAATGCGTGCCCTCAAATGGTGTAGGTTTCAGCAAACCTGCAAAGCCAACAGATGAAAATGGCCTAACATCACGTTTTTGGATTGTTAAGAAAGTAGGCAAATTCATGTTTAACTTAATCCATAAAAATGATGTAAAGAGAAAAATCATAGCATCATCATATATGTGCTTGTTCAACCAAAACATCATCATCATCATGAATATTATCAGCAAGATATGACACGAGTTGATGCTCAAATAAAACATGAGAATGGTATTGTACGCACTAGCCAGCAAGATTGTAATTTTGACAATGAAATTAACAAGTTGCTTGAAGAGATTATACCCGCCGGAAGCACCCGAAGAGGACATGGTGGTTTACTCGATGCAGTGAAGATCCTCACCAACGCAGAATTGCGTTGCCACCAGAAGGGTTCGAAGCGAGTAGTTGTGCCGCCGATGGACACTCCCCAAAAACGTGATTGCCACCCTTCACCCGAGCAGGTGAACTCAATGGACGGAGACGTTCCGGAGGCCTACTCTTCCATCTCGTGTGCGCGTAGGAGATGGAACGGGAAGTGCTCGATTGCAACAGGATCTGTGGTCTTCAACCGGAAGGGGTGGAGTTACAGGAGGTGGAGGGAGACGAGCGGTCTCAGCGCCAGGAGTCGGAGGAGATGAGTGGACTGGGAGACCAAGAACCAGGATAAAACTCCCAACAATCAATGAAAATTGAGTGACAAAAATAAAGCCTCCTCCGCCCGCCTGCCTGCCACGGCCCGGTCNCGCGCCTGCCTGCCTCGCCCACGGGTCCGGCCGACCGGCGGTGCACGCGCGCGCGTGTGGCACACCACCGTCCTTTTCTCAACTTCTCAATATAGAGGGTAGAATCCAATTATATAAGTCGAGTCAATCCGCCGTTAAATTCCCATACGGTACTAAACCATTTATTATGCATTATTCGGGCCATAGAGTTTTATTAGATTTATTTAATGGGCCAAGCCCATATCATATCTAACACGTACTATTTTTAATCAATCAGAAAATTGGTTTCTCTCATAAAAAATGACACCAATCTGGACTCATTAGGACTTTAGGTACGCCATCGTCCAATAAAGCAAATTTCAAGCGTACGTCAACACATGCTCATCCACTCTTATTCGAAAAAACACATGCTCATCCACAAAACGGAAAAAATTCATGCACATATCTATCGTCACATTTGAGAGTATTAAATTAGCAGCCTATTTAATTAGGACATACTCGATTTCGATTTCTGATTTTGATTGGAATACTTAATTCTTTTCTTACCTTCTTCATATTGAATGTATTGTTTACCAATTTAATCGAACTTGCATGTTCTATCTATCTATGGACCTATTTGTACAAATTGACCACCACTTTCTAGAAGCTCACACATTGATCAGCAAGATATATATGGATCTTGATTAGATAGATCCTATGTACCTATACAGATTGATCATCACTTTCTAACATTTTCTAAGAGCTCACACATTAATCAGAAAGAAAATCTTGATTAGATGATTTAATTAATATTTTAAGCGTGGCTTACAAAATCTATGGGCTTTTTTAAAACCCCTTTCGATCTACTTTTAACATGATATGGATTTTGATTAGATGATCTAATTATTTTAAGAGTGATTGTAAAATCTATAGGCCTTTTTGAAACCCCATTCGATCTACTTTTAACATGATATCCAGGCTGCGCACGAGGCAGCTAACCAAGCTGTAGAGTCATAAGCAAAGCATGCAGTACTAATTAACGTTGCAACTACTTAAGTAATCTGATCTTATAGGATCGAATATAAGAAACTAAGCCAACCAGAGAAGGTGAATGGTTGTAGTATCCAAAAACCAAAAACTTTAAGCAAAAATTAAAGTTGCCCTCAAATCGATGTAGATTGATCTAACCTGAGATGATCTTGTCGCCGTTGTCGGTCAGACCGAATCTCTGCTGCCGGTCTGATCGCACCAGTGCCGTCGGTCTGACCGCCGCTATCTCGCCGGTTAGACCGTCAACTTACCCAGTCAAACCATCGAGATCCAAAAGACATGTATCAATAAAACTCTTGAAAGTAGTCAACTTTATTGCATCAATATGTGTTTACAAAGTGCATTTAAAGCACTCCTTTCTTAACTCATGAACTAGATTGAACCTTAGAAGAAAACTCTAACTTTTCTCTCCCCAAAAAGTCTTGTCACTTCTAGCCTCAACCACTCATCTATTTATACCACAAAAACCTTCTACTCCAAGTAGGACTAGGACTCCTATTCCCAATATGACTCAATCCCTCATACTCCAAAACCTCCTACTCCAAGTAGGACTAGGACTCCTACTCCCAATAGGACTCAACTTTTCATGCGCATACAATATCTTCATCGCATGCCATATAGAAACCTTCACCTCCACATGCATTGTTCTCTAGCTTGAGCATCCCGCGTGATATCCTCGACCATCTGGACCTCAACTTCCTCCAAGCCTAGTCCCGATCCATCACCGGCTATAGTTCCATGGCCTCAAGCAACACCTATACATGAACAACAAAAAAAACTCCATATCCCGAGTACAAGTTATCTCCAACTTGACTCACATTAGCATAACACCAATATCCACACGTATAGAAATCAACTTGAAGTCAAATCCATGAAGAAAACATCCAATTCGGATAAAACAAACCGAAACCAAACCCGACACAGAGTCGGCCGGTCAGACCGCAGGCTGACCGGTCAGACCGTTCACATACCTCCGGTCTGACCGGCCTTACCTGTCCGGTTTGACCGATGTACAACTGTCGGAATAACCACTGTTCACTATTTGAAAACACAACTCCGTATTTTCACAAACACTTACCTTTAACAATTGTTCATCACCAAGATTAAATTTTCACATCATCCTACAAATCTCAGTGGAAGCTATGTCAACAATTATTAGTAGTTGTAATTAATATAAACTTTTCTTTTAATTTAAGTTACTATAATTAAAAATAAGTGCTTTATTCACCATATAATTAGAGTATTAATATTTATAGTATTAGTACCAAAAGCTGGTGCAACGTCGGGTAGACGAGTAGTCACTACTATAAAATCAGTTTTTGCTCATGGTCAAAAACAATTTTAGCACACGGTTGGGTCAGCCGCTAGCAACCAAAGATGAGAGAAAATAATAGATTTTCGCAGACAGACACCTATCAACTTGCAAAAATCAATTTTCACAGGCAGTAGCTTAAGAAATCCATCAGCGAAAATCGATTTTCGTAAGCGGCACTGTGTTGAGAGTGAGGAGTGGAGGGGCTATTTATAGTGTGAAGATGACTTGAGAGAGTGGAGATGCTAAGGGAATATTCTCCTCCAACTCCTCTCAAGCCTCCACATGTCCTCAAATTGTCATTGGATGGTGGTTTCTTGCCTTGAGCCTTGCGCTACCGACTTTAGGGCTACGATAACCGTTGGAATGTGGAAGCTAGGCGCGAGGGGAGCCACCCCTAGTTCGACCAACCCTGGTTGAGCCTCCTCGCGTCGCCTTTCGCTTGGGTCACTGCCGGGTGGGCCCTCAAGACAGTTCATGGTGGTTGGCCTCAAATATGTCGGTTTTGCTATGGTTTGTGGGCCCTCAAATCCATGTACTCGCGTCTGATTGGTCGGAGGTGTGTTTCTTTGCATGACGGGTGGTTTTCGTTCATAATTCACCTGCATACAAATATTCACTAAGACTTGTGGAAATGGTTAGTAATAACCACTACCTCTAAGTTTGGTATTTTATTTTGTATTCTTTCATTTGTTTTTATGCAGGAATTTATGGTTGGATTCGGTACTTAAAGACCGTCAACATCTCCGCCCTGGCAAGGACATCCAATGCAGCTAGGGATGGCAATGGGCAGAGTCTGGCACAGGTAGAGCAAAACCATGCCTGACCCAATGCCCGACGTCGCCCACCCGAACCCTACCCATTAGGGTTAGCAGGCAAAACTCTGTACCCGTACCCATACCCGACAGGCACGGGCATGCCCGATGGGTACCCCATGGGTCTCACATGAATAATAACTCGAAAGATAGGTAATTTAATAAAGAGAAACAAAATCAATAAATTATCAGTTATCAACAATAATTTGAATTACATCACAAGTTATTATCAGTTAACATCACAAATGAACTAAGAGAAAGGGGCATAAGAATTAAGAGATGGGTCGAAATCATATCATGCATATGTATCGGGTTGGGCATGGGTTGCCTACGGGTAAAAAGTGAAGTCCGGCTGCTGCTCATGATGTCCTGGGTCTTCTGTAGGCGTGCCCACTAGTAAAAAATCACACCCATGCCCATGCTCATCATGGCGGGTATCCATGGATACCCAGACCCATATGCAAAAATTGCCATCCCTAAATGCAGCCACCTAACCTTACACCGCATGGATTCCCAACCGGCTTGGTGTAGTGGCCAAGGTGTGCAAGATTTTGATGTGCTCATTGGTGTGCAAGATTTTGAACTCACAACAACTATTAAATCATGAAAAATCTATTTCAATATTGTAAAATATCAACAATAACAGCCAAATTTATGGGTTGATGACTAGTATATAATAGTTATTCGATCTCTTTATTGCATACCAGTGAGGACTGATGATGCAATAAAACAGAACAACACGCAGAGTATGTAGTACTATCTTATATAGCTTCCTAGGACTATATATGAGGATTTGTGGTCAGGTTAAGCTGAAGGAGACAATTCTATCAATTTTTCACATCTAAACGCCTGGTAGTAATGTAACGATTTAACGGGTTTATGAATAGGCGGTTATACGTCACTCTCATTCATATTAGTCTTCAAGTTGAATTGGCCCTGATAGAGAGACGATCAGTGACTATTAGCTAGCAACCAATATCTCCCTATCTTCCCAATCAAATAGATGAAGACGTTTCTAAATGCATATAGGTGGTCTCCACCAATCAACAAATCCAAAATCGTAGTGTAGTGGTTTCTAATCTGTAAGCTTTCACAATATATAGGTGTTGCCTCGAGTGGGTTCAGAAATGAAACCAACTAGACCAAGAGCAAGCATGGTATCTCCCCAGCTTCTCCTTCGTCTAGTCTTCTTCCATTTCCTGAGCCCATACCTTCCGCTATCTGCTTTTGCGCAATTTCACAATGATTCCAGTGCTGATCGACAAGCCCTCCTCTGCCTCAAGTCCCAGCTCCTTGACCCCTCTGGAGCGTTAACTTCGTGGGGAAATGAATCTCTTGCAATCTGCAATTGGAACGGAGTTACATGTAGCAAGCGCGATCCATCTCGAGTTGTTGCATTAGACCTCGAGTCACAGAATATTACAGGCAAAATATTTCCTTGTGTTGCAAACCTCAGTTTCATCTCTAGAATTCACATGCCTGGTAACCATCTCAATGGCCAAATTTCTCCTGAGATTAGCCGCTTAACCCACCTTACATACCTTAATCTCAGCAGGAATTCCCTTAGTGGTGAAATACTGGAGACTATATCATCATGTTCCCATCTCGATATTGTCATCCTACATAGAAACTCCCTTTCAGGTGAGATCCCTCGAAGTCTTGCTCAGTGTTTATTTCTTCAGCAAATTATTCTAAGCAATAACCATATTCAAGGAAGCATCCCTCCAGAGATTGGTCTGCTTTCCAACCTTTCTACACTATTTATTCGTAACAATGACTCACTGGCATCATTCCTCAACTTTTAGGGAGTAGCAAATCACTTGTCTGGGTGAATCTCCAGAATAACAGCCTAACTGGAGAGATACCCAATTCCCTGTTCAATTGCACTACCATTTCTTACATAGATCTCTCATATAATGGTCTATCTGGGTCTATTCCTCCATTCTCACAAACATCTTCGTCGCTACGATACCTTAGCTTAACTGAAAACCACCTCTCTGGTGAGATACCTACCTCAGATGATAACCTTTCTTTGTTGTCCACAATGATGCTTGCTAGAAACAACTTGGAAGGAATAATTTCAGATAGCCTAAGTAAACTTTCTAGTTTACAAACACTAGACCTAAGTTATAATAATTTGTCGGGTATTGTTCCACTAGGACTATACACAATTTCGAATCTTACTTATCTTAACTTTCGCACCAACCAATTTGTAGGGAGAATTCCCACCAATATTGGCTATACCCTTCCAGGACTCACAAGTAAAATTCTAGAAGGGAACCAGTTTGAGGGACCAATTCCTGCTTCGTTGGCCAATGCAAATAAGCTTGAGGCTGGAGATTGGACTTTCATGTCCTCACTAACAAATTGCACCCAACTACAAAATTTGTGGTTGGACAGAAACAATCTCCAACGAAAAATACCATCATCTATTGCCAACCTTTCTGAAGGCCTAAAGGTATTGATCCTAATACAGAACAAATTGACTGGCAGCATACCTTCGGAGATAGAAAAACTCAGTAGCCTCAATGTCCTTCAAATGGATAGAAATTTGCTTTTTGGCCAAATTCCTGACACACTAGTAAATCTTCAAAACTTGTCAGTCCTAAGCTTATCCAACAACAAGCTTTCTGGACAGATCCCACGATCCATTGGCAAATTAGAGCGGCTTACTAAACTTTATCTTCAGGAAAATGACTTCACTGGGCAAATACCTTCTAGCTAGTTTAGCAAGATGCAAGAATTTGGCAAAATTAAACCTTTCTAGAAATAACCTCAATGGAAGCATTCCATCAGAACAGTTTTCCATTTATACTCTTTCAGAAGGTTTAGACATATCCTATAATCAACTAACTGGACATATACCACTGGAGATTGGTAGGTTGATTAATCTTAATTCACTTAACATCTCACACAACCAATTATCTGGTGAGATTCCCTCCTCTCTTGGGCAGTGCCTTCTTTTGGAATCCGTTAGCTTGGCGTCAAATTTTCTACAAGGAAGCATCCCAGAATCTCTTATAAACTTAAGAGGCATCACGGAGATGGATCTTTCCCAAAACAACTTATCTGGTGAAATCCCAATATATTTTGAGACTTTTGGATCTCTACACACTCTCAATCTGTCCTTCAATAACCTTCAGGGACCTGTCCCTAGAGGAGGTGTGTTTGCAAATTCAAACGATGTGTTTATCCAAGGAAATGAAAAGTTGTATGGAGGTTCTCCAATGCTACATTTACTACTTTGCAAGGATCTGTCATCCAAAAGGAATAAGACACCTTATATTCTTGGTGTAGTCATTCCAATCACTACCATTGTTATAGTCACCTTGGTATGTGTTGCCATCATTCTTATGAAGAAGAGAACTGAACCAAAGAGAACCATTATCAACCATTCGTTCAGGTATTTTGATAAGTTATCGTACAATGATCTGTACAAAGCAACTAATGGTTTCTCTTCAACAAATCTTGTTGGTTCGGGAACATTTGGATTGGTATATAAAGGTCAGTTGAAGTTTGAAGCACGCAATGTTGCAATTAAAGTATTTAGACTTGACCCAAATGGAGCACCAAACAACTTTTTTGCTGAATGTGAGGCATTGAAAAACATTCGTCACCGGAATCTTATAAGAGTGATTAGCCTATGCTCAACCTTTGATCCATCAGGAAATGAATTCAAAGCACTTATTCTTGAGTTTAGGACCAATGGGAACCTCGAAAGCTGGAGGATCGATTCCCAAGAACCAAGCCAACCAGAGGGGGTTGAATGGTTGTAGTAACCAAAACCAGAAACTTTAAGCAGAAATTAAAGTTACCCTCGAATCGATGAAGATCACCGCCGCCACCACTGTCACTGCCGCTGGTCTGACCGAGGCTATGCCGCCGGTCTGACCGCCCGAGCGCCGCCGGTCTGACCGTCGCGTACTCGCCGGTTAGACCGCCTGTGGTACTCCGGTCAAACCATCGAGACCCAGAAGCACTGTTCACTGTCTGAAAACACAACTCCGTATTTTCACAAACACTTACCTTTGACAATTGTTCATCACCAAGATTAAATCATCACATGATTCAACAATCTCCTCCTTGATGAACACATGGGCAACATCTCCAAAATGCAATTTAGTGTTTTTGAAAAACAAAAACAAAAACGAATCAAAAAGCTCAGACGGCTCAAAAATCACAAACGTGACGAAAAGAAAACTCTCCCCCTTTTTAAAAGAAAGAATTTCCTATATTTGTGTGACTATTTTTAAAATCGAAAACAAATCAAATCTCCCCCTTTCAAGAAGCATGCATTTTGTATATTTCTCCTCCTTTGACAATGATTTCATCAAGAACATAAAAGAGAAATAATAACCAATGAAGCACAAATGCAGTGATATCATGATTTACTCTTGTCATAACCAACATGAAGTTTTTTATTTTCTATTTTCTATTTTTTTTCCAAGAGCTTTAAAGTATACCAAAAGCAATTCATGGTCATGATTTGCAAGATAAGGAGATAAATTTATTAACTAGTTAACAAGCATGCACTATAGTATAAACACGAATCAAAGATATTACAATTAAGCTCAACTTAGCAATAAAGATTCATAATTTCAAACTATTTATAATGCAACATATTCACAAGCACATAGGTTGAAAAATAAACATCTATACATATATACCTATTGTATTTATCACTCTTTCTCAAATAAGCTTTAGCACAAAACAACCAAGAGAATTTTTAACTTTTATTTGAGCCTCTTTTTGCTCATATTTTTTCTCTCAATTATTCCGGGTATGTCCTTGTCGTCAAGACTGTTTTCAAGGATTCGGTATTTATTTTTTTCTCTCATAAATATTTTGTATTCGCTTGTACAATGAGCATTTAAAAGCTATTTGAGGAATAACAAATCAATAAAGCATATATATATAAACATTTATCATTCAATCAATATGCTAGCATCAATATTGCATATTTTCTTAATTCAAATAAAAGAATTAGTGTCATGCATCATCTCACTTAAAAGCAATATTTAAGCTTCACGAAAAGACTAAAATGCATACAAGCTAACATAGCAACAAACAAACCTCAATTATTTTGCTAGCATGCACAAAAATATACTAAAGGTATAAAACAAAGCACTCTTTTTATCAGTCTTATTTATTTTCAGATTTACTAACCAATTCATAAAAATAAACATGAATGCATGAAAAAGCACAAACTCCCCCCAAATTAACCTCCAATTTCCCCCAAAGAAAAATCAAAAAGAAATCAAAAGATTTTGAAAAAGACATCCAATTGCCAATGATATCATCAAGATTCTCATGAATTGACATATATTCCCTTGAGTTATCCAAAACTAGTATCTCACAAACTAGCATGTGAAATGCTAATAATCGAGAGAGTAGAACATAATTATGTCAATCCAAAATTACCTTGATGTTACCTTGAAAAGCAACTGTTGTCTCAATGTTGAACGCTCATGGGGAATATGCCCAAAAATACCTACGAACAAGAAAATGTCGAGGCATCCGTGTTGGGGTTAGAAATAAGAAATTTTGGAATCTAACACTGAGTAACATGACCAATAGAACCAGTAGGTACATATGTACGAACAAAATCAAAATCAGACTTACCTGAAAACTTACCTTGTCGCTTCACAAAAGTCCGATTTAAATTACATGCAAATTTTCCCTGAGGCCAGTCTGACCGTCGCTGTCCCTGCGGTTTGACTGGACCTAGCTGCTGGTTTAACCGCCGGTACATCTGCGGTCTGACCGCTGGCCATGATTGGTCTGACCGACTGGTCAGTGTCGGTCTGACCGTGCTCCTCAATCCAAAACCCGATTTTTGCCACCATTGTTTAGCAAAAGCAATTTCTCTGTCCTTTTTCTGTTTACAGGCAAGTCTAAAACAAAAACCAACCAAATATCCATCTTTTCCACAAAAAGAACAAGTGTACTTCTCACGACAAGAAGTTTTTGAAGTAGATGGTTTTGAAATTGATGGTTTGGCAAAAGACTTTTTCTCTTGAATCGTTGAAGAAAGAGAAGTCAAAATTCCAGCGGATTTAAAAATCGTTTTCTTTGATTCGGGTTTTGTCAAAACATCACCTTTTTCAGTTATGCTTAAAACAACAAGTTGGTGATTTATAAAATAGGTATTAGTATCAAAACCTACACCACAATTGTGAGTGCTTACTTTTGATTGATCTAAAATCATGTTAGGTTTCTTTTTACCATCGGAAAACTTTTCCAAAGAACTTTTCAAATAAGAAACTTCTTTTGTCAAATTTTCACAATTTTCACAATCAACCAAAACACCTTTGTTTTTGCGACACTTAGAACAAGAAAACACTTAATCTTGTTTCACAATGTTTTCCATGTACTCAACACGTCCTAAAGCATCTTTCAATTTCATCTCATTCAAAAAGCACTTCGAGCAATTTTGAGAAATCAAAACATCCTTATGTTGTTTAATCTTTTTCACACACAAAACATTGAACAAAGAACTTGCACATACAGCAGTTTATATCTTTTTCAAAAAATTCTTTGTCAACATCAATTCATCAACAACACGAGTATGCAAAGCAAATCCAAGAGCAAGAGAAGATTTAAATCTCAAATCATGATCAAAATTGACATCTCTAATTTTTGAAATCTCATTCATTAAAATCTCACAATTTTTGCAATCATCATCATCAGGTATAAGAGATTTTAATCTAGTAATTTCAGAATTAAGAGATTCAATGATAAACTCTTGTTTTTTAATCATCTTCTCACTTCTTTTATTTTTGGAGCTAAAAGTGGAAATCACTTCTTCAAGAAATTCAATTGAGGGACTTACCTCATTGTCTTCAATTTCCGACTCAGAAACACCACGAGCCATAAGGCAAAGTCCAGAGATGTTCTTTTCTTTGTCTTCTTCGTCACTCTCAAGACCAACATCACTTGCCGGTTCAAAAGCAACATAGACTTGATTGTACACCTTCTTGAGAGCTTCCTTGGATCTTCTTCCCTTGAATGTTGTAGCGGGCTTGCTATCCTTGGTCTGGGCTCCATTGTCATCTTTTTTGTCTCTTCCAAGCTTGGGACAATGTGAGCAAATGTGATCAAGCTCCCCACACTCAAAGCATCGAATTTGACCTCCTCTTTTCTTCAACCTAACATTGTTCATAGCTCGAGACAACTTGTTAATGGCCAAAGCCAAATCCTCCTCCTCGAATAATTCGAGTTGATCATCGGACATGGCATTAATAGAAGAAAGAGCAACAGAGTTCGATGAAAAAGCACCAAGATCCAATGAAGAAACCAAAGCACTTGACTTAGAATCAATCTTTCGAGAAAGAATATTCATCTCATGGGTTTTGAGTTTTGTGTAAAGAGAATCCAAAGTCAAGCAAGACATATCAACTGATTCTTGAATCGAAGTAACTTTCATCTCCCAAATTGTCATGTCAAGACCATTCAAAAAGTGACGAGAAACTTCAGATTGAGAGTAATTAACATCATAAGCAGAATCAACAGATCGAAGATTACTCAAAATCTTATTAAATCTAGCAAGATAATTATCTAAAGCTTCTCCAGGTTTTATCTCAAATTTTATGTATTCCTTTTTGAAAAGATCTTTACGCAATTCTTTAATGTTGGAAGTTCCTTAAATAAAAATTACGTAAAGCATTCTAAATTTCATTGCCAGTTTTGAGATGTGAAACACGATCAAAATCCGAACGAGAAATTCTACTCAACAAAATATTTCGAGCTTTGCAATTATTTTCAAACTCAGTTTTCAAAGCAGCAGTGTTTATTTGATCTAGAATCTCATAGGGATGAGCAACCTTAAGTCAAATGTCATAATCTTGAGCCATAATGTAAGATTGCATCTTGTCACACCAACAGGGAAAATCAACACCATCAAAAACATGTGGCATGGTTCAAAACTTGTTAGCCATGGCTTAAAACTTTAGATCGATAAAAATCCAAAGAAGAAAACAAGGCTCTGATACTACTTGTAGGATCGATTCCCAAGAACCAAGCCAACCAAGGGGGGTGAATGGTTGTAGTAACCAAAAACCAAAAACTTTAAGCGAAAATTAAAGTTATCCTCGAATCAATGAAGATAGCTGCCGCCGCCACTGTCACTGTCGCCGGTCTGACCGAGGCTATGCCGCCGGTCTGACCGCCCGAGCACCGCCTGTTAGACCGCCCGCGTGCCGCCAGTCTGACCGTCGCCTACTCGCCGGTTAGACCGCCTGTGGTACTCCGCCTGTGGTACTCCTGTGGTACTTCTGGTGACATACCTACCTCAGTTGATAACCTTTCTTTGTTGTCCACAATGATGCTTGCTAGAAACAACTTGGAAGGAACAATTTCAGATAGCCTAAGTAAACTTTCTAGTTTACAAACACTAGACCTAAGTTATAACAATTTGTCGGGTATTTATCCACTAGGACTATACACAATTTCGAATCTTACTTATCTTAACTTTGGCGCCAACCAATTTGTAGGGAGAATTCCCACCAATATTGGCTATACCCTTCCAGGACTCACAAGTATAATTCTAGAAGGGAACCAGTTTGAGGGACCAATTCCTGCTTCGTTGATTCTAGAAGGGAACCAGTTTGAGGGACCAATTCCTGCTTCGTTGGCCAATGCCAATAAGCTTGAGGCTGGAGATTGGACTTTCATGTCCTCACTAACAAATTGCACCCAACTACAAAATTTGTGGTTGGACAGAAACAATCTCCAAGGAATAATACCATCATCTATTGCCAACCTTTCTGAAGGCCTAAAGGTATTGATCCTAATACAGAACAAATTGACTGGCAGCATACCTTCGGAGATAGAAAAACTCAGTAGCCTCAATGTCCTTCAAATGGATAGAAATTTGCTTTTTGGCCAAATTCCTGACACACTAGTAAATCTTCAAAACTTGTCAGTCCTAAGCTTATCCAACAACAAGATTTCTGGACAGATCCCACGATCCATTGGCAAATTAGAGCGGCTTACTAAACTTTATCTTCAGGAAAATGACTTCACTGGGCAAATACCTTCTAGCTAGTTTAGCAAGATGCAAGAATTTGGCAAAATTAAACCTTTCTAGAAATAACCTCAATGGAAGCATTCCATCAGAACAGTTTTCCATTTATACTCTTTTACAAGGTTTAGACATATCCTATAATCAACTAACTGGACATATACCACTGGAGATTGGTAGGTTGATTAATCTTAATTCACTTAACATCTCACACAACCAATTATCTGGTGAGATTCCCTCCTCTCTTGGGCAGTGCCTTCTTTTGGAATCCGTTAGCTTGGAGTCAAATTTTCTACAAGGAAGCATCCCAGAATCTCTTATAAACTTAAGAGGCATCACGGAGATGGATCTTTCCCAAAACAACTTATATGGTGAAATCCCAATATATTTTGAGACTTTTGGATCTCTATACACTCTCAATCTGTCCTTCAATAACCTTCAGGGACCTGTCCCTAGAGGAGGTGTGTTTGCAAATTCAAACGATGTGTTTATCCAAGGAAATGAAAAGTTGTGTGGAGGTTCTCCAATGCTACATTTACCACTTTGCAAGGATCTGTCATCCAAAAGGAATAAGACACCTTATATTCTTGGTGTAGTCATTCCAATCACTACCATTGTTATAGTCACCTTGGTATGTGTTGCCATCATTCTTATGAAGAAGAGAACTGAACCAAAGAGAACCATTATCAACCATTCGTTCAGGCATTTTGATAAGTTATCGTACAATGATCTGTACAAAGCAACTAATGGTTTCTCTTCAACAAATCTTGTTGGTTCAGGAACATTTGGATTGGTATATAAAGGTCAGTTGAAGTTTGAAGCATGCAATGTTGCAATTAAAGTATTTAGACTTGACCAAAATGGAGCACCAAACAACTTTTTTGCTGAATGTGAGGCATTGAAAAACATTCGTCACCGGAATCTTATAAGAGTGATTAGCCTATGCTCAACCTTTGATCCATCAGGACATGAATTCAAAGCACTTATTCTTGAGTTTAGGACCAATGGGAACCTCGAAAGCTGGATTCTGTAGGATCGATTCCCAAGAACCAAGCCAACCAGAGGGGGGTGAATGGTTGTAGTAACCAAAACCAGAAACTTTAAGCGGAAATTAAAGTTACCCTCGAATCGATGAAGATCACCGCCGCCGCCACTGTCACTGCCGCTGGTCTGACCGAGGCTATGCCGCCGGTCTGACCGTAGCGTACTCGTCGATTAGACCGCTTGTGGTACTCCGGTCAAACCGTCGAGACCCAGAAGCACTGTTCACCGTCTGACCGCCCGAGCGCCGCCGGTTAGACCGTCCGCGTGCCGCCGGTCTGACCGTCGCCTACTCGCCGGTTAGACCGCCTGTGGTACTCCGGTCAAACCGTCGAGACCCAGAAACACGTCGGTAGAAAAACACTTGAAGATATAGATCAAATCTCTTGACTTCTTGCATCAACTAGTGTTTACAAAGTGCAACCTCAACACTCCTCTCCACAATTTCGAGTAACCTCGAAACCCTAACTTTTCTCTTCCAAGAAAGTCTTCTAAAACTCATATCAAGAGACCTTACCCTGTCCCTCAATTTATACCCTTATCGTGGTTGACCCTAGCCACGAATCCCACTCATACAAGAAGTCTTAATCCCATAGGAAACCTCCCATACAAGCAACAAACTCAACACTTTCCAAATGTGGACTCCTACCAAATTTGACTCCGCTTTCCATACACATACAACACCACGTGTACGCCATATGGAAACCTTCACCTCCACATGCATTGTTCTCTAGCCTGAGCTACTTGGAAAATCACTTCCACGGGATCATTAGGTATACTGTTTTCAAAACAGGCTTTGTTTCTGATTTTCCAGATTGCCCATAAAGTGGCAGCAATACCAACAGCCACCAGTTTCTTATTCTTTTGGTTAAATTTTTTCAGCCAAGGTCCCGTTAGATCCTGTATTCCAACAGGTAATGCACAATCAAACACACATTTTAATGTACTCCAAACAAATTTGGCAATGTTGCAATTAAAAAACAGATGATTGATACTCTTCTTTATGGCAAAATTGACATCTGGTTGTGCCTTTTTTCCATCCTCTCTTAATAAGGTTGTCTTTAGTTATGATACTATTTCTTGGGGCCAGCCAAATAAAAACCTTGACTTTTAAAGGTATTTTAAACTTCCACAACATTTTAAAAGGGAAACCACTTGCTTGCAATTTCAAAGCATGATAAAAGGATTTAACAGTAAAGGTCCCATTTTTTGTGAGTGTCCAAATCAGCTTGTCTTTTTCATCTCCCAGAGTCACTCCTGCACAAATTTGTTTCAGCCTTTCCCACTCTTTGGCTCTGTCTCCTATTATAGACCTCCTAAATTTAAAGTACTCCCAGCCTCTTTCAAAAGCTTTTCCCACTGTAATCTGCTTTGTGAATGTGATATTGTACAGGTCAGGGAATTGTTCAGCAAGAGTCTTATTCCCAATCCAAAGATCTTCCAAAAAAATAGTTCATTTCCCATCCCCAATCTTCCTTCTACAGAAATCTAGGAATATTTTTTTGACTTCCAAGATGCCTGACCAGAAATGTGAACACCTAGGTTTGTGTTTTATCATGGCAAGTGGTTTATTACTCAGGTATTTGTCTCTTAGCATCTCCTGCCACAGTCCTGTTTCATTCTCTAGTTTCCAAATCCATTTTCCCATTAAAGCAATATTCATGGTTTCAAGGTCCAAGACCCTCAAAACACCCTGGTCTTTGGGTTTACAGATTTCTGGCCATTGGACCAGATGATATTTCTTATACCTTGGTCTTCTTGCCACATGAAGCGAGTTCTAAAGTAGTCTATTCTCTTTCTCACTCCTTTGGGCAGTCTATAAAAGGACATCATGTATAAAGGGATGCTGCTAAGGCTGGAATTGATTAAAGTTAACCTTCCCCCAATTGCTAGCAACTTCCCTTGCCAACAGCCCAGTCTTTTCTCAACTTTGTTTTCAGTGGGTTTCCAGTCTTTGTTCCGTATCCTTGTTTTATTAACTGGGATTCCTAGATAGCTCATTGGTAGGTCCCCTTTCTTGCAAGTTAAAATAGAGCAATAGGTCTTTTCCTCTTCCATGGATAGACCTATACTATAAAGCTCACTCTTATGGAAGTTGATTTTTAGTCCAGACATATTCTCAAACAGACATAGGATGAACTTCAGATTTTTGGCATTCTCTACTGAGTCCTTTAGCAGAAAAATTGTGTCATTTGCATATTGCAAGATGGGGACTTCCTCCCCTGTTTCTCCACAATTTAAACCAGAAATTAAACCACTCCTCTTAGCATTATTTATCAGAATTGTGAGTGCTTTAGCAGCAATGTCAAATAATAAAGGGGATAGAGGGTCCCCTTGTCGTAGTCCTTTTTTTTTTTCAAAATAGGGGCCTTCCACCTCATTAACCTTCACACATACCCTACCTCCCTCACTGTTTTCATGATCCAATCGTTCCATTTATCAGGAAACCCTTTTGGCTTGCAGCATTTGATATACAAAAGGCCATTTTATTTTGTCATAAGCTTTTTCAAAATCCACTTTAAAAAGAATCCCCTTCCCCTTCCCCTTCGTAGTGTGTAATGAGTTTAGCACTTCATGTATAACCACCACCCCTTCCATTATGTGCCTTTGTTGCAGAAAAGCTGTCTGGTTTCTGGAAATTATGTAGTGCATCACCTCTGTCAGTCTATTCATTAAGATCTTGGTGATTATTTTAAAACTTACATTAAGCAGGCAAATAGGCCTAAATTTCTGTATCTGGATTGCTTACTTACATTTGGGAACCAGGGTAATCACTCCATGATTTAATCTCTCTATATCTAGTTTCCCATTGTAAAAATATTCTACAAGTCCCATTAAATCATCTTTCACAAGGTCCCAAAATTTTTTGTAGAATTCAATTGGGAACCCATCAGGGCCAGGGGCCTTGTTATTTTTCATTTCAAACACTGTCTTTTAATCTCTTCCTGACTAAAAGGTCTGATCAGATGTGCTTTGTCCTGTTCTGTGATTTGGGGTGTGTCTCTAAGATTTAGATTGATACAAGTCCGGTCAGGATGACCAAATAGTTCTTTATAAAACTCAGTAATGTACATGGTTAAATTAGACTGGCCTTTAATTATCCCATCTTCCTGTTCCAAGGATGATATAAAATCCTTCCTTTTTCTCCTATTCGCTTTGGCATGGTAATACTTAGTGTTATTATCCCATTTCATTATTTCTTTCTCTTTACTTCTCTGAAACCATTTGATTTCCTCTTCTCTCATGACCAATTTAAGCATGTGTTCCAATTCTCTTCTTAATTCTCTTTCTACATTACTCATTCTTTTGCGTTCACTTATTTTGTCAAGTTCTTCCATTTCTGTCATAATTTCTTTCTTTTTCCTGTTATATAACCCCTCCCAATTTTTGTTCCATCCTTTTAGAGCTTTCCTGAGAGCCCTGAGTCTTGTTTGCCATCTTGCTATATGGGAATTACCTTTCCCATTTTTTCCCCAAATGTCCTCCACTATGTTGGAGATGTCCTCCCTCATCAGCCAACTTAACTCAAACTTAAAACTGGAAGCAGTATTCCTATTTTTCCCCCATTCTACCATGAGTGGGACATGGTCAGATAAGGTTCTTTCTAGAGCACAGACTTTTGTAAGAGGGTGGCAGTTCTGCCACTCCATATTTATAAAAATTTTGTCCAGTTTCTCATATGTAGGATTTTCCTGATTATTGCACCAAGTGTATTTCCTCCCACCCATATTAATCTCTCTTAGATTGGCCTGTTCTATTATGGCATTGAAGATAAAGCTCCATTTATTGGTCCCTCCCCTCTTATTCTTCTCATCCTCTTTCCTTATAATATTGAAATCACCTTCCATGATCACATGTTTATTTAGGTTTTGGCAGAACCTAGCCAACTCTGCCACGAAGTCCTGTTTGTGTTCTGGCTGAGCAGCTCCATATACTACTATCAACTCCCATTCCCAGTTATCTTTTGTGTTTGTCAAGTTCACCTTGAGGCAGTATTCCCCCATTTCCCTTTTTTTCATATTACATTGGTTTTTGTCAGCCCCAAAGAGAATCCCCCCTGATTTCCCTCTTGCAGGTAACCAGGTCCAATTGTAGTCTTCCCTTCCACTTATGTACTTAAGAGTACTGACATTGAAATCTTGTTTGATAGTCTCCTGGATGCCAATAAAATCTAAGTTATGATCTTCAATAATATCTTTCAAATGTTTACTTTTCCCCTCTCCACCAATGCCTCTTATATTCCAAAAGATCCCTTTCATTTATTTTTTATTATGCCTGGACTGCTTGAATTTCTTTGCTTTTGGAGTGACCTTGAAAATCACAAGGTTTCCCTTAGCATTTCTAGTCTTCTTCTTTGCTCATCTTGATTGAATTTTTTCCAAAATATCTTCTAAATCATCTAACTCAGAGTCATTTTCAGAGATTAAGTCTTCTAACACACCCAAATCAGGTGTTTTGAAATCAGACTTATCCTCTCCCTGGTCTTTGGCATTTTTTGCTTGCAATTTTTTTTGAAACAAATCTATTCTAGCTGCTTCCAGAGTTCTTCAGCTGGCTTGTTAGGTCCTGTCAGCAGTTCAGCACCACTCCCACTGCCCTTGCAAAGCTATTATCTGACTCTTGTGAATCCATAAAATCTTCACTGTCTTCCAATTGAACCTTCTCAAACTCTTCTGCATCTTCTGGCCCCTCATCCTCCTTTTCTGCTTCTCCTTCTTCTAGCATTTCTTCTGTTTCTGGATCTCCCTCATTTGTGATTCCCCCCTTCTCCTATTCTTGATATGATATACCTTTTCCTCTATAGCTCCCCTGGGATTTGCTGTTCTACCTCTTGTACTGTTGCTTTCTCTGTAACCTCCTGTGTTGGGGTCTTTACCACAATCTTGACATCAAGTTTCTGTGGGGTCTCTTTTGTCTTTGCAGGGTCATTTGGGAGGATTGCCCTGCTGTCCTGACTACCCTCTTGTTGTTGTGTGACCATTCCCTTCATTTTTTCTCCATCAGCCTTTATTCCACCCTCTACAGGCTCCCTCCCTTTTTGTCTTTGATCTTGCTTTTGTATTTTCTCAGCTACCTGTCCAGTTCAATTTGTCTGTTTCTCTCCTTTTCCAGCTCCTGCAACTGATGTATCACTACCCAGCTTGCTTTTTTCTCACTCCTGCTGCCCCCTTCTTGCCCCTTCACCAAATCCATCTCCATATTGCTTGACTGGCCCTCCTCTTTTTTCTTCTTTGTGGGGTTCATCTCATTGTCCATTTCCCCCTCCCTGTCATCTTCATTCATGTGCCTCTTCCCCTGAACCCTACTATTGAACCAACCCACCTCCACAATCTCTTCCAGTTGAAATGTTACTTCATACATGAGCAGTTTTGGGGTAGTTAACACCAGGGTTAGTGGTTAATTACTAGGATTCATAATCCCTACTTTGATTCTCACCATATCTTGAGCCCTTAGTGTCACCATGTCAATCTCTTGGACAGGCCCCAGGCATGAACCCACTTCATAGAGTGCTAAGTAGTTTTTCATTTCATCAGGTAAGCCAACCACATTAACCCAGACATTATGTAATTTACCAGCAGCAGCAACCTCTTGTGACCATTTTTTGACAGAAATTCTAACTTCGGTCCCTTTCAGCTTGAAGTCCTCAAAATATGCCAACTCTTCCAACTTCCCTTTGTTTGAAAATCTGATAAGAAAGGTACACCGGTAGTCAGACCGGCTCAGGACGAGCGGTCAGACCAACCAGGGGACCTCAAACTCGGGTTCTGTTGATGCTGATCATGATGGACCTCTAGAGGCTACAACTTCGACAAGTGAAGGTACAAAACGTGAAATAACTTCTGAAGTCACTGCTCATTTGCATATTCAACGATGACATCCACTGAAACAAATCATTGGTAGTCTAGGTGAGCGTACTATAAGGTTTAAGGTAACAACTCATGATGTTTATACAAATTCTACGTTTGTTGTTTCTTTTGAACCCAAAGATGTTATTCATGCCTTAACTGATAAATCGTGGATTAATGCCATGCATGAAAAATTTAAAAATTTTGAAAGAAACAAAGTTTAGACTTTAGTTGAACCACCTTTTGGCCATAATATTATTGAAACTAAATGAGTTTTCAAAAATAAACAAAATAAGGATGGTTTGATTGTGAGAAATAAAGCTAGACTTGTTGCTCAAGGGTTTACTCAGGTGAAAGGTTGGATTTTGGTGAAACTTTTGCTCATGTTGCTAGAATTGAGACAGTTAGACTTTTTTTAGCTTTTGTTGTTTCAAAAGGTTTTAAATTGTATCAAATGAATGTTAAAAGTGTTTTTTAAATGGTTTTATATAGAAGAAAGTTTATGTTAAACAACCACCGGGTTTTGAAAATCCTGATTTTCTCAACCATATTTTTAGATTGTCAAAAGCTTTGTATGATTTGAAACAAGCACCTAGAGCATGGTAAGATAGACTTAAGAACATTTGCTTGAAAAAGATTTTCAAATAGAAAAGATTAACAAAATGTTTTTTGTTCTTAAGGATAGTGATAATCAACTTTTCGTTTAGATTTATATGGATGATATCATCTTTGGTTGTTCATCTCATATTTTGATTGTGGAGTTTACTGAGACAATACACACGGAAATTGAGATGAGTATGATGGGTGAGTTATCGTATTTTTTGGGACTGCAAATTAAGCAAACACCTCAAGGTACGTTTGTGCATCAAACGAAGTATACCAAAAATCTTTTGAGACATTTCAAGATAGAGAATTGCAAGTCAATTTCTACACCAATTGGTTCTACTGCTGTGTTGGATTCTGATGAAGATGGTGAAGCTGTTGATCAAAAAAAGTATTGAAGTATGATTGCATCTTTGTTGTATCTTACTGCTTTAAGGCCGAACATACAGTTTGCTGTGTGTTTGTGTGCTCGCTTTCAAGTTTTTCCACGTGCTTCATATTGTCGAACGGTCAAGTGGATAATAAGATATTTGAATCATATACTTGAGTTTGAAATTTGATATTCTATTTTATCATCTATATGCTTAAGTGGATATTCTGATGTTGATTTTGTTGCTCGTAAAATTGATAGAAAAAGTAAAAGCATCTTGAACTGGTTGTAGAATTGATATTCTGAATCTTCAAAAGTTCCGTTCTCTTGAACTGGTGCCTCCACTCTACTATTCTCCATCATCGATCATAATTCATTTGGTATGCACAGCAAGAACCATGTGCAATTGTCCAAGATGGTACAGCGGAAAACATACAAATACTAGCCTGGGTAGGTAGAAATGATTGTAAATGAGTATTGAGCGTTGGAGGCACAGATGTCACAACCGACCATTAGTGAATGCCTAAGAGCATACACAATACGTGAGCTTAGGGACACTAACAGAATCTGTACTGTAGCAAGGAATCTATATATACAGTAACACTAAAAGAAGCAAGTCTTAAGCCACTAAAAGCAAATCGCCTCTTCCCATGAGGCCAGTCTCCTCAAATAAACAAACGATATTTTTTTCACACATGAGAGGGTAGAATAGAAATTTAATTAGATGTGGATCTCATTATTGAAGTCCTATATATTTTACAAACTGATTGGTGGCTTTATCTTTTCCTGTGCGGTATTTACATGTTATCTCAACTATAGGAAGGTAGCCCGCACGATGTGTGGGCATGTATCTTAATCCACATATTTTACACAACTATTATTCTATGTCCTTATATTGAGATGATAGATAGTGACATGGCGTTTCATCTTATGACACTTTTTTTAGAAAAATTCCAATCGTCTTAGTTTTATAAGCAACTTGTAATTAAAATGACCGGGTTAGACATGAGGTTACGCTAAATGTATGGGTTTATAGCTAAATGTATGGGTTTATAGAATCCAATTCAGTTGCCCGGCGTGGGAGACAACCAATCTAGAAAAAAATTCGTGCAGAGTGTGTGAGGCTTGATGTAGCCTAGCGAGAATATGATCAGGTAACTAAATATAATTGCGAAGGCATTATTATTTTTGAAACATGGTTTTTTATGATTCCATAGGCATTATAGAACTTAAATTGTTGATTTAATTATAAATAGAGTAGCAGTTTAAATAGATTAGAAATCAGATGTTTAGCTAAAATATTATGCATGTTTTAATATATAAAATTATTGATCGTTTCTCTTATAAATTGATAGCTAAAAAAGTAGAGAGGGAAAGAGGAGTGGAAAGCCTGAGATAGAAACGGGACAGGAAGCCAAATAATGGGTCCATCGATTTAGATGAAACCAATGATGATATGTTTTCTTTTTTCTCAAAAATTTTAGTAGTGTATAAAATTTATTATATGTGACACATGATGGCTTAGAAACATTGTAGAGTATGTTCAGTGGATATTTATTATATAATAGATCTAGAAACGTTATGGAGTATGTTTCATTGCTATTTTGTTGTCATGAAAAGGAATGAATCTACATCTAAATGATGTACTTCTTAATTATAATTCAAAACATGGTCAACATGGATCAAATTAAAAACTGAATATGTTAAAGAATTATATCATTGTGTAGCTGTTTAATTATTGATTGTTTATATCTTAAATTTTTAGCTAGAAAAAATAGGGAGGGGAAGTGAGGAGAGCGCAAACTTGTTGTCGGTGATGGGTCATGGTTGTGACTGTCATATATTGACAGGTAGCAACTGCACCTATCACACACAATCTCACATCTATGACGACTCATTCTCACAGTCATATTTTGAATGGGTTACTTTTTACCCGTCAGCATAAGACTCGTTAAAGTATATAGTAGTGAAAATATAGCCAATGTAGGTCTTAAATCGCTGATTTAATTTACAAAAAACTACAACCATATATTCAAGTGTATCATAAATTGAATGTGTACATCCAATTAGCACCAAGATCATACCTCTATATATAAACCCCTAGTGCTTCATATTGCACAGCCAGCTCAAGGGTCAAAGTTCCAGGCAAGAAGAGATGTAACAATTTGTGGTAACAATTACAGTGGAACCGTATAACTACCTTAGAGAAAAGAAAAACGGAAGGATGAGGGGAGGAGCTAGGACGCTGTGTTGGCATTTGTACGTATGTGTGTGGCTGGGAGATAAGGTGACGGAGGGGTTTAGATCTAATGGTTAGAATTACTAGACTCACCGTTTTAAAGGAAAAATGATGGTTAGATATTTTGTTTTTTAAGAATATTTTGGATTTTTCTAATTTATTAACGTGCCATTTAACGATTTAGGAGTGCTTGTAGGAAGTTTAATGGACTTTTAGTATATAACCACATGCATTTGCGTGGGCATGTATCATTAGTTGTGTTTGAAAAATTTATAAGGCCGGAATATCAATCAAATGACAACTGTCACACTTCAAAAGTAATATCTTTTCATAAATTTTGTTCATCGATATTGCTTGGATAATTTTTCAAGCTATTTGTTAGCTTTAAACTATAATATTTAATTCAGGAAAAAATTGGCACTTTATCCAATCACATTATTTGTATTAATTACATATACCTCTTAAAAGGTCTAATACTTAAGTGGCGAGTACCACGTGAAAAAAAATTGCTCGAGTACTAATCCTTCATACATACATGAGTTAATACATGTTGTGATATTTCTCTTCTATTAGTTATAAATATTTGTGGGATAATATATGATGGAATAATTTATGTTGTCAAATTTATTTATTTTTATTAATTGTAAGATTATTTGGATGAGAATGAGAGTAAATTTTGGTTCCATGTGATATTTGTTTAATCAAAATATAATTAATGTATCTATAAATTGTAAAGAAAATATGAGTGATCAAGGTTCGTAAATGAATACAGTGACTACTATTAGTTATTTAGAAAAAATAAGAGAAATGGAGTAATTATTAAGACTATTTGAATGAGAAAGTTAGAGCTAAATATATTTTCATGTAATATTTTTGAATTAAAATATAGTTAAGATTAATATGTAATCCTATATAATACGTTTAGCAGGAAACGGGCGGATATTTTCTTGTACGTAGAAATATAATAATGTTTTTATTCAAGATGTGCTCATAGCACAGTGGTAGTGGTGGCTGGTATTCACGGATGCAACCATTGGCACGAAGTCTTGGCTTGGTATCTAATTTTTTAAATTCGAGAATTAGGAAGAAATGACTTTTTTTCAATTGTAAGTATATGTATGTTTCTATTAGGGTTTTTTAGTTGCGTAGTATGTACATACACTGTAGATTTTTTCCTCCAGTGAAAAGTAGCACACTACTACACAAATAGTCATTGGTGTCGGTTCCAAAGGACTCATAGGTGCCGGTTTCGAAGCCGGCACCAATTGGTCGGCACCAATGATCGAACCTATTGGTACCGGTTTTTGAACCGGTACCTATAACACTATAGGTGCCGGTTATGAATGTCTAACCGGCACCTATATGATATTATAGGTGTCGGTTCTTATTACGAACCGGCACCTATAAGTGATAGGACCCGGCCTTTGAAGCCTCATAGGTGTTGGTTCTTTACAAGATCCGGCACCTATAGTCCTGAAGCACAAAAAAAATAATTTCAGGGTCACATATAATATTTTCTGAAACACAGAAATCATAGAATATTACAATATTACATTCACATCGTTCACATTCACAGGAAGACTCATTTTAGGTGGACTCCTATCCATTTTCATGAAAATCAATGCATGGTATAAAAGGAAATAGATTTCATGATTAATTAATAAAAACAGTATGTTACTAAGAACTTTCCTGGCCATTTATGTCCTATGCCCTTCCTATATATTTCTATGAAATTGAAGATCACCTAATTAAACAACACATATAGACTAGATAAATGGATCAAATCGATTTCAGCTTTAACTTGTTTTTGTCTCAAAGATAGTTAAGCTTTTTGGTGTGATTAATTAAGAAAGAAGATCATAAGGTTGGGTGAGACGATGACTTAAAGTTGTAGGCTTTTTCCATCTACAGATATATGCAGTATATAGTACTGATCTGATAGTGTCAAATTGGTGTATATTTGTAAATATATATGTTGATCTGGAGTACATGCATGGCTCAAACAAAGACATTGGTTCTTTTTTAATTTTTTCTCGGAAAAGTAAAGCAGAAAAATTAGTTCCTAAATGAAAGATGAAACCCCTTTTTTCAAACCGTTTGTAACACATCCATTTTAATGCGTCTTTCCATGAGGTTTTCTTACAGTGAAACGATCAATATTGACTGGTTGCATGTAGGCAATTAACATTTGTTTTGTTTCAAAAATTGTCTCAGAGTATTTATATAACAGTCTAGTCATTGACCGCCTCACCCATTCAGTGAAACGGTGATTGATTCTTCTACAAGAAGAGTGTTTTCTTGTAGTGAAAAACGAAATACGGAGGAAATTTAATGAGCTTGAAAGCTCAACCGCTACCAGACTAGCGAGCTATCCTGAAGGTGGTAATATTTCCTGTCAACAGACCAAATTGGGACTAATAACGGCGCAAGCAATTGATGGTTGAAATAATTAAATATTAACATGACATGGCCACTTGCAAGTATATAAAAGTCACTGTATTATCAGCAACATGGCTGCTGATAAGAAGATATACAATTCATTATCATATGGAAATGATACCTATGTGGCTAAACGACAGCTCTGATTATATATACTATCTCTGTTTCTGGTGGACGTTAGTTAAATCTGTTTTTAGAAAAATATTGCACATCATCCATTGGATCGATAATTAGTATGCATGAGCAGCTGCTGCAGGAATGATTTCCTTTTCGATCATGCAAAGGGCAGAATTGAACTAGTCAGCATCCATAGAAGATTATGCATGGGCAGTCGGCATCCTTAAAAATCCCCATATCAGGTTTAGTTTAATTTACTTGTCAACGAGCCTTAATTTAGTACGCGTGGGTACTTGTAAATAAGTGTTATTTGAATGTGTTTGACTCGTCTATAGAGAGTGCTAGGATTTGGCACACATTTGAAGTTTTGTAGCAATATTTGCCCATATCTGAAAAAAGGAATATTCGGAATATTTTCCCAAGAAAATCGTGTGGAAGTTCTTGTAAAAATTCCCATGTTCTAAACCGGGTTAGTTTTACATTAGTGCTATGCCATGTTGCTTTGCTTTCATGGTTATTTCTACCTTATGCAGAAGTAATTCATTATTTTTTTGTAATTCCAAGCATACCATTTATTATATACATATGCAACAAAAAATATTTTGGGTATCAATAACCATAATATAAAACCCGAAGCCTCAAGTAGAGAGCATAGAAGATATTGCTGGGACTCAGCGTACCAGTCAACTTCAGCCTGAGACGTACCCGACAAACCACACGAAGGCGGCGACCAGATGTGTTACACATCTCAAGAGACTTGACAAAAATTTGCTTGAGCTCTACAACATCTCAAATGCTCTAAACTCGTACTCATATGAAAATTTTAGATACACATGCTCACCTGTTGCTTACAGAGACAACAATGATGATGCCTCCCTCATCCATGTCACATCCAGTCAGTGAGATCACCTGTTGCTGTTAGGGATAAAAATATGAAATAGAGAAAATTGAATACATGGTTAGATATATGTGTGAAAAAGTAATAGATAAACATTAACAAATAGAGAAACTTAATGCATGTTCAAGACATTAAGAAAACCACATCAATCCAAATAACTAATCTACAAGATACTTAGAAAATGTTTGAAAGGTATGGCCCACTAATTCTAGGTCTTTGTATGCTTTGGCGTTGATCGGCTATCTAAAGTGTCACTAGGGCCGCCAGCCTCAATGAAACCCACTAGCCCAGCAGGAGCCTTCGAAATGTTGTATGCGCCGTTTGACGAGATGATATGGTCGAAAATGAATCCACATAGCTGTTCAGCGAGGCCCAAGCAAACATGTGGCAGCAATTTACTTGTCGGGAGTTTTAATTTCTGCAAATGGAAGGATTAAAGATGTGGAAAGATACTATGTGTTTAGAAAATTGGATTTATGTCTTAGGAGACAGGGCGAACCTCAGCATCCGTAATGTTCCAGTTGCCGTCCTCCATGAAAACCCACATAAATCTCATCACGTAGAACCCACATGTGCTCGTGCCCGGATCTTGACGTGAGCAATAAGGGTGACACCAAACTCGGAATTTATTTGCACATGGAGCGTGTCGAATACACTTCTTCTTGTACTTCACAAGTGCCTTATCTAGGATGTCAATGAGGGATTGGTAGTTGGATTGCGGTTTCCTCATTGAATCCATGACGACAATCTTGGAATCGTTTAAATGGATGGCAATAAGAATCCAGTGAGGCCTACATACAAGGGAAGAGAACAATTAACATCTTAAAGTACAACGATGGGAGGTACAGCGATAATGCCACACTTACTTAAAGTGGTAGGGTAGAAGGATGGTATTCATGTCCTGCAGTTTGACAAAGGATGTGTAAAGGTAGTTCAGCACTTCTTGGGAGGACCATTTGCCTGCGTCAATATTACAGGAATTGACTATTTGTGGATCGAGGAATCCTAGCTTGTTATGGGTCGCTCTACATTCAAGCGCCCCCATTCTGCATAAGGAAAAAAATTAGACACGCAATGAGGATATTTACTTAGAAAAATGGCGAGAGGTCGAGTATACTTACAATGCCCATATCTGAATTACTGATAAGTCTAGCTCCCTCAGATTGTATAGATGAAATAGTTCTCTAAATGGGACCCAAACTATACCATCACAGTGATGAAAGTTCTCGTCCCTGTAAAAGACGGGGAACATCTCTTTACCATCCTTGGCCATCTGTAAGTACCACTCTTCTACCCTTCTCATTCGAGTACATTTGCCAATGACGTGGCGATATTCGTCGGTAGTCAAAGAATGACCAAGCTTGAACTGAGCTGCCAATGGGGCCATCTCAGTTTTATCCACATCATCCAAACTTTTCAGCCCCGCCTCTTTTAGAAAGTCTTGCATAGTCTTGCTGGCCTCATTTTTCTCGAATTTTTTCTTGGAAAATTCTTGCAATCCCTCTTGCAATCCCTTTTTCCTGATGGTGCGTCGGAAGTCCGTAACAGGTTGCTTTCGGGCAGGTGGCCTTGCCATGCGAATGAAGTGATCCTGTACTTCAACTGGCACTTTGAAAGATGGCTCCGACCTGGTAGGCAATGGCGTCTTCTTGGTCTTCTTCAGAGATGATGGTTCAGACATTTGGGAAGTTTTGAATTTCTGAATTTGTGCTCAAGTTCTGAAATCTGTTTAGTTTTGAAACATGAATTTGAGTAGTGAAATTCAAAAGCAATCCTTATGTACATAATTGTTCTACAGATTGCCTGAAACCTAGAATATGTGTTACTTACATATTCAAAACTGACTATATTTACACCAAATGAATGAACTAACTTTGCTTTTGTTCTGAAATCTGGAATCTAAAAGTGAAGATATAGGAGTAGTTCTTGTTCTAAACCTGTCACCTTTAGTTCTCTAGTTAGCAACTGATTAATTTTCATTTATAAAGCTGTTTAATTCTGAAATCCGAAATTGAATATTGACTTTAATTCTGGATACAGTGATAACAGGTTTTTCGCAAGTATGGTACTTAAGCTTGCTATTTAAATTGATGATTTGCTAATTTTTCAAGTTCTAAAGAATTCTGGAATTGTCTAGTTCAGACATTACTTTAACCTTGTCCTATATTGTCAGTTGAAAAACTCTATCTCTGAATTCTGAATTATCAGTTTAGCACTGCAGTACTGCCTCACCAACTGTCAATTTCAAAAATAGGTAATAAACTTATGAGGATGCGCTAGATGGAAGAACTAATGGATAACTAAACTCTACAACTCCATTCTTTTGGGAAGAAAATTTACAAGCAAGAGTTGTGGTGGCAGCATCCATACTTATCCAAGGATGTATAGGTGTGGGCATGAGCATATGGTATGTGTGCTTCAGTGCGTCTATGTGTCCAGCATGTACTTAAAAGCCAAAACCAAGATGTGGACAATACATGAATCACAACTGATATGATAAAAGGTACCCATGAATCACAACTAGTAATATAGAAAGGGTTATGGAGTATGAAGATGTGGACAATACTACAATACCCGATGGCAGGGAGGAGGAGGGCGGCGGTGACGATGGAGGACGGCGGCGCTAGAGGACCGCGGCAGCACCTCCCGTAGCAGCAGCACAGCGGCGGAGGAGAACACCAAAGCGGCGGAGGACGGCGGCTGCGGTGGACGACGGTGGACAGCGACGGTGGACGGTGGTGGACGGCGACGGCGGAGGAGGTGGATGGTGCTGCAGGAGAGCAGCGGCGACGATGGAGGACACCGGCGCTGGAGGATGGCAGCGGCGGCGGTGCAGGAGGATGGGGATGGAGGGCGCAGGTGGCCGGGCGAGGGGCCCGCGGATCCGGAAGGAGGACGACGGTGGTCGGCAACGACGGTAGATCCAGGCAGGGGGAGGACCAACGGTGGTGCAAGAGGGGGACGACGGTGAACGGCGACGGCGGGCGGCGGACGGCGGCCGGTAGAGCGATGGCGTCGGCAGGGTGGTTTGGGGGAAATGGCGTCGGCAGTGGCTTGGGAAATGGCGATGGCCCAGCATATATACAAGCCTCATAGGTACCGGTTCCTATTTACAACCGATACCTATTATGGTTAAAGGTGCCGATTGTAAAATGGAACCAGTACCTATTTATGCTAAAAGTTGTCGGCTATAAATTGGAACCGGCACCTTTTCTACCATATAGGTACCGGTTATTATGTACAACCAGCACCTTTTACCACATAGGTGCCGGTTGTTAATACGAACCAGTACCTATGGACAATTCTGGGGGGTTATACAGGTACCTTTAACACAATCACAATTACATGTTTGTAAATGTAGTACTTCATAGCCAGTATTCACAGCCAGGATATGTGTGGAAATCTTACAGTATTCACAGCAAAAGCTCTGACTACAGAGATCCATGCAAGTGAGCTGTTGTTTGGGGCATCATATATATATCAAAATTATAAGAATTTCAAATCTAAAATAAATCAGTAAAGTGCCACAATTTTGATTTAGTGAAACCCATCTACTGCCAACAAATACCATATTTTCTCTTTTGTTGTGTAATTGTTCTATTCTAATTAATTGAATCGGTTCAACTCTTGTCCTCATATTCAAATGAATCGAGATTGATAAAGAGTTAGTTAATGATGTTTGAACATGTACTGTTTTTAGTGCTTATTTATTTTTGATTGGTAGCTATGGTTTGATCATAACCCATAACGTGCTTAGAGCTCTAATATGCCTTGAACTTATACTGAATTCAATTATTCTAAATCTCGTAATATATATATATATATATATATGTATATATATATATATCTATATGTATATATATATATATGTATATATATGTATATATATATATATATATATATATATATATATATATATAGATATATACATATATCTATATATATAGATATAGATAGCAAGATAGATAGGTAGATAGGGACACAAACCAATAGCCTGCACTAAGGCTAGACCAATTACACAATTACATGTTTGTTGCAGTACAATTCAAACATGCAGGTCTATCACAATTACTCCTTCTTCATGGTCGCTGCGAACATATGGTGCTTCTTCCTCGTCTTCGTCTTCTTGACTTTCTTCACCTCCTTCTACATCTGTTGCAAACGGTGGTAGCTCGTCGATTTGATCGTAGCCTTCCTCATCAACGATATTCTCAACTCCGACAATGCTTCGCTTTCCATGGAGAACCACGTGACGATCCGTCAACGAGGAAGGGTCTTTGACATAAAAAACTTGTGTTACGGATTCTACGAGCACAAATGGTTCATCTTGGTAACCTACATTGTTTAAGTCCACGATGAACATTCCGTACTTGTTAATCCTCAAACCACTTGGAATTTTGACCCATTGACACTGGAAAAGTGGTACCTTCAGCGGTCCATATTCAAGCTCCCAGATTGCCTCTATATAACCATGGTACGTTTGTTGTACACCATTACTGTCGAAGGCGTCTATGCGGACACCACTGTTTTGATACGAGCTCTTGGCATCCTGGGTTCTCGTGTAAAATGTATAGCCATTAATGTCATACCCTTGGAATGAATGAATTGTGCTCGCAGGTCCCCGAGACAAAACATACAGCTGGTCACTATCAGTATTCATAGCAATGATATGCTTCTGTAACCAATCGCCAAAATTCAGCCTATGCTGCTTAGCTATCCATGCCTCTGATTTGCTTGGGTTCTCGCTGCGGAGTGTGTTATAATGCATGTCAACAAATGGAGCCACCAAGGCCGACTGCGGGAGCACTGCAAAATGTGCTTGCCGTAATGTTTCTAGGCTAGGAGCGAAAATTGCCTTATGCCCTAGTGTCCCTTTCCCTAGTAGCCTGCCCTCGTGCCGAGACATCGGCACACCAATGGGATGCAAATTCATATAGTCGATACAGAACTCAACCACCTCCTCTGTTGCATAACCCTCTACGATACTGCCTACTGGTCGAGCTCTATTCCGCACATACTTCTTTATGATCCCCATGAACCTCTCGAAAGCCCACATGTTATGCAGATACACTGGGCCGAGAATCTTTATCTCTTTCACGATATGTGACACGAGGTGAACCATTATATCAAAAAATGATAGCGGAAAACACATCTCGAGCTGGCAAAGGGTAATGATTACATCTGTTTGGAGCTTGTCTAGCGTGCTTGGATCGATCACCTTCTGATATATAGCTTTATGATTGGGTTTCGAACCTTATCTCGCAAAATGCCTCTAATAGCAACAGGAAGAAGTTGTGTCATCAGCACGTGGCAATTATGTGACTTCATGCCCACTAATTTCTTCTCCTTCATGTTGACAAGTCTTTTAATGTTCGCAGAGTAACCAGAGGGGACTCGGACACCCTGCAGGCACTCCAACAGGCTTATTTTCTCTGCGGCACTAAGGGTGTAGCACACGGGAGGGAGGTACTGGCGACCATTGGGCCGTTCTAGAGGATGTAGCTCGGGCCTGATGTTCATGTCTGCGAGGTCTCTCCGGGCTTTCAACGTGTCCTTTGTCTTGCCGGGTATGTTTAGCACGAGTCCCATCAAACTCTCGCACACATTCTTCTCAACATGCATCACGTCAATCGCGTGACGGACATCCAAATCTTTCCAATATGGTAGTTCCCAAAAGATAGATTTCTTCTTCCAAAGAGGTTTCTCACCACCCTAGCTCGTTGTGCCTCGATTGCCTTGCCCCTTACCAAATATACATTCAATATCTTGTACCTCTTCAAAAATCTCTCTGCCAGTACGGTGTGTTGGAGCTGTACCCTCCTCCACCGTGCCATCAAAATCTCTTGTATTGCTACGGTACTGGTGGCCGGCTGGAAGAAACCTCCGATGGCGCATGTACACAGTCTTTCGGGAGTACTTCAGCCACCTGCTCGCTGTATCCCGCATGCACTGCACACATGCACAACCACCTTTCACTGTTTGCCCGGATGTGTTACCAGCTGCAGGGTAATCTTGGATGGTAACGAACAACATTGCCCTTAAGGTGAAATACTCTCTTTTGTACGCATCCCACATCTGCACACCCCGGTCCCATAGAAACTTAAGATCATCCACTAATGGCCTGAAGTAGACATCGATATCGTTGCCAGGTTGCTTGGGCCCTTGGATTAGAAGTGGCATCATAATATACTTACGCTTCATGCACAACCATGAAGGAAGGTTGTAGATAACAAGTGCCACTGGCCACGTGCTATGCTGACTGCTCATGTCACCAAATGGATTCATCCCGTCCGTGCTCAGCCCAAACCTTATATTCCTAATCTCCTATGCAAAATGCTTTGTATACTTTCTATCTATCTTTCTCCATTGAGATCCATCGGCAGGGTGTCTTATCATTCCATCCTTCTTACGCTCTTCGTGGTGCCAACGCATCATCTTTGCATGTTTTTTGTTTGCATACATGCGTTCAATCCGAGGGATTATAGGAAAATACCACGCAACTTTAACGGGCACTTTCCTCTTCTTCAGGACTGGGTCACCACTGTCATCATCAACATCATCATCATCGTTAACTCCACCCTTATACCGCTGTGCTCCGCAAACTGGACATGTATCCAAGTCTGCATAGTCACCTCGATATAGGATACAGTCATTTCGACATGTGTGAATTTTCTGCACTTTCAGTCTGAGTGGGCAGACAACCTTCTTCGCTCGGTATGTTGTTTCTGGCAGCACATGACCTGCTGGAAGGAGGTCTCCAATCAGCTGTAGAAGCTCTGTGAAGCTCTTGTCACTCCAACCGTTGGTTGATTTCATCTCCAGCAACGAGAGGACGACGTGTAACTTGGTGTGCTGCTCATTGCATCCTGGATAAAACGGGGTTTTTGAGTCCTCCACCATGCCCTTGAACTTCTCGTATTGCCTATCATCGTCGTAGGCTGTCTCCCCGTCGCGTAACATCTGATCTAAACCATCTGATTCGTTACTATCATATCCACCTCCGTCAGCAGGCAACTCCACATTGCCTCCGTCCATTACATCCGGATTCTCATCTTCACCATGATTGTCCTGACATGTGTAATTAGGCATAAAACCCCTTGTTAGGAGATGCTCGTGAACTTGTTTTGCAGGAAACTGTCTCTCATTCCTGCAATCAGCGCATGGACAACGCAAGTGTTCCGTCGTGTTCAATGATCTGGATCTCGTGGCTGCGATCACGAAGTTGGTTACTCTCCTGGCATATTCCAAGGTACCGCGTTGCGGAATGTTCAGCCCTCCTTCATCCATCGCTCCTACGAAAATTCTTAAATTAAGCACTAACATACGTATATCATTCTCTATATCTATTAAAATTCTGATATATGTTAATAACAGTTACATTACTCATTGATGATTAATCTCTAAATTACTCCAATATAATAAGTCATCATACTTTCTCATGCTTCTCATTCAACAAAACAAATTGCAAAAAATAACTTGACAAATATTAGTGCGAATTACATATCGAATCAACACATACTAACCTTTACGCATGCAAACACATAGATCTCTCGATATTTTTTAAATTTTTGGGCAAAACCTCCTGCCCCGTTTGGATGAGCTGAAGAGAAGCCTCAAAATCATGAGAATGCGGTCAACAAGGGGTATATATAGACTTGGGGGATATAGGTGTCGGTTAATGTTATGAACCGACACCTATTTAGTTTCCTTCTGAAGGAAGCCACCACATAGGTGTCGGTTTTTAATAAGAACCGGCACCTATGTGATAGGTGCCGGTTTATTAGGTTAAAGCGGCACCTATGTGGCCATAACATAGGTGCCGGTTCTTATTACGAACCGGCACCTATGTGATAGGTTTCGGTTCGTAAATAAAACCAGCACCTTTTTTGGGCTCATAGGTACCGGTTTTTCTTATAAACCGGTACCTATGAGCTTCTCCCAACCAACCGGCACCTATAAGACCTTATAGGTGCCGGTTCGTGAAAAAATTAGCTCTATTTGTCTTTTAGGTATCGGTTCTAGCAAATCCGGCACCTATGTGGCCGGTACCTATGGAGGTTTTTGTAGTAGTGGCAGTACGTATAAAATAATGGGAGTTTGTTAGGTTTTTCTAGTAGTTCTGGTGAATAGTCCCTATGTACATGGATATTTTTCGGGTTTTTCTCTGGTGAATAGTAGTATGCACGTATTTATACGTACACGTGAGATTTTTTTTTCAGTTTTTCCCGGTGAATAGTGCATACATATTTCTTTCTCGTAGCACATGGGAGATTAGGTTTAGAGGACTAATCATTTTTTTCAATAGATATTTTTGTTCATTTTTTTTCGGTGGGTAGTATGTACGTACGTATTTCTACATACTACTATTCACATGAGATTTTTGTTATTTGGTGGAAGGTTAGGTGGGACGTGGGATGCATCTTTTTAATAGATTTAATCTAATAGTTTTGAATAATGAGTTCATCGCTTTAATTGAAAAATTAAGGGTGAGATGTTTTTATTTTAATTTCATGTGGTGGCATAAGAGTATTTGTAGGAATGTCATGTGATAATTTAGAAGCGTTTGCAGAAAGTTTAATGGATTTTTAAGTATATAATAGATGGATTATAGGATCGTAAAGGACATTTCTCACCCCAAAAGTTATTAGCTAATAAGGTGAGAGGTTTCTTCACTTGTATATTAGGTCCTTTGTTCTTCTATAATCAATGCGAGACTATTTAATATTAAATAGATGCTATGCGCATATAGGGATGAATGGAGTACTGATAAATAAGTGGTGAGCTTAAAAGAGAGAAACACATGACGTCATCGATGCCTATTTCATAGGAATCCTACTTGACATGTGTTTTTCAAGCATAACAAGATGTGTGCAATTCATAGGATTGGGAAGCACCAGGAATAAGTGGCTCAATCGAAGTTAGTATAGGATCAAGTAAGCTGCTCGTCCGCTTAGGAATTTCCAAAGCATTAGGGAAGCTTCGTAGTGATGCTTGGCTAGTTGTTTCGCCACCATGCAACCAACAACCTTGCTATCACCACCGAACACTAGCTACATCTGCACCAGGCGCGGCAGCTGTGAGGCTAATGACATGAGAGGTGGCTGAGTTGTTTTGGACTCACTAGTCATCAACATGTTTCATTCACACAGAAGTACTTTTAATAAAAATTTAATAGAAACATTTTTTGTCCAGTCTCGAAGAAGGGTATAAACCTGCCCAAGTGACTCATGGTAACATGGGCCATCAATGTCACTTATATTTTTCATTCTCATGTTTGTGAACAGTGAACATTCCTTTATTGTTCATGTGTTGTATTTGTTTGATATAGATCAATAAGGGTGGCTCTAGTAATCTAGTAATTCCACACATGTGAATTAGGTGATCATCTAGGCCAAGATCATCCAAGTGAGCTGCACAGCCAAGATTTTGTTATTAGGATAATTGGGCTGGAAACCTCTAATTAAAGTTTGTATCAGTCCCTGTAACCCATAGTTCTCATATCAATACTCTTTTATATAAGAAAGATATTTAAGTTCAGAAAAAACATGCACTAAGTAAAAGCATATTAAAAGCATATCAAAAACTTGCTAATCCATATAGATAGCCGACCTAATTTATTATTTTATAAAACAAAGAGAGGAGGGCAAGACACACATTCTAATTATCTCGTTTGGTCAATTGACCTGCAAGCTGCACTTCCGGTGTACCGGATAGCTCCATGCCTGTAATATGCATTCCTACACGACATGTAGCTAGCCGCACAGGCGTTTAATTAGGTGCAGCTAGTAGGCTTCTAAATCTGTCAGCAGAAACAAGATAATCACGATAGGTGTTCTACCCTCATCCGTTTGTTTGGACGGTGGATAAAGTGTTCTGCAATCCTACCTTTGATTGAATTATGGATCACGAAAAGGAAAAAAAAATAAAAATAGTTTTGGTATGTGTTTACAAGATGTAGACCGTGGACGAAACGGCTAGTTAATTAGCGAATGCTTGCTGACTTCCAATCCGGCGAACGTGTCGGGACGGATTCCTTTCCTTTTATTTTTTTCGTGTGGGCGGAGGCTGTTTGTTACACTGGGCCGAGCCGTTGCTTTCAAGCCGCGAACACGTCCTGAACTCCTGATGATTAGGTTTCTACTGGAGTATGTGATTAGGGGCAATGCCCTTCATTAGCGCATGTCACTAGTGTCGTGATTAGTGCAGTGCCTTTGATTAGCTCGTGTACTTATGAAACTTTTGCAACTACCTAATTAATTAAACTTTAATTTTTAATCCCAAAGTGATAGGATGGTTTGTTATATTTTCTTTATCGTAAATTATATCAGACAATATATAGATTGTAAATTTTAATCCTAAAATTTTGTCACCTAAATAAATTCTCAAGATAACCATTTATTATTTTAGGGTTTAATTTTTTTATTCATGTACAAAGTTGACGAGCAAATATTTTTACTACTATTATGGAAGTTTCTAAATATGATTTTTTTATTTGTTTATAAAGTTAATGAATGGAAATTTTTTAATTATGCATAAAATGTATGAATGGAAATATATATATATAAATTTTATAAATGGAAATTTTGTATTTATGCATAAACTTTATCAATGGAAATATTTTATGTATAAAGTTTATGAATGGAAATATTTTATGTATAAAGTTTATAGATGGAATTTTTTTATTTATGCATAAACTTTATGAATGAAAATATTTTATGTATAAAGTTTATAGATGGAATTTTTTTATTTATGCATAAACTTTATGAATGAAAAATATTTTATGTTATTAATGGATTTTTTTTATTTATGCACAAACTTTCGGAAATATTTCATGCATAAAGTTTATGAATGGAATTTTTTATTTATGTAAAAAGTTTCTCGTGATTAATTTATATTCATACATAATCCAAAGTACAAGGTTTACACTTTTAGTAGACATTTATTTGAAAAAAAAATAAGTGTCTGAAAATGTAAGAAAAATTTTTGTGAGGATAATTAAAGTTTTGATATCAAATATAGATTTTCTATATAGATTTTTTTGAACATAATGATTTTTTCATAATATTTACTAGTAATATCTAGTAATATAATGGAGGCAAGCTAATACTCGTGTGGAATCATGCGAAATAAACAGGTTTACGCCCTCAAACTAATCACGGAAAAACGTCCCAAACTGTAATCAACATGAGCTTTTTCTGGATTGAATTTGTTACAGCCGGGCCCGGAAAGCGAAGCGCGTTCTGCAGAATTTTTTTGAGAAATAATATTATTTTAATGGAAAATCGCAAAAATATATGTCAAACGGATAAAATTGCAAAAATAGCGCTCTGTCGTCATGGGGGAGAACGACAGGGTACCTGTCGGCATGTGGTATGCCGACAGGCTTGTTGAAGGACCCTGTCGGCATACCCCATGCCGACAGGGGTATTTTTTTTAAAAAAAAATACTGTTCATCAGGGCCCTGTCGGCATCCTCTATGCCGACAGGGGTATTTGTTTTTAAAAAAATACTGTTCGCCACTGTTCATCACAGCAAAATTTTGAAAAAAATACCCCTGTCGACACACGGTGTGCCGACAGGCCGTATGAACAGTGCCAAACAGTGATGAACAGTGATTTTTTCAGAAAAAATACCCCATGTCCCCTGTCGGCATGTGGTATGCCGACAGGTACCCTGTCGTCCTCCCCCACGACGACAGGGTACTATTTTTGCAATTTTATCCATTTGACATATATTTTTGCGATTTTCCATTAAAATAATATTATTTCTCAAAAAAACTCCGCCGAAACACGCGATGCTAATTACATGCATGTGCAGCCGACATGCGACACCCGTTCGTGACAAGCGAACGCTCGCAAACCAGCGTATTAGTAAAAAAATATTTACATTTATTCTGGTTAGGGGCTTATTTAATTTTAGTCACCTGAAACTTATGCTGTATTCGTTCCCTTCGGTTGGGAGCTAAAAAAACAGTATAGTCCATTAACACGTGATTAATTAATTATTTATTAATTTTTTTAAAAAAAATGAATCAATATGATTTTTTTAAGTAACATTTTTTAAAAAAAATGTAACGTTTAACAGTTTGAAAAACGTACGCACGAAATACGAGAGGTATTAGTTAGTAACCAAACGGTCCCGAACGCAGCCTTAAAAGTTTCATTCTCCTGAACTGGTGCCTCCACTCTACTATTCACCCTCGTTGATCATAATGCATTCGGTATGCACAGCGAGAGCGATGTCCAATTGTCCGCGATGACAAAGCGGAAAACACAGAAATACCAGCCTGAGCAAGTATAAATGAGTAATGAGTGTTGGAGGAACAGAGGACACATCCACTAGCCATTACTGAATACCTGAGAGCAACCACAATGTGTAAACTAAGAGGGTCACTAAAAGAATCTTTAGATTGTAGTAAGGATCCTATACATTGCAAGAAGTAGGTCTTAACTCTTAAGCCACCGAAAAAGCAAATTGCCTCTTCCATGTGGACACAAACTGAAAACCTATATATTGCACAAACTGAACTATATACTTATCTTTCCATGTGGGCCCTAGCTCAATTAGGGAGGGGGTATTTACGCACTGTGGATACTATGAGCATATGTAGATGAATGGAGTGTACTAAGAGCCTGTTTGTTTACAGGGACTTTTTTTAAGTCCCTGTCACATCGGATGTTTGTACACTAATTAGAAGTATTAAACGTAGATTAAAAATAAAACCCATTCATAATCTTAGACTTTTTTGCGAGACGAATCTAATGAGCCTAATTAATCCATGATTAGCCGATGTGATGCTACAGTAAACATGTGCTAATTATAGATTAATTAGGCTCATTAGATTCGTCTCGCGAAATAGCACTCATTTATGCAATTAGTTTTATTATTGGTCTATGTTTAATACTCTTAATTAGTACTCAAACATCCGATGTGACATGAACTAAAAATAAGTCTCTGGATCCAAACAGCATCTAAATGAGTAGAGTGAGCTTAAAGGAGTTTTTTTTAGAAATAATATTGTTTAAATGGAAAATCGCAAAATTAGTGGGCCTTTGCTGAAATTTGCGGAAATGTGGGCCTGTCGAATGGGGGGGAAATGATAACCCGACGTGTCGAATAGGGGCCCATCGACAGGGGCCTGTCGACTTGCGGCAGATCGATAGGGGGCCTGTCGAACTGCGGGAGTTCGACAGGGCCCACCACCCGCGCGCGGCCCAGCTCTGTCGAACAACGGGCGGTCGACAGCGACCCGCGCCGCGCCTGTCGACCAGCGGCAGGTCGACACGTCGCCCCTGTCGGCCTACGGCCGTTCGACAGGTCCCTGTGCTGCTTGCTGCCTTCCTTTCTTCCTCTGGACCACTTCGCTGCTGCTGCTTTCCTTCCTCACTTTGCTGCTTTGCTGCTTGCTGCTGCTGCTGCTGCTGCGAGTGCTGCTGCTTGCGAGTGCTGCTACTGCTGCTGCTGCTTGCTGCTGTTGTGAGTGCTGCTGCTGCTGCTGCCTGCTGCGTGCTGCTGCCTTCTCCTTCCTCACTCGCTGCTGCTTGCTGCTGCTGGGAGCAGTTGTTTTCTCCCGAGTGCGAAGGTTGTTGTCGCGTCCACCGCCGGTGCTTGCTGTCGTGGTGTGTCATCGTCGCGAAGTTAGCAGCACTAGAAGGAAAGAGAAGGTGACGCCCAAAAGCAGCTGCGGTGGTTAAGGTATAATTAATCCCTATGTTAAGTTGTAAATATCAATGCTATTACGAGACTTGTTATTTGTTATTTCGATGCTAGTACGTATAATGTGTAAATCGTTAGACATTGTTGAATGTTAGTATATATAATGTGTGAACCATTTGTCATTGTTTAATGTTAGTATATACAGTTATTTAGTTGTATGTTGCAAATAATTTAAAGTTAGTATATGTTTGCTGAGGTGATTAGCAATTTTGTAATGTTGAGCAATTTGATGTTATATTTAAGTAGTCAAAATTAGTGCAGAGCTGTGCCATTCGGCCGAAGGAAATAATTACGCGGTTTGAAAGGAGACGTGCGCAAGTACGCAGGAAAGAGGAACGACAGCGAAGGTATAAATTTGTAATCCCTTAGGACGACGGTAATTTTTTTGGTTAATCATTGTTGGATGTTAGTACAGGTATTATACGTTTATTATTAGTTAAAATCGAATGGAGGTATTATACGTTTATTATTAGTTAAAATCGAATGGAACTTATATTGAAGTAACGAGATATAGTTGAAAATACGTTACAGCAATAATGTAAGCATAGAGCATGCGACACTTTATGGGTAGTCAGGTGATGTGCCCGTTCGGGTAAGCGTATTAATAGCAATTGGCATGCTATTTCAGGATGTCAGGTGATATGCCCGTTCGTGTGTATTATGGCGACGCTCCAATACAACTTTGTGATAGCGGGGTCGATTTGACCGTATATGCATTCGTTGATACTACCCTAAATACACCAGGCCAGTTGGTTTTGAACGATGTGCTAGGGTGGCTGCATAATATGTTCGGCATAGATCCTTTGATGGAGAAATTAATCATAAAAGCCGTGTGGCCAGTAAGGGGTGAATACGGATGGCAGTGGAGGGTAGTAGACCTTGCATCTACCGGGATTTGGAGAAAATTTGTGGCTAAAGTAAGAGAGAAAAGTTATAGCCTGGCAATATTGGTGCAAAAGAAAATAGATGTTGTTGGAACCGGCGAGACCAGCCGCACGGAGGTGGATCAAACTCATATCGTGGAAGAGATTAATATTTACAGGAGTGGGCAAGAGGATGCAGTGGAGGAGGTTACTGCACCGGTAGATTTAGTTGTGCCTGGTGGCAATCGTCCGCCTAACGAGTTGGATGACGATGAGCCGGACTCACCTTTGGCTGTTGATGCTGCGGAGGAGAACGATGCGGTAGTGGAAGAAATGGAACTGGAGAACGAGGAATATATTTCGTTCGTGATGGAAGGGCAAGATACAGCACAGTGGGACGAGGAAGCCAACGTACCTGAAGATTGGACGACCATATCGATGAGCCGTCTGGGGGTTAACGATGGTTTAGATGCCCACTGGCGATATGATTGTAAGAAGGTGCAAGTTGGACAGATGTTTCACGACAAAGGGCACCTACAAGACGCGGTGAAGAGGTGGGCTTTTCTGCAGAAGCGGGAGTTCAGGGTGAAGGTTTCAAATCGGACGACGTATGACGTGAAGTGCACGAAGCCCGGATGCCCTTGGAGAGTGCATGGTTACAAGCCACAACATGACAACTTATGGGTAGCTTCAAGGGTTGAGGAGCATACATGTTTGTTGGACAAGACCCCTTTGGTACACAGGAACATGACGGCTGCATTCGTGGCACAAATGGTTTATTCGAAGGTTGTTAAAAAAACCTCTTTGTCGCCGTTCACAATAATGCATGACGTGGAGAAAGAGTACGGGTATGAGATATCGTACGACAAGGCTTGGAGGGGTAAGCAGAAAGCACTGGAGATGAGATTTGGAAGTTACGAAGATTCATACCACAACCTTCCCCCAGTTTTGGAGGTGTTGCAGGCCAGAAACCCGGGCACACATATGGCTATTCTTGATGAGGTTGCTGACAATGGGAAAAACGTCCTTCGTCGTGCATTTTGGTCATTTGGGTGCATGATAGAGGCCTTCCGAAATTGCATTCCGTTGCTATGTGTTGATGGTACTTTTATGACAGGCAAGTATAGGGGGACTATTTTAACCGCAATCGGAGTCGACGCTGATAGCCATGTCGTCCCTGTTGCCTTCGCTTTTGTTGAAAGCGAGAACACATCGAGCTGGCTATGGTTCCTGCGTCACATTAAAAGGTGTGTTGTTCACAACAGACCAAATGTGTGTGTTCTGCATGACCGACATGCCGGCATTCTATCAGCGGTGCAGCAGCTAAAGGAAGATGTAACTGATGAGGTTTCCTGGCCAGATTTGCATAGCAGATGGTGTATGCGACATCTCGGTGCAAATTTTTACAGACAATTCAGGAGCAAGAGGTTAATGGACCTGTTCAAAAAGTTGTGCAAGCAGAATCAGCAAAGAAAGTTCGACGCCATATGGGAACAGCTGGATCGACTGACCACTACTCACATGCAAGAGGTTCGAAAAAAACCAGTTGTTGCCCGACAAGACGAGCCGGAAGGCCTGGATCCCGTTCCAAACGAATCACCATCTATCACTCGATGTAGGAAGCGGGGGAGGGCTACAAAGTGCTTCACTGACTGGATAGAGCATGAGCCAAGGGAAAAGTGGTCATTGTTGTATGACACCAATGGTTCACGGTATGGTGTGATGACAACAAATCTTGCTGAAGTGTACAACTGGGTGATGAAAAATACACGTCCTTTACCACTTGTTGCTATCCTGGAGGGTATCACAAGGGGTACACAGAAGTATCTTTGTAAAAGATACGCCATGGCTAGTCTTAACCTTGCCAATCCTAATGTAAGGTATAGTCCCGCTATCACACTGTACATGGAGGAGAAAAGCAAGAAGGGCAGAATGCACAGGGTCTGGCCTGCTGGGAATAGGGAGTTGCTGTTTGAGGTACGCCTGCGTGACAAGAGTGGTGTCGGTATTGGGAGTACGGACATCACATTGGAGTGCATGTTGTGGCCAGACTATCATGCTTGCAAATGCAACTGCAACAAGCCTTTTCTTCGACATCTGCCATGCTCTCATGTTCTTGCCGCTTCCGCAAAAGGTGGTGTCGATGCGAACATATTCGTCTCGCCTTACTTTAGTAAGGAAGCATGGGAGAAGACCTGGCGCGGTGAATTGCGTGGTTGGCGTGCGGTATGTGATTTCACTCGCCCACCCCCAGGGGAAGCCAAGTGGGTGCCTGACTCAAATTTGCTAGTTGGCACGAAGGGGCGTCGCAAGACCCGACGAATCAAGAACCACATGGATGAAGCTGAAACGAACACCCGTTCGCGACGTCGAAAGACTTGCATTGTATGCGGCGGAGACCATAGCCGTAAAGATTGCAGCATGTACGACGTAGGCAAAGATGCAGAAGGTGGCGATACTCGGCGTGTTGCAGGGCGGAGGTCGACTTCGAGAAATAATCCTTAGTTATTCGTCTTGTAATATTTGTATTTACCAGTTCTACAGTGTGTTCACTTGAACTTGTTAGTATGTAACCTGTACGATGATACTATCGCGTTGCATAACATTGTATTCATTTAAAGTTTTGCAGTGTGTCCACATCATTTTATCAGTATTTGACTTCTGCTATTAAAATTTCTCTTTGCATAAATTTGCACGCGTATTTTGTCATTTTTTAATTCATTTCTGATGCTCACGACACTGGTAATCATGCATTTTGCAGATATGGCTGCCAGGGATGACGTATCGCTGATCGACGAGGTGATCGATAAACATCACCGTTCGAGACAACTGAGTCAGGGGACGTTCTGCAACGTGCTGAAGATGCGGGGACCGGATCAGTATTGGCGTATCGATCCTCGTTGGGTTCCAAGGTATGTGGAAAACCATTTGTCATCTCGTGCTGTCATTTAAATTTTCTCGCATTGCTAATTATTCCTTTGTAACATGTAACAGGTTGAGAGCCGCTGGGTTGTTGACCTTCGCACGCTTGGTTGAGCCTTCACGTGGAAGGTCACCCCATATCAACATCGATGCGGCCTTGCTGAGTGCTTTGGTGGATAGATGGAGGCCCGAGACACACACCTTTCACCTGACAGTTGGAGAGATGGTACCCACTCTGCAGGATGTGTCTTAATTTTTATGCATGGTTACTAACTATGAACATGTGGTATCGCCTCTAATTTGCAACAGGTCACGACTACGGGGTTTCGCAGGGGCATTCTGCAGTTCCTGCTGTCTCTCCTCGAACACAGTTCGTGGATGATTTCTTTGCGACGGATGCACCCGATGCGCAGGCTGGCATAGACTACTGGTACGGTGCTCCTCTGGTCACGCAGCCTACGCAGCAGGGGGAGTCCGTGCAGCCAGAGGATGCTACTCCACAGCAGCCGGCACGACATAGGCACCCACCTGATAATTTGACATATCCCACAGCGCAAATCAGACAACGTAAGAAGGGAGGGCCTAGCAAGCGTGCGAGAGGGGGGCATTCTTGACTTGTAGTGTTACCTCTTCGTATGTAACTCTATTCGGTCGCCACACTCATATGTCACGAAAACATTTCATGTCATTCGCTACATCTACTCAACGAAACGACAAAAAACTTTCGGCGCGTAACAGAGGGCTACGATTGGTCCCTACCAGTTTTTGGCCCGTGACAGACGTTTACGATACGTCGCTATCATCTTTCGGCGTGTCAAGGCGTCTAGACTCAGCTTTTGCCGATGCTTTGTTCGACACAATCATTCAATTTGCGCTGCCGCGTGAACGTGTTGTCAAATCCACGCTACTGGTGAACTCACGTTAGATGGATATGTGCCTCTCCTTCCTCCACTATATATTACATAGGTCCGAATACGCGCTCTTCATCCAATGGCCTGAGGAAGTGCTCATTTCAACCGGTCACAATTCAAGGAAAAAAAAGAGAGAGGTGAGGAAGAAGGAGAAGAGCCGCGAAGCGTTGTTGCTGTGTTGCTGTGCTTATTCAATCGCAGGTTAGTACAATATCCCGACGTATGGTTATATTTTGTGTCGCATACTACTGTAATTACCATGTATTTGAAATTTCTGAGTAGATCTGTAGCACTTAGATGCGGACCCTTGATTTTTTGCGAGTAGATCTGTAGCACTGTGAGTAGATATGTTGAAATTTGTGAGTAGATATGTAGCACTTAGAAGTGTGAATAATTTTAGACTACATTTGTTGTGCACACGTTTGGTTTGTAGTAGTACTATATTTGACCGTACAATGAGAAGTATTAAGGGTGTGTACAATATTTGATAGTTCTTTTTTAAAACTTTAGGATGCCAAGGCGTGGAAAAGCTACCAACTCAAGGTAACATAAATCGTTTCTGTGATATTATATGTTATTCATTGTGCATGAAATGAGGAATCCTAGATTAACGGGTTAGGACGTTTCATTTATTGTTGACTTGTAGTTATCGCCCGAAGACTGGAAATGCCTTCAACCCATTGCCTTTGCCTAGCGGTGTTCCAGTGCCCATGTGCTGGTGCGGTGATCCTTCCAAGGTAACCAAGTCTGATGAAGAGGAGACGTACATGCAGAGATATTGGATGTGTGCCAATTTTGAGTTTGAGCCAACACCTCAGATCTGCCGCATTAACTTAATGGTGAGGAACTGATGTTTTGTAATAATTATTTGGTGTATTAAGTAGTCTTGAACAACTTATTTGGTTAGTAAACATTGCATTTGTTGTAGACCCCTCCACCGCTATGGGATTTTGAGCAGTGGATCGACACCGAGATCAAGCCGCAAAACAAGGAGCGGTTGGAGTACATGCGGCGATGGGATGCAGAGCGCAAGGAGAAGATAGAGCAGAGACGCAAGGAGGAGGCCGCAGAAAAAGAGCACAAGGCTGAGGCGGAAATGAGGAGTGTTGCTGCGTACAGGGAGGAGCGGGAGCGGAAGCTTGAGCGTGCGCGGCGAGCGAAGGCAGCAATGGAGGAGAATCCCGATGCGCAGAGGAAGGGAAAGTGGCCTCGTTGCACTCAGTAGTATGCACGAGTTGGTAGTTGTATCCTCGTCGTGTTCAACTCTTGCACTACCTTCCTTCTAGTTCTAATCTAATCTTATCTATGTAACCGCAATGGAATCAGGTGTATCATGTTTAAATTGTACTACAACTTCTCCTTGTTTTCGTATGGTCATGGATGTGCTCAACATCAATTCTTAAAAAAAGTTTCTTCTCGGTTTCTAAAAACATGTTCTATGAATTCAAAATTTTTTGAGTCCTCCGAAAACGATTTTCGGAATTTTCGAAAATAGACAGAACCAATTTTCGCTTCTGCAAATTTTTGGCCCTATCCGAAAGTGATTTTTGGAATTTCCGAAAATAACCGATAAACAAAACAAGGTTATGTAAATTAATAAATTACAAATGGATATATCTAAAATTATTAAATTACAACTCCGATATGTTTATCCAAATATGCAGTTACAAATGTGTATGTCAATTATAATAAATTACAATTATAATAACAACTTATAAATTATAATTAATCAATTATAAAAATTTCTCTCATTATTTCTTTACTAACAACTTAAAAACAATTCTTACCAAATTAAAAAAAAGTTTTGTACATTACTAAATTAAAAATGGATATATCTAAAATTAATAAATTAAAAATCCGATGTGTTTCTCCAAACATTCAATTCAAAATGGGTATTAATCAACTATAACAAAATTATATTTACAAAAACTACTTCAAACTTAATTATGAAAACAACTTACAAATTATAATTAATCAATTATAAAATATATGTCATTAATTAATTTTTAACAAGTTAAAAACAACTCTTAACAATTTAATTTGTATTTATAACAAAAAAAATACACTTAACAAATAAAAAAAAAAGGCCGGCTGGCCCGGCCTGTCGAACGGCCGACGTTCGACTGGTTCGGCGGCCCGGCCTGTCGAACGGCCGGAGTTCGACTGGGCCGGCGCCCCGGCCTGTCGACATGCCGCGTGCCGACAGGGCCCAGTTGACACGCGGCCGTTCGATCGGTCCGGCCTGTTATCCCTCCGACGTTCGATTGGGCCCTGTCGAATCGCCGTGGTTCGACAGGCCCACATTTCCGCGATTTTCTGCAAAGGCCCATTAGTTTTGTAATTTTCCATTTAAACAATATTATTTTTTAAAAAAACTCAGCTTAAAGTGGAGAAACATGGTGTCACCGATGCCTATTGCCTAGGGATCCTAGTTGAGAGGTGTCTTCCATGCATGACAAGATGTCTGCAGATCATAGGCTTGAAAAGCACTAGGAATGAGTGACTCAACCTAAGTTAGTATAGGATCAACTAAGTTGTGCGTCTACCTAAACATTTCTTAAGCATCAGGAAAGCATCGTAATGATATACATGTTGTCAGGTCTCCCTCCAAGAAGACTGATGGCTCGGAAGCTGCCATCAGAGGATTCCCGGACACGCTACAGAAGCCAGAGGTGTTCCAGACCAAGCCAGAGGAGGTGGGCCGCAACAAGGAAGAAGCTCAGAAGGTCCAGTGCATCCAAAGGCCCAAGAAGGACAATCTCAAGTACTGTGGGCCAAAATGGGATAACGGTGATCGCGAGGAGGAAGCATGCGTGGGTCATGGCGTGTTCTACAATATAAGCACGAGAAACAGATGAACATGGTATATAACAGTGTAAATTATAAGGGCAAATACAATAGCAAACTATAAGCTAGCTATAAGCACATATGAAGAAGAGAACAGATAAGAAATAAGGAAAGCGGGCTACAGATTTGTAGCCAACTGCTGCACGAACTCCAAATCGTTATGTGTGTACGAGAGGTGTGACTAAGTATTAATGGTGTAATATATATATATATATATATATATATATGTAATTATTATATGAATAAGATATTAGATTGGCTATAGATAATTTAGACTTTGTAGTTAGTTATACTATTAAACTTGCTCTAAGCAGAGGAGGAACAAAGTACGAGCTCTTTTTAGTACAACGAGGACGCATGCCCATACACACATGTATGCCACTACAACGGTAACCCTCATCTGTGTCGGGCTGCAACCCATATCTATGTCAGGTATGGCGCCCGACACAGCGCAAAGGTCAGTGATGTGAGGAATCATCTCAAACGGGCATAAGTCCGTCACGGATGAAGCTATCTCAATCTGGCCTCAACTAATGCTCGTCACCGATAGCTTTGACCCAGACGACCAGTCAAACTATAGCCCGTCACGGATGACCTATCTCAATCGGGCTACAACTAGTGCCCGTCACGGATGACTGTCTCTCTCAAACGGGCCTAAACAGAAGCCCGTCACAGATGGCTACTATTTTCAATCGGGCCCCAACTATAGCCCGTCACAGATTACTGTATTCTCAATCGGGCCTTAAGTTACAGCCCGTCACGGTTGACTATAACTCAATCGGGCTTTAACTTATAGCCCGTCACCGATGAGTATGACCACAAAAAATAATAAATATTGTTTTTTGGCTAGCCTCAGGCCTGTGCTAGCCATGCCTGCTGCAAAATAATAGAAACAGAAATAATATACATCCCAACATCCCCATTCACATATGCCATTCACATATATACATCCCAGCATCCCCATTCACATATGCCATTCACTTATATTTTACAGAAATAACAAATATAATAAACATCAATATTACATAATATCATGTGTTTGACAATTCAAATAGGATATTAAAAAATATTCATCACTAAACCTGAACCCTAAACATTCCTTTAGGGTGAATAATTTCGCGGAGGATGAAGTCGGCAATCTCCTCACGAATGTCCTCAAAGCTGCTACCCGGATCCTTTGAAAATTTGTCCTACATATACATAATTCAAAATTAGTCGAACGATCTTTACATACATATATATATATATAAATATATACTTCAATTTAGTTACAACATGTCAGGAATGAGACCACAAACCTCCAATTCAGCCAAAGTCTTCACCTTTTCTTTGCATAGAATGCGCATGTTATGGCAGACATGGAATCCGCACTGGTCGCCTATTTGTTGTTTGACTGGGAAGTCTTTCTTGTGGATAAGAGTGTCCTGCCCTGTCTTTCGAAGGCCTCCTTTTTGCACATATTGGCCCCACGCATCATCTATTGCGAGTTGAATCGGGGTCCAATCGTACAGTTGCTTGTCAATTTTGGAGTTTAAGTAGTGGCATGTACTCCACTTAGGCGTTATTACCGGTAGGATCCAATGTCCACTATGGCATTAAATTAGTTAAAGTTAATACTAAAGCTAGACGTGTAATGCAATGTATTTAGGGAACACACTTACTATTGATTGTAGGCGCACATGATGTACTCCTTGTCTTGTCGGGCCCAGAAGGTGTCAAACAAGTAGTTTACCATTCCACTACAGTCCCCTTGAAGATTTGTGACATTGACTATCTGAGGATCAAGAAAGGCAACTTCCGGTGCATTCTTGAGACACCACTTCCAACTATACCTACACGCAAGCCAAACGCTCTTACAAGCATGTTACACGGATTGAGATGAATAATTTTCGTGAGCAAGAGTACTTACAAGGAGTAGCACTTCAGGAGGGTTGTGTCCACCGAGCGGAGCCTATAGAGGTCGAACAGATCCTTGAAGTCTATCACGATAAAATTTGATGGCCCAAGGAATGGCGCTCTGGCGTGTTCGCCTATTATATCATTTTCTCTATTCTTCCTCCTCACGTTAGATTTCTCCATGTAGTACATGTGTAGCTCCTTGCAAGCGGTGCCCATCGTTGCTAGCACGTCGTCTCCAACCAATGGCATGCCTAGTTGCTAGGACGATGGAGGTACGGGCTTCCTATGTGTGACGGGCCCATTGCTCAGATCTAATTTTGTTGGAGCAAGACGTGAGAGGTGCTGCTTTCCTTTTCCTCACACCCCTGCAGCAGGTTTTTCGATAGCTCTTCTCTGAGGGAAGAATGCGCCTTCCTGCTTTTCTTCATGGGTGGGGGTTTAGTGATCGCCATGTTGTCGGCCTTCATAGGCTCTCCCCCAAAGTCCGTGTCATACTGTAACTGGACATCGTCAATTTCATGACGACCGGGAGCTGGAGGGGCTGAAGGAGCAGGGGCAGTTTGTACTATCAGATGACCGCTTGGTGCAGTGCTTGGCCTCGGGATCACCCTTATCTCAACGAGGTCCTTGGGCCATTGGATGAAGGTTCCACGTGCATTTCCAAGGGTTAGGACCTCGTCGTTCGGTGGCAGAGGGAGGGGGAAATGATCGAATTCGGGCTTCACCGAGTCAACTTGCACTTTCGCATAATCAGCCCTAAGTTGCGCCCCATGCACTCTTGTCTCCGGGGTCGGCTTGAAAGTAAGGCCCTCAGCTGCAGGAACCGAGAAGGTCGGCACCACCATTACTGTCAGGGTGCAGCTAGTTGGTTCCTGCGATAGATTCATAAATATTGTTAGAATAGTACTTACCATATGGTTTCGTTAAGAACTCTATACGTACTATATTATCGTACCGTTATTTGGTCGACGGCGGCGAGGACCGATGGCGGATCTTCCCCCGCCTCAGTTGATGCACAACTGCTGCGCCTCTGCGTGGGACTAGCTAAATCTTGTTGCGTAGCAGCAGCGGCAGCCACCGAGAGATGTTGCTCTTCTCGAATCTCTTGCCTGATACGGGCCCTCATCGATTCAAGCTTTTCGTCAAATTCAGAGCTCAATTCGGCTCTAACCTGTTCCCGGATCTGGGCGGCAAGGCGGGCATCTTTCTGCGCCTTTGTGACTGTCCGCTTCTTGTACTGCCACGCGTAGTCCGGAAATCCAACTTTCCATGGTACGTTTGCGCCAAGTCCCCTTGTTCGTCCATGGTGTTCCTTGTTGCCCAACGCTTTACTGAGGATGTCGTCCTCGCGTCTTTGAGAGCTGACCTCTTGCGAGGCTTCTTGGGAGGCAACCAACTCCTTTTGAAGTTCAATTGAGTTCGGATTCAATGAAAAGTTCAGGCTGAAACAGTGCAACAAATATTGAGATTAGGCACTTACTATATTATCGTACACTTGTTGATCTTGGGGATTTGGAAGCAAAACTGTCCCAATTCCTTGCACATGGGTGTGGGATATTGGCAAACATCGGCGGTGTGTTCGCTGCTGTTGCCGCTTCATCCTCCTCCTGCCATTCCTCTAGCTTCCCGACATATCCTGCGGTGCCTAGCCGGTGCGGGTGCACGTTCCTGGCCTACAGTGCTCGAAAAGCTTCGCTTCTGGCCCAGGATTCTGGGGTCGACTTCTTCTCGTAGAATTGCTCCCAAGCTTCAGCCGTGATGAAGGGCCATTGCTCTGTTGGATTAGGGGTCGTCGGATTTAAGACAAACTCCGTGACCAGCCTGCTCTTGAAGTTCTTCCAAGCATTGCCCATAATTTTGAAAGCAGCCCGCTTGAGCCTGTCCTCGTCGGCTGTAGGATACTCGAAGCTTTCCTTGAATTTGAGCCAAGCTGCGTTTTTCTCCGCTTCGGCCACATGCTTGATGTCATCAACAAGGATTGTGAAGTTTTCCCTCGCTACGACCCCACACGTCGACCTAAACTTGGCCAGGACATTCCGAGGACGCGTCGGCAGTCCAACCTGGTTCACCTCTGCTATGGTGTACCGTTGCTTAGGGATTCTGTTCCCTGTCCTATGACTCTGTGCCCTTGAGGACCCACTAGTTGTCATCGACATTGGTTCACCTTGCTGAGACATCGTCCAAATAACTTAAAAAATAACAAAGTTAATTAATTTTGTAAACAAATTTGTTTGTACGTACTAACTATGGTATTATACATCGTTTCTTTTTACACGTTTCTTAATTATCAAAGAATGACAGATTACAAACATGCATAAAAAATAGAGCCCAAAATATGCATAACATAACCTACCTTTCACTGAAATCAGTAAAGTGAACTAAAATCACTAAAGTTCACTAAAATAACCTAACTTACCATAAAATCACTAAAATAACCTAAATCACCCTAAAAACCCTAAAATCACTAAAATCACCTAAGTTTCACTAAACTCACTAAAATCAGTAAAATCACTAAAAACCCTAAAATCACTAAAACCCTAAAATCAGTAAAATCACTAAAAACACTAAAAACCCTAAAATCACTAAAACCCTAAAATCACTAAAATCAATAAAATCACTAAAAATCACCTAAGTTGCAATAACCGGCGGACAAGGAGGCCGGCGGCGACGCTTGCGGACGAGGAGGCCGGCTTCGGCGCTTGCGGACGAGGAGGCCGGCAGCAACGCTTGCGGACGAGGAAGCCGGCGGCGGCGGTGGCTGTTCTGTGACTTAGAAAAATTTTCGCGCTCTCAGTGCTCTCGGTGCTAGGGTTATGTGACTTAGAAAAATTTTAGATCAGATCTAGATCCAGCGTGGATATCTTAGTACGGGCAGTGAGTGAACATCTCAATCGGGCGTAAACAAAAGCCCGTCATGGATGAGTCATCTGTGACGGGCTCTAGTGTAGGCCCGATATAGATGACTCAATCTCTATCGGGCCTGCACTAGGGCCCGTCACAGATGAAAGCATCCATGATGGGCCATATTTTAATGCCCGATAGAGATTGAATCATCTATATTGGGCCTACACTAGAGCCCGTCATAGATGACATTTGACTTCTGTTCATCATTGAGCTGAACTGAAAATAAATAACTGCAATAAAGTACTTCACAATGAAAATTCACTAATTTTTCTAAACTTACAATAATTAACTTATTATCCCAAATAATTAAGTGAAGTACAATAATTCACTAAATTTACTAAATTCGCAATAAAAGTTATTACAAGTTCCACCAATTTACCTAAGTTTTTTTACTAATATAAAATACTTCATGTGTACAACTGAATGGGTCACAAGATTATGCCTTCCATATGATCTGATCGAGTATATGCCACAGGCTCTTGTGGATCATCGTCAAGGTCGATTTGAGGTCATACGTGAAGATTCTGGTTGTACTCTTCTTCGTCGACGATGTTGTCAACACCAACAATTCGGCGCTTGCCATCCCTCACGATGTGCATCTTCTTGTTCGCGGGGTCCTTTATGTAGAAAATCTGCACGACTTGTTTTGCAAGTACGAATGGTTCGTCGGCGTATCCAACCTTGGATAGATCTACTAAAGTGAAGCCTTCCTTGTCGACTTTAACACCAGTGCGTATATTGACCCAACGGCATCGAAACAAAGGAACCTTGAACTTCACGTAGTTCAGCTCCCAGATTTGCTCAATGCGGCCGTAGTATGTGTTCGACTCAACTTGATCCTGGAAGGCATCTATACGGACTCCGCTGTTTTGCACTGTGCTTTTGTCATCTTGCTGGACGGTGTAAAATGTGTATCCATTAATATCGTATCCTTGCCATGTGTCTATGGCCCAACACGGTCCCATTCCCAACAAGTGTACAGTCTCATTTGGGATATCCGTCGACATGGTGACACGATTCTTGAACCATGCGTTGAACCGAGAGTTATGTTCTCTGTTAATCCACGTCTCAGATCGACCCGTGTTCTCCCACCGGATTTTGGCTAAGTGCTCCTCAAAGTATGGGCCAACTTCTGCCATATGTTGGAGCACAGCAAAATGAGCCTGCCCGTAGGAAGCTTGATCGGGCCTAATTCTTTTCCTCCCGATTGTGCCAGCACCTGACAACCTTCCTTCGTGACGAGACGCTGGACTCCGATAGGCTCGGCCTCGGACATGTAATGCACGCAGAACTCAATAACCTCCTCGGTCGTGTAGCCTTCAATGATGCTCCCCTCCGGTTTTGCTCCGTTCCGAACGTATGCCTTCAGAACTCTCATGTACCTCTCGAACGGGTACATTTCTCTTAGAAAAGCCGGGCCACATAGTTTTGTTTGCTTCACAAGATGAACAGAGAGATGAACCATGATATCAAAGAAAGACAGTGGAAAAAACATCTCTATGTGGCAGAGGGTATTGACAATATCGGTCTGCAACCCATCTAGATCTTCGGGATCTATAACTTTCTGTCCGATGGCATTGAAAAAGGCGCACAGACGTTGGATCGTATGACAGACTTTGGGTGGAAGAATGCCTCTGATAGCAACTGGCAAGATTTGTGTGATTAGCACGTGGCAATCGTGCGACTTCATTCCAACCAGTTTTAGGTCTTCCGATTTGACGTACTTACTAATCCTCGCTGAATAGCCCGATGGAACTTTAATATCTTTCAGGCATGATAACATTGTGATCTTCTCATCCTTTGACAATGTGTGGCAAGCTGGAGGGAGGTACACTCTACCTGTCACTGCATCTGTTACGGGCTGGAGTTCACTACAAATGTTCATTTCACTGAAATCAAGGCGCGCGTTCAACTCGTCCTTTGTTTTGCCGGGAATATTCAGCCGGACGGAGTAGACGAACCTCTGTTGCAGCCGGTTGAACCGTTCAGAAGCCACTGGTCAGACCGTAGTTGTCTGACCAGTCAGACCGCACGCACACCTGCGGTTAGACCGCTGTTTTCCCACCGGTTAGACCGTCGCCTTGCCTTCGGTCAGACCACCGGGACCCAGAAAACACCGATAGATAAAAACTCAAAGGTGTAGATTAATCTATCTTAACTTTATTGTATCAACTAGTATTTACAAAGTGCACCAACAGTACTACTCCCCAAAATCTCGACTAAACTCAAAACCCTAACTTTTCTCTCAACTCAACTCTCTCAAAATCGATACACGACCCTAGAAGGCCACACCCTCCCTCTCTATTTATACATGAAGTAGGTTCTGCAAAGCCCACGAATCCAACTCAAAGTAGGACTCCCAACCACGTGGGAAACCCTCTCTTGCAAGTACCAAACTCAACTCTATCCTTATCACTATCAATCTTCCCGAATTCGGACTCCCTTCCAAATTCGACTCCTCTCCCCATATGCACACAATTCCTCCTGTATGCTGTCACACCCCGCCCCTGCGCCACTGTACAAATGGCACCGCAGGAGAACGGCGAACCGCTTTTCCACGGAACCACGAAACAAGTACCAGTCCTAGGATAATGATGCTGGTACCAGCGGTAACATGATGAATCAATGCAAGATTTACATCAATACAATATACATTTATGTTGCATTTTCGGGTAATGCCTGAGTCACAATCTTCAATCAGAGTCAGCAGCAGCAAAACTTAGCGAAGCTAGAACACCAATACCACCGGCAGTAGTTTGGGTTTAGGGACGAAACTCCAACCTTCAGCCTCTGCCTGATATTAAGCCAAGGGGACAAAAACAACAACAATGGGGGATTGAGTACATTCGTACTCAGCAAGCCACAAGGAATGTGTACATGCAAGCTTCAAAGAAAGGCTGAGTTTATTTGACAAATCATTTATTTTAAAACACTTTTTCCCAAGGGCTGAGTGTCGGTTTTCAAAATAAACCTTTCATTCAGAAAGAGGCGTCTCACCTCAATCCAAGCACGAGTTGCTTTGCAATAACTCGAGCAGAAAAGCAAAATCTTAGTATTCATAACACCTTCTCCTTTATTAGTTTTTTTTCACTTTCCCAATATAAACCAACATTTTCTCCAACAACATCCGTTAACCATGTCTCAAGGTTAACAACTCTGGGTTCGGTCCTCTTGACCTGCCAACCCCAACTCGGCCCTCTCGGCCCCTAAACCAGCCCTCTCGGCTCTATGGTGCCAAACGACACCCCAGGTCACACAGACCTGTTCCCAACCACAAAGGCTGGCCGTCCGTCACAAAGAAGCACTCTAGGAACGGTTTCCATCCCATAAACCAATTTAGGAAATGAGTTTTAAAAATAAATCTACGCTATGGGAATCACCTTACATTCGCTCTTGACCGTGGGCATGGCTGTTCGAATAGTTCAGTTAAACCTCTACAGAGACTATACGCTTTTCTCACAAGACAAGAAGCTTACACCGATACTAGCCGGTACCAGAAGTTTGTGACAAGGCCTTTCCCTAGCCAATCCATAAGCATCTCGTGTCCCACAATTGGGCAGAGTCTCTCCGCCGAGCATCAGGCCATTTTTCCAGGCCCTCATCTACCCAGGCCCCACTGTATGAACTCCGACACATCCCCACCAACAGGAGATTACCGTATACGCTACCATACCAGTGCGCCTCAACTGCTAACCTGCTGGACACCTACGTGCTAGCCAGTTACTCATCCAGGGGCATCTCATTCTACCACTATGGTCGTACTGTAAGATGCTCAGATGTAAAACCCAAAGGAATATGTCCTTACGCACGACTACGAAACCAAACCACACAGGAGAGGATTCGCACCGCAAGTTTTCTCCATAAAATCCTCTTTATTTTCAAATGCCCCGACTCCTCGAGTTAGGTTTTATAAACTTTTCATAACCGAAGTTTTCCACATCGATAACCAAGCATAACCATGTATAAACCAATGTTGCAAAAGGACACTTGCACCCAAAGAGTGCAAGCATAGAGGTACTGCTGTGGTGGAGTGACTAGGAATAAGTTGATAATATCCTATAGGAAGTAATGCAACTACTTAGGTTGGTCTGTCGGTCATGTGCTCGTAGACCGATGACCGATCAAAGTAATAGTGTACGCTAGACATGTAAGTTTGCAAACAACATATTTTATAAACTAGGAGCAATATGATCAAAGAGTGGCTTGCCTTATTGTTGGTCTTCAAATCTTCAAGAAAATCCGCGTCCGCTGCATTTTCGAAACACCTAATACGCGATCAAAAGAAGAAAAACATCCAAAACCCTATAAAGTAAATAATAACTATTATAACTAATGGTGCCATTGGATAGATCTCAATTTTAGAAAAAATTACAGAAGTTGAATGGAGTCAATCGGACTTACGGTTGGAGAGATATGAATTTCGGAAGATTAATGGATTTTTCTGGAATTTGGAAAAAGAATATATTAAATTGGTTTAGCTGAGGGACTGTTAACACCAAAATTTGGTAAGCCCCAAAGTTATCATCGGCCTAGTTTGTGTATCGGCTCAGAGTACATATCGGCCTCAAAGTCTGTATCGGCTTCGGAGGTCTATAAGCGGCTGATGAGAGTTATCAATATTTTCAGTAGTTGGATTCTTGTTATATTCGGTTTGGGAGGATCTTATCCAGAAGAAACCAAGCCCAAGGAGGATGCGACTTGTATCTATTAATTAGGATAAGTTTGTTAGTTTCTGTTTTATCTTTAGGAAAGTATGTTTAGTGTCCAATAAGAATTTTATCTGTTTCCTTTTGTCTTTAGGAAAGTATGAGATGTAATCTGTTAGGATCTTTGTTAGCCTATGGGTATAAACATGTAAGCCCGAGGTTTATGTAATTTTTTATCATCACACGATCAATCAACTTCGATGCATCGCCACCTTTTTACTTTCGTCTTCTTCAGCGAGTTCATGACCTTCCCACGAGGGGTAAGTCTCGTTATGGCTGCCTGGGCTGTCGGGGTTAGGGCTTTGACGTTCTGATCTTGGCAACGTAAGCACCTACTATCATATATCTTACTCAATCTAGTTTAGCATCTCGATTTATTCGTATCGGCCGAGATTCATTTTAGGGTTTACGTCGGTATCGACCAAATTGCCTCGCTAGATTAGATTGGCTAATGTATCCACCACCCTAAAAATCAGTCAAGGGCTTGATTGTCTAGGTCTTGCGTTTCTTTTCATACTTAGTGCTGCATCAGTTCAGTTTGATTTACTAAGTCGTGATTAGAACCGTAATCTCTAGCCTGCTTGTTGGTTGCTAATAAGAGTTTCATCGGGGTTTCAGCCGATGAGTTATCTCAGCGTTGCATCGGCCTACGAGTTTTATACATGGAGATTGATCCTGGCCAATGACAACAGAGTATTCATTGCATATCTTTTGGATTTGATGCCATCGGACCTCTGGCCGATGGGTGCTTTAATCTTCAGATCAATATTTATTTTATCATATGATTGGTTTATGCTATATTATATTGCTATATCATCATGTTATCGGTGGCCGATCGTCTCTATATAGATGTTTGCTCAGTACACAGCCGATGGATCAAAACCCTAACTTCATCGGCTGGCATCGACATCGGCTGGAACTGCGTCATCGGCTTATCGGCCGATCGGCTGTTTTTGCCCTATCGGCCTATCAGCCGATCGACTGTTTTGGCTATCAGCCTATCGGCCGATATGCTCTCTGTTTTGCTGATTGTATGTCTTGTAAGTAACAGGATCAAACTGACCGGCATGCCCACGCTTCATCAATTTTAGCACCTGTACTGGAGCTAAGCAGATCTCCCAGGCCGTGTGTGTTACGCGCGAGATCCACATCGAAGGTACGGATTTGGCGTCAATAGGGAGGCTTTCGGACTTTATTTTGGGAGGGCTTGGGCTTTAGCCCAATGACAAAGGAGGTCGGTAGGGAGGTTAGTTAGACTTCGCGAGAGGGATATAAGATGGACTTGAGGGCCGCTGGTGGGCTCGGCCTGAGGAAACAAGAGGGAGGCTATGTGGACTTTTGTGAAAGATTTCATGGACCCGGTCCAACGAAAGAGGAGGGATGTCTTATAGACTTCCTAGTCAGGTGGCCCAAAGAAGAGGGGCTGATTTAGACTTCTTCAAGGTCTGAGGAGCCCACGGAGAGAGTCAAAGGTGTGGGTCCCATCTCTTTTTGTTTTTCTTTTCTTTTCTTCTTCTCTTTTTTTCTCAATCCTTATCTCTTCCCCGTGTCTTCCTCTTCCTGCTTCTTTTCTTCTCTCTCTCTCCTTCTCTTCCTTTGTCTGTGCAGCGCCTGAAAGGAGAGGGAGAGGGAGGTGCTGGCAGCTGCGACGCAGCAGGGGCGGCGGTGGGCGGCTGCGGTGCCGGCGTCGCGGCACGTGGATCGCGCGGCCGCAGGGAGACAGCGCGGGGGGTCGCGCGCGCGGCAGAGGCGGCGGCCGGGCAGTGGCCGGGCGTGGCGTGGGCGATGGCTGAGCGATAGCCGGGCGCGGCGGTATGGCTNTGTGACTGTAGCGCCTCGCGCAGCCGCAGGGAGACAGCGCGCGCGGTGGCGTGCGCGGCCGAGGCGGCGGCCGGGCATGGCGGCTTGACAGTTCTCGGCCGGGAGGCGGCGCAGGGACGGCGGAGGTGGCGTGGCGTGAAGGGGACCGAGGCGGCGGTCGGGCGACTGCGGTGCCGACGGCCGGGCGGTGAGCGCGGTGGCGCGGCTGCGACGTCGACGCGGTCGGTGGCGTCGGCCGTGGCTTGCGGGGAGGAGAAGCGCCGCGACCGGGCGGCTCGGCCGGGACCCGTGGACAGCGGCCAGGGGCGGCACGCGACTTGGTCTAGGAGTCGGCTCGGCCGAGTGCAGGCCGATACGGTTCGCGGGTGTCGGCATTCGGCCTGGAGGCTGAGGAGGACGATGACGATCGTGGCGGCTTTTATAGCCGTCGCGGCTGGTAAACGACGACATGGGCGGCTCGGCCGAGCGGGCCCGACTCCCCTGTTCGGCTGTCGTCGTCTACAGGGAGGCACAGGCGAGCGAGGATAGTGACCGGTGCAGGACGGCATGGACGCGACATACGCGTTCGGCATGGACCGCTGCCTCCGTGCTTGCTTGCATGGTGCAATGGTGCGCTGGACAGGGAGCACGACGATGTTTGCATGGAGAGAAAAGGGATGGTGGACAAACTCACCACTGTGTTCTCTTTTTCCTCCATAGTTCTCTTCTGTGGTTGCCTATTTGCTCAGCGAGAAAAACAGGAACGGTGCCTAACTTACTCAGCATACAGTGCAAGACGGTGTCTAATCTCCGGTTTGCAGAAAACGGCGCCTAACCATGGTTTTGCAAGGAGCTCAGTAAATGAGGAAGCAGAGAGATGGAGGGAAGAACGTGTGCATGCATGCATGCTAAAAGGACACATGAAGCAAAATGGAGTTTGCTTGCTATTGCCTTGTGGGTACAGGGAAAGGATGGATGTTTTGTTTGTATGAGTGGAAAAGAAAGAGGTGCACGATGTCTGTTAGCTTGCTCGAGGGTTGTAGATAATTATGAACTTGTAATAGAACTGTGGCTTTGATGCCAAATAATTTGTTTGGGGTTTTTGGACAAACAGAGAATTTGGTTGGATGGTTTTTTTTTTGTTTTGGAAAAATAATTCGAAACGAGTAGAGCTTTTAATAAGGTAGTTTGGAACGGATAGAAATTTGAAGAAAGGGTTTAGGATGCGTTTTGGATTTCAAAATCCGAACACGGGGATTTTAGTTGGAGAAAAGAGGATAGAAGGAAAAACTTGGCTTTTGCCGGTTCCGTCGGTGCATGATCAAATTCGACGAGAAAAACAATTGTCAAATTTGATATGCAACTGCATAGAAAATATTTGTCGACGGTAGGATTTCAAAAATAACTATTGTTAGGATCTTCGGATAGAAGGAAAATTATTTGGGAAGATATTTTGGAGGGAAAGGATTTAGTTGAGAATGTGAGTCCACAAGGAAAGAATTATTTGAGATCTTTGACACACAAACCTAAATACACTCAAAGAACCAAATTTTTAAAACTAGGTTTTTAATAAAATAAATTTTTCGACGGGGCGAAAATGAGGGCGTTACATATGCCATATGGATTCTTTATCACCATGTGCATTGTTCTCTAGCCTTTTAGTATCCCGCATGATTTCTTGATTCTTGGATGTTCACTTCTCCCAAGTCGACTCCGATCTATCACTGGCAATACTCTCCCGAGGCCTCAAGCAACACCTATACATACAACAACCAAGAAATCATATTTTGAGCACAAGTTTGTCTCAACTTGACTCACATTAGCATAACAGCAGTACTCACATGTATAGAAACCAACTGGAGGTCAAATCCACGAAGGAAACATCTAAATCGGATAAGACAACCCGAAACCGACACCGAACAGGACTCTGCCGATCAGACCATTGGATTGGCCGGTTTGACCGTCGCAAGACCTGTGGTCTGATCAGCGGCAATCGGTCGGTCTACCGCTCGGGTCAACCGAACTCATCCACTTCACAAAATCAACCGTCTATTAAACTTCGAAATCTCATCACAAGAAACCAATCTTTCACACATGAAATATAACAAACCACCAATATTTTCATCACACAAAATCTAAATCAACTCTGATTTTACACAACTCACTCGTTCACCCGGTTTAATTTCCAACCACACATCTGCCGCTGCCGCCTGGTGCAGATGCAGACAGCTTGCGGTGGCGACAACGGGGTTACCGGTTGCAAGATGGCTAAACAAATCGTAGCACATTGTTGCTAAGCTTCCCTAGCATCTAAGAAATGTCTAGGAACAACAGCAGCTTGGTTGCTACCATAGCAACGCAGGTTAAGCCATACGCTCCTAATGCTTCCCAATCCTATGGCACATACCTCTGGCTTGGCATGCATGGAAGGCAGCTGCCAACTGGGATTCCCAAGCAATAGGTATCTCATAGCTCCTTGAGCTCGATCACTACTACTCATTTTACACTCTTTTCATTTAAACATGCTCAGGAAGTACTGCTTAGGTTATGCCTGGGCCTCATTTTTTCTCCGTATCATCATGCATAGTTAACTGCACATGGTTCGTGATGTGTGTAATGAATAAATATGATCAGTGAGTGCAAGGTCAGCCTGAGAACTTATTTATAGTGTAAATAAATGAATAACCTATCAAGTTATCCACTTATTTATACTATAGGTGGTTCACGGATCGACCTGCTTGTACCCTTATTAATGAGGCTAAATAGCAGAGATGAAGCGCAGAGCCCAAGATGGAAGCTTGTTTCAGCAATTAATAAGCCTAGCTGCGTGACTATATATACTAATATTAAAAAAACAAGGGTTTTTTTTCTAATTACTGGGTAGATGGGTATCGGATCGGAATTTATCTTTAATGCCGTTCATTTTTTTTTTATCTTAATGAAATCATACGAAGATCTACTGTGTGTTCTTAAAAGAATGTTTTACACTTAATTAATCACTACTACAAAAACCCTCATAGGTGTCGGCTCATAGGTGTCGGTTTTGAAAAAAAACCGTTACCAATACTATAGGTATCGGTTTTTTAAAAAAACCCGCACCTATACTTGTATTATACGTGTCGGTTCCAGAGGAAAAACCGATACCAATATTATAGGTGCCGGTTCTTTTAAAAAACCGGCACCTATACTTGTATTATAGGTATCGGTTCTAGAGAAAAAACCGATACCAAAACTATATGTGCCGGTTTTTTAATTGAACCGACACCTATAATCTAAATATAGGTGTCGGTTTTTTAAAAAAACCAGCACCTATTAAAAAAACCAAACTTAACCGATTCGGCAAGTGGACGAGCCGAGCCAACGGGGCCCACCACGAGCAGATAAGACCAGCGATCGGCGCACCTGCATCCAGATCCAGCTCGATCGCTCTCCTCTCTCTCACACCCGCCGCCCCTTCCCTCTCCCTCTCCCTCCCCCATTCCCTCGCTGCCTCCCCTCTCCCTCGCCCCTTCTCCCCACCTCCTCTTCGTCGCGGCTGTGGTGGGAGGGCACGGTGACGACCGGCCCTCCTCCCTCTCCGGCGGAGGACGCTGCGGCGTCCTGGTGGCGGCTCGGTAGAGGCTGCGGCTGCGGCGGCCGCGTGCCCTCCCCTCCTCCAGATCCGGCGGGAGGGGAGGCCGCGTGAGGGAAGGCTGTGGGAGCAGAGGCAGTGGCGACCTTCGATGGCGGAGAAGGCGGCAACGGCCTTGGATGACGGAGGAGGCGGCGTTGCCCTTCCCTCCCCTCCCCTCTCCTTGCTTTTTATCTTGTTGTGTTCATGTGTTCTTTGTGTTCTTGTGTTGATGTTTGTGTTCTTGTGTTTGATGCATCGGCGTCGGCAGCAGGCGGGACGACGACGTCGGCAGTGGGTGGAGCAGCGGGACGGTGGCATCGGCAACGGGCGAAGCAGGCTGGGACGGTGGTGTCGACAGCATGTAGTGCGTCGGCGGCGGCGGTAGCGGGTGGATCCGGCGCCGGTACGTTTTTTCTACTTCGAAGGTTTGGCTCGGCTCAATTTGAGCCGAGCTATTTTTTTTTGTAAACCGTACACCTCAAAGGTGCCGGTTCTTAAACTGGCACCTTTGAGTCCTCCATATTGGTGCCGCCTCCGTGGTGCCGGTTGGGAAAACCAGCACCTATGGATGTTTCCCAACCGGCACCAATAGCCTTTTGTGTAGTAGTGAATGCTGGTTATCTTTAGCTCGGATCCACCCCACAAAGAAGAAACTATAGCCAATCAGCATGCAATTCAGTTATGGTGTGTTAAAAAAAAATTCAATGCGTGAGTGGACTTGAATCTGTTACAGATTGATCGATCGGCCAACAGCAGTTCGTCCTCCATGCATCCACTGGACAGGCTCGTGCAATCTTCGAGTCAGGTGGAGTAGTGTTGCACCAAGGCACCAATGCAAACTGACTCATCCACCGATTCCGTTCCTACCTCCTATGCGTTTTCTCATGCAGAGGTAGCTGACTTGAGGCGTCGACGGCGAGCTTGCTGGTTACACGCAGGTGAAATGATGGCAAGCGCATCCATATGAAGCTTCCCTGACATTTGACAAAGGTTTAGATAGAAGGGAAGGTTGGTTTCTCCTCTATGAATCTAGCTTGAGCCACACATTACTGATGCCTCATAAGCCTATCATCTGGGCTGCACACACATCACCATGCACTACTACAGAAAGCATTTTTCTGTACGGGGGGCTTTAGGTTTCCATGCGGGCGACTGTGGGCACGCTTGCAAAAATCGCTCCCCTGGGGGCAGGTTAATCAGCCGCATGCGAAGATTCATTATTGCATGCGGCTACTTAAGACAGCCGCATGCGATAATAGGACTATTTTCGTATGTGGCCGTCTTAAACAACCGCATGCGATAATGAATCTTCGCATGCGGCTGTCTTAACGGACCGCATGCGATGATGGGCCCATATATTTTGCAGCAAGCCCGAACTTCACCATTTCAAACCGAAGTTTTCTCTCTCCTAAGCATGCAACAAATAGGAGGGGAGGTTTTCAACTCGAAATCTTTGCTTAAAGTTTATATGAAAGGTGAAGAACTCTCTCTCCTTCTTCATTTGGCTCCATTTTTATTAAATTTTGTTGGTGGAAATTAGAGTTTTTTTAAAATTTTGACAAGGTTTGTTTTAGCTAGTTTTTGCAAAATCTAGCTTCAAAATATATGTTTTGATGTGTTAATTTTGGATGTAAACACTTGTACATACTAGTTACTTGTATTGTTGTATTTTTCAGATGAATATATATATGTATTTACACGTTTTTATAAAATACCTGCGGTCTATTATTTGTGTCTGTAATTTTGTTGTCTTTATATATAGATGGATCGGTCGTCATGGATGTATGAGATGCGGAGAACTCAGCCAATATTTATGAAGGAAGCATCTAAATTTATTGATCAGGCTAAGGCGCATGCTTTGAGGGAGAATATGACAAAAAAATTTTGTCCGTGTCGTCATTGCAAGAATCAGAGATTGTTGGTAGATCATGGTGAAATTTTGGGACACATAATGCAACATGGATTCACCGCCAATTATAAGGTTTGGACCTATCATGGGGAAATCGCTGATCCCCAAGATGACGATGAAGAGTTAAGTCCGGAGATGAATGAGGCAGAGAATTTTGTAATCGAAGACATGTCCCGTGAAAGGATAAATGTAAACGTGTCCACAGATAGTGATGATTTTGAGGGCGGTTTTGATATAGAAGATATGCTACGCCATGTCGAACCTGAGGTTCTAGCGGGTTGATCACGAGGGTTAGAGAATTGGCAGGCACTAGAGAAGGCATCGAAGGATCTTCTTTACGATGAAACGAACGGATGTGATAAGGATTTCACGGTACTGCGTTCAGTGCTTGAACTTCTGAGATTGAAGGCTAAACATGGATGGTCGGACACAAGTTTTAATGATCTGATGAGCTTGTTGAGTGTGTTGCTTCCTAAGCCTAACTTCATACATTCGAATACGTATCAAGCGAAGAAACTCATATGTTCTTTATCTCTTGGTGTTGAAAAGATTCATGCTTGTGAGAATCATTGTATATTATACCGCAAAGAATATGCAGACTTGGAAAGTTGCCCAACGTGTGGCACAAGTCGGTATAAAACGGGAAATGGGCCCATTGACACAGAGTCTACCGACCCAGATTCATCGGAGCGTAAGTGAAGAAAAATTCCGTTAATGGTGATGTGGTACCTACCAATTAAGGACCGCATGAAGCGTCTGTACTCAAACCCGACTGATGCTGAGTTGATGAGATGGCACCAAGAGGGCCGAAAGACAGATGGTATGATTCGACATCCTGCCGATGCTCGCCAGTGGAAGACATTTGATGCAAAGCACCCAGAATTTGGTAAGGATCCAAGGAATGTAAGGTTTGCGTTGAGCACTGATGGAATGAACCTGTTTGGTGATTTAAGCAGCTCACACAGCACATGGCCAGTTCTTCTCACAATATATAATCTTCCAACATGGATATGTCAGAAACGAAAGTATATTCTTCTCACTATCCTCATACAAGGTCCGAAGCAACCTGGAATCGATATAGATGTTTTTCTTGAGTCTTTGATGGAGGACATGGAGGAGCTATGGAAAGAGGGGTTACGGCTGTGGGATGAGTTCAACCGGGAGCACTTCAATCTACGTGCGATCATATTCATTACCATCAATGATCTACCTGCAAACTTTTCATTATCCGGTCAGATTAAAGGGAAGACTGGGTGTCTGATATGTTTGGATATGACTTCGTACAAATACCTGACGTCATCTAAGAAGACAGTGTACATGCGACATCGACGGTTTCTACCACGAAAACACAAGTATCGTAAGATGGCCAGATTGTTCGACAAGACAGTGGAGAATGAGACTGCCCCTGAAACACGAAGTGGTACTTACGTGTATGATATAACAAAGAAGATTAAGGTTGTATTTGGCAAGGGAAAGAAGAAGACAGCAAAGAGGAAGAAAGTTGACGACGAGGAGAATACTACATTGCCATTCAAGAAGCACTCAATTTTCTTCAGATACTTAGATTACTGGAAGGACCTAGAGATCCGTCATGCAATTGATGTTATGTACCTTGAGAAGAATGTGTTTGATAGCACCATCGGCACCTTGCTGGACATCCCGAGTAAGACGAAGGATGGACTGAAGTCATGTAATGATCTTGTAAATTTGGACATAAGGCATGACCTTCACCCAGTAGAGCTGGCAAATGGAAAGACCAAGATTCCTCCTGCTTGTTACTCGTTGACACTTGAAGAGAAAAAAGCCTTCTGTAAATGCTTACAAGGGGTGAGAGTGCCTACTGGTTTCTCATCGAACATCAGGAAGCTAGTCTCAACGAAAGATTTGACCATTTCCGGATACAATGCGCACGACTGCCATAGGATGCTAACGATATTCCTACCAATTGCTATAAGGGCAGTCAAACCTGTCCATACCAAGGTGGTTATAACAAAGTTGTGCTACTTTTTTAATCGAATCTCACAAAAGGTATTTGATCCTCTCGAATTAGGTCCCCTTCAGACATTTGCTGTGGAGACCGTATGTCAGCTGGAGATGTATTTCCCACCATCATATTTAGATATGATGGAGCATTTGATCGTTCACATCGTCCCTCAGATTATTGAACTTGGTCCCTTATACTTACACCAGATGTGGGCGTATGAGCGTTACATGTCGATCCTCAAAGGCTATGTACGCAATCGCGCTCACCCCGAAGGATCAATGATAGAGGGATACACAACTGAAGAGGCGGTCAAGTGTTGTATGGATTACATAAAGGATGGTAATGCCATTGGGATTCCTGTGCATCGACACGAAGGGAGATTATCTGGAAGGGGTACTGTTGGTAGGAAGCAGTTTTTTGATAATGATTACAAAACAGTGGCCGTGGCACACAGCAGCGTTCTACAACAGCTCGCTATCGTCAAGGCATTCATTGAGCGACACCTTGAAGAAATCAAAGCCTGCTTGCCAGGATGATCCGCCGATTGAGTTTCAAGAGAGCACAAGCATTGATTTCCTCAATGGTTCAAAGATCTAAACCTGCCAGTCGGTGATTGTACGAAGCAACTTACTTTACAAAGATTGGCAAGTGGGGCTTCAAGTATTGTCAACTCATGGCAAGGGTACGACATCAATGGCTTTACCTTGTACACGAGTACGAAGGACAAGAAAAGCGTCTCACAAAATAGTGGGATTCGTGTCGAAGCGATCGACACAACTGGTGAAAAGAAGTTGTATTACGGGACCGTAAAGGAAATATGGGAACTCGACTACGGCCTTAACATCCAGATCCCTGTGCTCCGTTGTCAATGGGTGAAAGACACAACAGGGGTTTCCGTGGACGACTACGGGCTAACGATAGTCGATCACAATAAGACAGGCCACAAGGATGATCCTTGGGTTTTATCAGAGCGTGTAGCTCAAGTTTTTTATGTGAAGGACCCTTCGGATGAACGAATGGATATAGTCGTGGATGGAAAACAACAGATTATCGGCATCGACAACATCGAAGACCCCGCTGATTACAACCAGTTCGACGATGTACCATTGTTTACTGATCTTCCTATGCGAATTAAGAAGGTCGAGCGAACCATCGACGAAGCTAATATGTCGTACATTCGATCAGATGATGTTGCAAAGATAATTAAGCCCTAGTTCTTTTGTAACCTTTAGTTGTCATGGTGTCCTAAATTTATCGGGATGAATTAAAGTGGCACTTCTTTTGTACTCATTATCATGTTAAGAGTGTGTTCGGTAGACCTTTTCGGCCGCTCCTCTCCATCGTATTCCACGCGCACGCATTTCAAACTGCTAAACGTTATTTTCTTGCTACATGTTTTTATACGAAAGTTTCTTTAAATAATCATATTAATCCATTTTTAAAAACAATTTACTAAATATTTAAGTAATCATGCAATTAATGGTTATGAGTTTATTTATTGGCAACAAATATGGAATTTTAGTTCTACCAATATATTGAAAAAATTATGTGTAATAAAATTTGTGAGAAATGTAAAATTATTGTGTCACTAGATGAAATGTCACTAGATGAAATTTTACATTACCTAATTCAAAAAAATAGAGTAGAAGAAATGTAAAATTATTTTCTCATGCGGGCCGTTTAGCCGCCCGCATGGAAAGATTATTTTCGCATGCGGGCTGTTTAGCCGCCCGCATGGAAAGATTATTTTCGCACGTGGGCCGTTAAGCCGGCCGCATGCGATGATCTACTCCTATATATAGGGAGCGCGGGGTGCCAAAATTTTCTAAGTCACCGGCGCCCGAACCCTAGCCGCCAGGCTGCCGAAATTTTCGCCGCCGCCGCCAGACACCTCCTCCTCCACGCCGACGCCGCCTGGTCCATCTCCTCCTCCTCCTCCTCCAGCCCCACGCCGCCGGCGATGCCGCCCGGGTCCTCCACCTCTGCCTCCACCCGAAGCTGCGCGCCAGGTCCTCCTCCTCCAGCCCGATGCCGCCGGCGACTCCTCCACAGCGACGCCGGCCGGGTCCTCCTCCTCCGCCTCCACGCCGACGCCGCTGGCACGTCCTTGACCTCCTCCAGCCCGACGCCGCCGGCTCCTCGTCCTCCGCCTCGACGCCGACGCCGCCGGCACCTCCTAGTCCTCCTCCACGCCGCCGACAGTCAAATGTGAGATATATATTTGCAATGTGATGTTTGTGACATATATATGTGCAATGTGCAGTGAATTCTGAGATATATATGTGCATTGTGAGATATAGTTGTGAATTTGTGAGATATATATGTCAGATATATATATACTTGTGAATTTGTGAATTTGTGAGATATATATATGTGAGAGATTTATATTTGTGAGATATATATATGTGAGATATATTTTTGAGATGTATATATGTGCAATTAGGTCAAAACAAGTCGAAAGTCCCTTATTTTTGAATTTGTGAATTTGTGAGATATATATATGTGAGAGATTTACATTTGTGAGATATATATATGTCAGATATATTTTTGAGATGTATACAAATTTGGAATATGTGTGGATGTTCGTTATTACTTCATAACCAAATTTGTAAATTTGGATGTTCGTTATTACTTCGTAAGTAAATTTGTAAATTTGGATGTTTGTTAATACTTCCTAAGTACATTTCAAAATTTGTAAATTTGGATGTTCGTTATTCTAGAACTCAGATGATGTCAGACATATATGAAATTTGGTATGATTTCATATAATTTTTTGTAAGAAATTAGGTCAAACCAAAAATTTATAATTTGGATTAATTGGATATGAGAAATCATATTTGAGTTTGTGTACTCATTTGTTTACAACGTCAATGTGAAAGATGTCGAATGACAAGGTTCCATCCAACGCACCAGTAGCGCCTGAAGAAGGCAAAGCTCCTCAGATTTCCGGTAGCAACAAGGAGGCTGACGCTTCTAGTGAAGAAACGTGGCGCACACCGAGTGACCCGATGGAAATAACACAAGTCGCTCCGCGCGATGATGATCCGGACTACATACCTATGGAACAGGACGTAAGTGTTGAACATCGTTAGCCATATATTAATTCGTACGTAAATACCAAATCCGCCTAATGATATAGAGAGTGACTTATGTTGTGCAGATGGAAGTCCGACGCCGCTCGAAACGTAAGGCCGGGAGGACTCACAGATCGGAAGAACTTGAAATGGACACTGCTACGTCTGCCCCGGATCGTACGGATACATCTGCGAGTGCAGGCGGGAGTCGGAAAAGAAGACGTGGTGAGAGAAGCAAGAACAAATTACCAAAGGGTTCCCACAGGACGCATCAAGCTATAAGAAGAGAGACAAATACAAAAAACAACTATCGGACAAAATCTATGCGCAAATGAAGGAACACTTCTATTCGTTGGCAGCTGAAAACCCCACAGCCTTTCCAAGGCTATTCCCTGACAGCCAGCAAACCATCCAATCTCCACAGCAAACAACTCAAGTACGTAGCAGTGCAGGCTCAGTGGACACAACTCCTTGCGCTGTGGATGGTATAACTGAACCAACTCCGTGCTCACTCGTAGTACCTATCGGCCGCGCTGGAAAGACTAAAGAGGTTGCAACGGGTTTAGTGATACCCGGCCGGCAATTCCACAACACGGCAATCCCTGAGGATTATGCAAGGGTACAAGTCGCTAAGGTACAAAGCGAGCACACATCTATGGAACTAGACATCCCTGCCCCGGAGGGGATTGAACTTCTCGGTGATGCCGTAAATCAGTTTATATTATGGCATCGTCGAGACATAATCCTGACAGCTGCTGCTCCAGCACCAACATTTTCAACTCCATCCTCAAAGCAAGCAAAGATAGCTGCCGCTCCAGCACCACCGTCGCCTCCTGGACCACCTTCCCCTCCAGATCCAGCGTCACCACCACCGATTAGGTCCCCGCCTCGCCTACCTACTCCACCGCCCTCCCCAGCTCAAGAGGCAGCTCCTCCAGCTCCCCCCTCTCCGCGAACAGTTGAACCCTCTCCGCCCACACCCCAATCTGCTCCGGTGGAACAACTGCCCATACCTGAAGGAACTAAATCCGGACCGAGGTCTAATCCCTTGGAACCTCATCGTCTCATTCCAAAGTTGATATCAACATATGACCCAAAGGAGATTGACAAGGATAAGGAGAAGTTCATGTTTTCAGCTTTCAGGAATTCTGATAAGTCAAAAGAACTAGCGCATGTCATGTCAGAGAGTCAGAAGTCAGTACTACGAGGCCAAGATGAAGTGCAATCTTGGCTATCTGCAGATGTGCCTGAAAATTACGAATATGGCAAGCCATTTTTACGAACTTATCTTCTTAACAAACTACCCTGGGAAATGAGGGTAATGCATGAATGGTACATCAAGGCTGCTAGGAAGGGTCTCGGTTTCATAAGCGTCGCCGTCCCGGAAGGCGCTTTCATGAGTGGTCCTAATGGGATATTCTTTATCTCTTCCCGGGACCTATACGCCATCTACAAGCTAGACAAAATAGATGTGAATCTCCTTGCCGTGTTCTGCCTGTAAGTCTGAACTCTTATATGTTACACGTATCATTCCAAACAAAGAAACCATATCTCATTACTTCATTTACATTGTATAGGATGCAATTTCACGAAGCTGACAGAACTGGATCACCGGTTGGCTACGTCGATCCAACAAGGATATGCAAAACGCAACACACCGTACAGATGAGAGCCGACTGCCCGGAATTGGTTGACAAGACCCCTCAAGAAAAGGAAGAATATATCAAGCAATTACACAAGACCAAGAAGCTGGAGGTAGCAACATACTTGGCAATAGCAATGTTGGCGCACGCCGACAAAAATGTCGTGATGGTCCCCTACGTGTTCAGGTAAGCTTTCTCTTCTATGTGTTAAATTAATTTATCATTTTTGAAATTCTCTGTCTCTAATTTGTCTTTCTTTATTGCAGAGACCACTACATACTATTCCTCGTATATCCAAAAGACCAATTGATTGTATCGTTGGACCCCGCACACTATGACAAGGAGACATTTATGGAATTCCTAACTATTTTGAATTTGTAAGTGATAAACATTTGAATAGACATTTTTTTTGACTTCCAGTTTTCTTAGTACTAAAGAAACAATTGTTTTGTTCTAACAGAGCACACAAGTACTACCGCAAAAGAGGTGGACCAGTACATGATCCGGCCAAGAAGAAGTTATCCGTCAAGACTGGCTGGCCGGTACGAACATATATATGCCAATACAACAAACTATCGTACATTAGTTCCTGAATTATGTCTAATGATTGGTCCCTCGTAATTATATCGCAGTGTTACAAACAACCAGCGGGAACCAACTTGTGCGGATATTACGTGTGCGAGATGCTTAGAGTCAACGGGAGGTACCGAACAACCAGTGACCGAGTACGTCAGCATATCCTTCTTTACAAAGAAACCCAACTACAACACATATTTCACTTAGTAACCTTTTGTTGACTTTGCTGTGCACAGATCCCGGAAATCCCTTATGTTGCACAACGATTCGACCACACGACTATCTGGAACGTGTGCGCTGACCTCTGCCGATTCATCCATCGTGATGTCTGCAACGCAAGAGGTCTCTTCTACGACAACCAGAGTAAACTCGCATTGGAAGACAAATTTCAACCTCTCAGAGAGTGGGAGAAAGAACAAATGCAATGAGATCTACACTAATTATATATGTGATGAAACAGTTGTGGCATTTGTAATATATGCTTCGTATGTAAACAACGTTCAAATTTATGGTTATGTATTTGATATTTCTTACAGTAATATCATCAATCCGACTATCTCATATGCGTCTATTCGAAAATACGATAATAAATCATACGAAATATAATATCAAATACGATAGAATATTAATTTTGCTGTTGGAAAATTTGTTTTCCCAAACGGTCCACTTAAATGGACCGCATGCGAAAATCTATCTTCGCATGTGGCTGCTTATATCGGCCGCATGCGAAGATCGGTTTTCGCATGCGGCCGTCATAAGTGACCGCATGCGAAGATAGATCTTCGCATGCGGCTAGACCGGTCGCATGCGCAAATGGTGATCTTCACAGACCTTTTCGCGCATGCGGCCCGGCCAACCGCATGCGAAGATCGAATCCACCCGTCTGCAAAAATCGTTTCTGTAGTAGTGATGCCATGTTTGTTATGCATGGCTGGATGTCTCTCCTTCCTTGAGCTCACTACTCAGATCATTTTATACTCCATTCAATGACACATGCTCAGCCATTTCACTAGCTACCTCGGTTACTGCCTTTAGTGGTCATATATGTGTCTGCCTCCTTTCACTTGCTACTTATTATGTACACTTGCTTAATTAGGCTGGTCTTTTGTAAGTTTTGCGTTGCATCAATCTGCACATGGTTCCTGCTATATGTGTTGAATGCGTCATATGAGCGAAGTAGCAGCAGAGTAGAAGCACAGAGAGTCTAGTGCCTAGTTCAAAGGTAAGCCCAGTTGACCAAACAACAAAAATTATTGGAATCCCACTATGCAGCCTACTTGGATGTCCACCAAATTCAAAGTGGCATTACTAGAGAACGATCCTCTCTACAAATGAATATAACCCATAAATTGATTATACCTTTATATGTTCAGGGACAGGACAATGAAAACAATAAGTCAAATGTTGATGACCTAGCTAGATTACCTAGAGGCTTATGCATGACTATGATCTATTGCTTCCATTTATAATATCATATTATAAGTTGTTTTGATTTTTTTTCTACTATTCACTTCGCATGTACCCAGAGTTGTCCTCACCACATTGAACCTCCCTGGCCAACGGAACAAATTGATCAATAATATTCAACGGAATATCATTTACCGGAAAGCAGCGTGGGAAAATTAAAAGAATAAGACTGGGTATTGACAATGCCAGTTTCTTCAAGGCTCATGCCTCTCACAATTTTAGAAAGTCAAGGATCAAATCGATAAAGGTTCAAGGTATAGAAGTCTCTGACCACAAGGCTAAGGTTGAGCTGTTTTTTGACTACTACTCCTCCATCCTCGGCACCGAAGTGGACACATCTTGGGGCTTCAATCTTTCAGAGCTATATGAAGCAAACATCTATTACACACCACAGTCTTGATGGCTCTTTCTCAGAGGAAGAAACTCTCCAAGCAATCAAGCAAATGGACAGAAACAGCGCCTCGGGACCAGATGGTTTTAGCCCCAGCTTCTTTCAAGTAGTGTGGCAAATAGTTAATCAGGACATCATGGGCATAATGCACAGTGTCCATCTACAAAACATCGACCTGGAAAGGATAAACAGGGCCTACATTGTACTGATTCTGGCAAGGAAAATACCTGCAGCGTCGTGACGAGCGTCGTGGCGACGGGCTCCGACGTGATGCAGGACTTCAGGACCGGGTACGTGACGTTGACGTCGCCGAGGTCCGTGTTCATCGGCAAGGTGATCGGCGCCGCGATGGGCTGCGTCGTGGCGCCGTGCGTGTTCTGGCTGTTCCGCTGCAACGCCGTGCACCCGGCGACACCATACGCGGCCACCATGTACCGCGACATGGCCGTGCTCGGCGGCGGCGGCGGTGGCCACGGCCTTGGCAGCTCGCTCCCGAAGCACTGCCCTCCCCTCTGCGCAGCTTTCTTCGCCGCGGCGGTCGTCATCAACATCGCCCGCGACCTGCTGCCGCCGAGAACGGCGGCCATGCTCGTCCCGATCCCGATGGCGATGGCGGTGCCGTTCTACGTGGGGCCCTACTTCGCCGTCGACATGATCATCAGAAGCGCCGCCGTGTTCGTGTGGGAGACGGCGGACAAGGACGGGGCGGGAGCGTGCGCGCCCGCGGTGGCGTCGGGGTTGATATGCGGCGACGGCATTTGGACGCTGCCGGAGTGTGTTCTCGCCATTGCCGGAGTGAAGGAGTGAAGCCTCCCATGTGCATCAAGTTGTTGTCGAGGTCGGTGAACGCCAGAGTCGATGCATTCCTGCATTCCTAACCAATCAAGCTTGAAGCATCTAGCTCGCAGCCTCGCACCATGGTTTGAAATTTTACTTCGAAATTTTGGAATTTTTCTAAATTTCGGACCCCACTGACAAGCACAAATCTCCCAAGAAGTTTTTTTTTCAAGTATTTATGAATTTGGTCAAATTTTATTTAAATTCAGTCAAAATGTGTTAAAATTTTAAAAAAAAGGGTCAAACAACACCAAAATTTACGATTTTTTCAAAAATTCGGCAACCACCAAAATTGCAAAACCAGGCTCGCACACCACAAAGTCAAGGTGTTTTTCGGTTTCTAGTTGTGGTCAAATTTGCTGGAGAGTGGAGACCTCCAATAAACGTCCAAATTTGATTAAATGCATAATAGATTTTCATTTCATATCGTAGTGTTGCCCGGTTCTTTTCTCTTACAGATTATTACATATTCTCACGCACACTTCCAAGCTCTTTGTAAGGGTGCAATTTTTGTAAAAAACTTTTTATGTACATAAAAATTTCTTAAGATAGATTTAGACAAACGGGTCGACTTTGTAATAATTAACTCATTCGTGTACACTCAAATATTATCATAATTGAATTCAACTATTCAAAATAGGAAGTACATCTGTCCCAATTAGCGATGAGCTTGAATAGAAAGGTTGAGCATATCTAACGAATGAACAACTTGTAGGATCGAATCCAAATAACCAAGCCAATCAGAGAGAGGTGAATGGTTGGTGTACCCAAAAACCAAAACTTTAAGCGGAAATTAAAGTTACTTTTTTTTGATGTCGAGTGTTTCTGTCCCTGTCGCTGATGTTGGTCTGAACAGAGGTTATGCTGCCGGTTTGACCGTCTAGGAACCGCCGGTCTGACCGATGTTAGTCAGCCGGTCTGACCGTCGCCTGGTCACCAGTTGGACCGCTGTGTAGTCGCCGGTTAAACCACCGAGACCCGAGAAAACACAAATCAAAAAACTCTTAAAGTAAATTGGAACTTTATTGCTTCTCTCTGTGTTTACAAAGTGCAACAATAGCACTTCTTACCAAAATCTCAAACAAAACTAGAAACCCTAGCTTTTCTCTCAATTCTAATATCTAAAACTCGATATTAATTCAATATCTAGAGGCAACACCCTACCCCTGTATTTATACCAAAAACATCCTACTCTCTGTAGGACTAGGACTGCTTCCAAATTTGACTCTACTTTTCATACGCATACAATATCTCCATCGCATGTCATATGAAATCATCTCATCCATGTGCATCAATCTTGACCTTAAGTATCTCGCATGATATCTTGATCGTCCGGACATCTTCTCCTAAGTTGACTTCCGATCCATCACCGGCAATACTCTCCTGAGGCATCAAGATTACTACACATGAATTAAACACGAAATCTATATGTGAGCACAAGTTCTCTCCAACTTGACTCATTGTTAGCACACAACAGCATCACATACGTATAGAAATCGAATAGAAGTTGTAATTATTGAATAATCAAAGAAATCCATCAAAACAACTCAAATCCGAAACCGAGAAGGAGTCGGTCAGTAGTATTGTTCTCTGTCTGAAAATTTCAATCATCTCACAAACCACAAACCCAATTATCTCCAAATATCAAAACCAATAACAACCGATGCCAATTGTTCATCATCAAATAATAATCAAAACAACCTTTGATTTTACACAAATGACCCGCTTGTGCTGTCATGGATGCATACAAAGTGGAGGACAAGCTTGGTATGCCGTAGCTGCATCTACTCGTGCTCTCCTTACGAGTAGTACAGAAATAGTCATTGGTGCCGGTTGGGAACTGGTCATAGGTGCCGGTTTTCCAACCGGCACCAATTTGTCGGCACCAATTCTTGAGATTATAGGTGCCGGTTTTAGAACCGGCACCTATAGCAATTATAGGTGCCAGTTCATCAGTAACAACCGGTACCTATGAGGCATAGGTGCAACAAAAAAAAGGCTCGACGGCTCGATCGATGAATCGGCTTGATCGATGCATCGGCTCAATTAAAACATCAACATATCATCATCCACAAACATCCTCAAATCATCAAATCAAATAATACATCCCAATCCATCAACATCCCCAAAGCATCTCGATCACCACATCCAACATGCACAGAGACATCATCCATTCATCAACATCCACATACCATCATCCACTTATCCAACAATAGAGACATCAAACATGCATAGATCACCATCCTATGATTGAAAAGCACATAGATCTGGAAAGAAGAGAATGAAACCGATGAGGAGGACGTACCGATTTGAGCGACCGGCAAGCCATCGTGGAGAAGTCGTTCGCCGCGCCCTGCCACTGGTGAGGCCGCCCGCCACCCACCGAGCCCCGCCAGAGGGTAGATTGCCCGCCACCTTGCCACCATGGAGGCTGCCGTCATCGTGGAGACCGCCTGCCATCCACGAGCCTCCTCCACTACTACTGCCACCAGCGGCGGTGCCGCCACCGCTGGATCTGGAGGAGGATGCAAAGGAGGAGGAGGGGGAGGGGGCCTGGGATGCGCCGGCCTCCCCTCGAGCACCGCCGCCTGCCGCCTCCCCGCACCGTTGCCTGCCGTGTCGGGCAACCCGGGACTTATACTTTTGAATGTCAATTGTGATTCTCATATAGTCTCAGTGAATGGGATCCATACACGCATAATAGCCATTCAATCCGCTATGTGAACAGGAAATCACAAGTAACATCAAACAATATAAATTCCGAGGCACCGAATGTTGAGCAAAGAAGATATTGCTAGGACTCACGCGTGCCAGTCAACTTTAGCCTAGAGTGTGCCCGTCAAACCACTCGAAGGTGGCGACCAGATGTGTTACACATCCAGGAGACTTGACTAAAATGCATGAGCTCTACAACATCTTCCATGATCAAGATTCATACTCATGTATTAGCAAGCCGGAATCATGTCAAACTTACTAACACACTTTCATCTAGCAGTTGATATCGTAATAAGGATAATTCAGAGTCTTAGCTATTACATAACCAGTGTCTTAACTATACATATGGCCGACCGGCCCAATATTTATTGGTTCAGCGGAAGCATCACTACCCAAAACCTTTCTGCAACCGACTAGAGTAAACCCTAGTTAGAACCATCTTGAAACTCAGGAGCATCCCCATCAAAGTAATCATCATCATTAAAGGATTCTCCTGCGTCTGATTCTAAAAATAAGACATTCGAAACAGAAAACAACGATAATAGCAAGAGTCAGTACATTACGAATAATGTACTGGCATCGCCAATCCTAACGTACATGCATGGCGTAATCAAAAGAAAGGCTTAAGTAGGTTTATTTTCAGCATAAAGCAAGTTTCATTTCCATAATTTATTTTCTAAGTAATGAGTAACAAATGAACCTTTGGTAAAACTAGTTTTATCATCATGGCATCATATTTGCAAGGTATAACTCATATTATATAATACTTGACACTATCCATAGCATCAAGTACACAAGTCATTTCCAAACATTTCTCGCAATGTTCCACAAATAAGAATTTGGAAGATAACATGAATACAGAAATGGAAAACAATCGTCTATACTCAACACATATCCATATGTCGCTCATAACCGTGAGCACGGCTAACCGATTAGATTAAACTCTGCAGAGCTCGTACACTGTACCCACATGATGTAAAATAGTAATCATGTAAAAACATGCCATGCGATACCGAAGTACCTGATTTACTACTCACAACATAGCCTTTACATTATTCATGATTTAGCCTTGCACCAGTACGATAGGTGTGATTCCGTCCTAGGCATATGACCTAGAACCGTTAAGAGGCGGGCCCATGCCTGAGCCTAACACCATGATAGCGAAAACATTCTTTCCTATCATGAGGCACCATATCGTTGTATTGGACAGACTTAGACGCCTAAACTACCATACAGGTAATTAGGTAGTTCCTATGAATCATCGCTAAGACTAATTCATATTACAACGGTCTACCTTAATGCAAGACTAAACCATGAACAACTTAATCAGCTATGGCCATCCCATAATAGCACATGTGGTCGTACTACAAACACAAGAGACTGACATTGAGTGAAGTCCTTAACTATCTCAGGCATGCACTCCCCCTATCGATACACAACTAAATTCCATATGTGTACCAATTGCTGCCCAAGACTGAAATACTCATTTTCTCATTTTAGTTCACAAATAAGTACCCATTTTCTTTCAATGAGAGGTTATGTAAAAACAAATAGTTCAAGAAATAATAAGATGCCCATAATGATAGCAATAGTTTAATCTAAGCATCGCTAAGCTGTCATGGCGATAATTGACATAGATCAAGTTGTCAAAAAATAATAGTATTTAGCATATCCTAAGGTGCCAAATAATAAATGGAGTTTTTCAGATGGATACATGCATGTTTAGGTATAACTATACTCATTAAATTACCCATCTTTTTAGTTGTAAACTAACCATGCATATTTGCAAACAAAGATTTAAACCTTCAAAAATAGGATCAATATGATCAAAGGAAGGGAGGAAGGTTGGCTTGCCTTGCTTTTGTTCCACCCCTGGTCCAACTACGTAATGCACCTCTTCGACGAGGATTTGATTGTCGTCTAAACATACATGAAAAATCCGAATTAAACTTATGTAAAAGAAAATTTAACATGCCCTAGATTAAATGCTATGCTTGAGGTGATGTGATGTTGGGTTGACTAAATTTTTAGTGTAATATTTTCCAGTTAATCAAATTCTATTCAAAGGTTATAAATTTTCAAAGTTGGAAAATAATTAATTATGGCCTATGTACAAACTTTAAATATTAAGACATAAATCTCTAAAGTTCTGCTGGGTTTAGCATTTCCAAAAGATAGAGCATAAAAATATGAATCTAATAAAATTTAGTTTGAAATTTTTGGAGTTATTATGAATTTATTATGAATTTCCAAAGTTAAAGCTATTTTTCAGTTTAACAGAAAATACCTTAATCATTTTCTCTAGACTTTACAAATTTTAAAAGACCTCGGGTCCACCAGTCAGCCTATGCACATTTGCCTTGGGGTCCCTAGGGTTTCGGCAAATCGAATCCGCGGTCCATTAGCACGTGGCATAGGTACGTATGCAAAATAGTACTTGGGTTATTATGCAATTAAAGGAAGGTCCTGACCCCACATGTAATAGGCTGTCTGTTTTGCCAAAACCCCCCGGAATTTCCTAGCCGTTCGCCGACTACCCCCTGGCACGGTTATGGCAGAGCAGTGGCACGGCGGCGAGCTTCGCGGCGACCTTGACGGTGATTGGTTAGGTTTCCGGCGAGGCAGCTATGGGGAGAAAGATGGAGGGCTCCAAGATGAATCCGACGAGGTCCATGTTGCGAGCTACGGCGGCGTATCGCGACGGCGGCAACGGGAGGAGCGGCGGCCTGCTACGGCTTGCAAGGGCTTAACACTTTCGCGACTTATTCTGCGCGTGTGCATGCATGCATGTGAGGCTATGGAGGTCCAGGATGCTCACCAAAACGTCGACGGTGCTCGGCTAGCTTCCAAGTGTTCGCTTCGGTCCCGAAGGCGGCGCGGCTCGGCGGTCGTCGTCGGCAGAGAGCTCCTGGTCCAGGCAAGCTAAGAGGAGTACATGCATCGGTCAGAGATGGCATGGGGTAGCTCTGTGCGGAAGGAATCGTCTTGAGACTTACCGGAGAGAGAGATAGAGCTAGAGGACGCCGGTGGCCGGAGATGGAGAAGATGGAAGGGATCTCCTGATTGAGAGCTTCTCGACTCGATTCCTCTGGGCTTCGGGATCGTCATGAGGTGAGGAATACGCTGGCAAAGTGGCTTGGACAGATTTGAAGCCTTGGAGCCTAGCGGCGATGATGACCCCCACGGCGGCGCTCGGAGTTCACCGATGGCCCTAGCGGATGCAGTGCGCGTTCCGGGGATTAGCTACACCAAAACGTCGGGCCTTGAGGGGTTAACAACGGCATCGATCAGAGACATTGGAACACGGTTTAACTCGGACCAGGACATACCCGATGAAGCGGAACGGCGGGGTTGAACTCGCCGGCGCCGGAGAGAACTCCTTTGCTACTCGCAATTGTGAATCAGTCGTCCTCGTTTTCTCCGCAAAAATGGAACACGAGTGAGAGGAAGAGGAGGTGCGTCGGCCGATTGGTCTTTGTATGGCGGCTGACAGTGAGGTGGCAAGGAACGGCGCTAGGTGGCGCCGACGCGTGTTGTGCGCGTCGTCTGCGGGAGGGCGGTGCTAGCATGACGTGTGCGTCTCTGTGCAGCTGACAATCGGGTCCCACAGCGGTCTGGCCCCACCAGGCAGTGTGATGCTGTGTGTAGAGAGGAAGAAGGAGCTGGAAAAGGCTAAGTCTAAGCTGATGGTTGAATTCCAACTTTGCCCTTGATTCAAACTATTTTCCAGGGACAATTTGGTAAAATTCCAAAAGGCAAAATGGTAATACACTATTTCATTTGCAATTTGGTTAAATTTCCCACACTAAAATGTTCTTAATCTAATTTTCATGAAGTTCCAAAGTAGGTTCTAGAGGTTCTGAAATTTCAGATTTTAAGTTTAATTCAAACTCTTTATTTGAATAGTTTGAAAAGGAAAATTTAAAATCTAGCAAAACTTACAATTTACTCCATACCCATGGGTCAAACCCATTGAGTTATTCCATTAATTTTAATGTTTTAAATTTTTATCTGGGTATTTAATTATCGGGTTCTTTTATTCAAAAAGTTGCAATGCTTATGCTTTAAAATAAACGGCTAGAAAAAGAAAATTTAATCACAAACTTAGAAAAGGAGATTTTTATTTTTGACCACCATTCAATATTACATAGCCTTCTAAAAGGTCTTTGTGGTATGTTACATGCCGCCTCCCCTCCCGGTGGATCCGATGGAGGGCGTTGCCGCCGGCGCCACCGCCGCCCCTCGAGCGCTGCCACCGCCCGCTGCTCCCGGCACATACGGAGAGGAGGAGGGGGGAGGGGAGGTAGACAAGGAGAGCTGAGAGGAGAGAGGGAGGGGAAGGGGAGGGCGGTGGAGGAGCCGAGGGGGGAGGGGGAGGAGGATAGCCGAAGTGAGAGAGGGAAGGGGAGGGGAGGGTGACGGAGGAGCCGAAGGGGGACAGGGAGGAGGAGAGGCGACGCGCGCGTGGATAAGGCATGTGGGCGCGAATGGATAAGGCACGAGTGGTTATAGGCGCACGGCCGACTCGGCTCGGTTTGATAGGTGTCGGTTTTTTAGAAGAACCGACATCTATAATATATTCTAGGTGTCGGTTTTTAATTAACCGGCACCTATAATATATTATAGGTGTTGGTTCTTTTAAAAAACCGACACCTATAGTATTGGTACCGGTCTTAAGTAATGAACCGACACATATAGTTCTTAAAGGTGTTGGTTCTTTATTTTTTTATCAGGCGGAGGTGGGAAAAGGTCTTTAGGTGTCAGTTTTAAATGAACCGGCACCTATAAGGCTGGTCCCTTTGAGGATTTTTGTAGTAGTGTTATTGTTAGATATGTATAGGCAAGAAGAGCGCTCTTCAAGTCGCTCACAGGTTTGCTCTTAAGACTATTGTCCCATCATCAAATTTCTAATACCTCTTGTACCTATACTGTCGGATGGTTTATTGGCTAGACAAAACAATATAATATGAGTTGCTATTTTAATATAAAAGGACTTACACATTAATGCTTGCATTACTTACATTGGTGTGTTTTCCTTTCTCTACTTTTATAAACAGCACACACAAGGTTCATGTGCATCTTTAAACTTCAGTTATGCAAGACATATAGTCTTTTCATGTCGTATGTAAAAATGAGGTGCACACACTCTTGTGCATGTGTTCTTCTATGTACTATCTCCAATTGAAGTATTGCCCTCAAATAAACTATATGGGCAATCGATAAAACATGTTCTCCCTCTGTCCCAAAATAAGTGGGCTTTTAGAATCACAAGAAAAATTTAGTAGATAGGAAAAATAAGCAGAGTGTCCCTTATTAACGAAAAATAACTACTCCCTACATTTCATAATATAGGGTATATTGTGGTTTAGCACATACACTAAGACCTCACAAATGTTCAAAAGATAATGAAGAAAAGACTAAAATTAACCGTATGGGACCAAATTTGTATGAACATGCCGTATCACAATCGGTATATTTGTCTCAGCTTCACCAACCGGGTAGAGGGAAAAACTGGCCACTGGATCACAGGACATGCTCGAGTACAACAGCTGGAGCTCTGCCGCTCCTGCCATGAGCGTCAAACCACTTCACTGGATCACTCTACCATGATCGCTCACTAGCCCGGTCCTCTAGCTTCCATAGCCAGCAAGAGATGGCTGCTGGCTGGCCCACGTTCGTCTATGGATCAGAGAGTACATACAATATTATAGTTACATGAGTGGTTTGTCACTGGGATGCATCCATGACATGCCTTCATCGCTAAGTTGTCAAGATCAATCAACAAACCTACAAGAGGATGTTCCGCGATGCTTTCAGTATGTAGCCATGCCAAGCTCTTCCTCTTGCCTGCGATTCTTCAGCTCAGGATGATCCGTGACGCGGGCAATGAGTCCGGAAGTGTGGCAAAGCTCGTGGCAATTGTATCATGCCGACAAGGCGATGATCGTAGCCCTGAGATGCTGTAGCACACAGATACAGTGATAACAATCGTGTAGATAGTATCGATACAACATACACAATCGTTTGAGTATTTCCTGCTGAAAAATGGTAGAGCACTATAGCTATCATAATAATACGCAGATTATGTTGTTAAAAACTAGCTATGTGCATACCTTTATGTGAATATTGTTCTTATCGCAACTCATAGCATATTTCCCCATGCCTCCTGCTCCTAAATATTGTTCAATCAATCACTAGTACAGATTCTCTTATTCATAACGGTTCATCCCGTGTCGGAGGTTTACGAACCGTTACAGCGTCGTCATCTCAAACGGACCAAAATAAACACTAACAAAGATATACTCTCATAGACATTTAAAATGTCTACTCATTTCGAGCCCATCACGGATGATACCTATCGGTGACGGGCTTATGTTAAGGCCCGATAAAAATTATTTTTGTAATCTTTATCGGGCCTTAACTAATGCCCGTCACCAATGATGGTCATCCATGGCAGGCATCAACTGAGGCCTGATTGAGATAATATATAGGCCCATCACCAATGGTTGTCATCAATTACAAGCCCAAAGTTAGACCGAGTAAAGATAAAGTTGACTAGGGTTTCTTTTCACTCTCGGATCTACACATAAGCGCGGGCTCCGAAAATTTCTAAGACCCGAAAATTTCACTCCCAGATTTAACCATAGCGCCGCCGCCCTCAACCTCCTTCGACCTGAGCGCCGCCGTCCCCAAGCCCGGCGCCATCTCCGCTGCCCCCAAGCCCGGCGCCGCCCTCGCATGTCGTCCCCTAGTCCGACTCCACCATGCCATCGACCTCCACACCGAGCCCGGCCGCCGTCCCCGAGCCCGGCGCCCTCGCCTCCGAGCTCCATCGCGCCGTCGAACTCGCTGCCGACCGACACTGAGCCCGACGCTGCCACCCTTCATGCCGACCGTTGCCCTCCTCCACACCGGTTTGTCCACCTAGGATATTTAAGTGAATTTAGGGTACTTTAGTTAATTTAGGATATTTTATTGATTTTAGGTTATTAAAGTGCTTTCAAGTAACATTGATTTTATAGCTATGCACAATATAGTTTATAAGAAATTAATATGGTTAAACTAATATTGGCCATTTTAGGTAATAATGCCTTTTATCAGAGAATAACTAATATTGGCTTCAGTGTAGATAGTACATAGGTTATTGAATCATCACATAATATGAGGTGTTTGGGGTTTCGAGTTGGTTTGATTGGGTTAGTGCATTCACAAAACCGATTTATACACCTTAGGACGTCGAGTACCTCGTATTCTATCATTTTTTGATACTTTGAGGTACTTTAATAGCCGTTAGGTCGTGCTCGATGATGAATAGTAAGCCATCGTTAGATGTTGCCGCTCTATATTTAGAATTGTTTGGTTCACTTCTGAATTCATGAGGATCCCAAGCCTGTGGAGACCTACCTCTACATTGGAGGAGCAGAGGTAGGTCTCCACAGGTTTGGGATCCGCATGTAGAGCATGCCTGACGTACAACATGCCTCGTGCTATTATAGATGTAGTTTTGAGAGCACAAAAGTTTAATAGGATATCTTAGTAGTTCCAACATTCCGCCTAGCAGCTTCAAAGAAATTATAGAGGAAATAGCACATTTCATCCGTGAATGTGGATGTCAGTAGTTTGGTGATCACTGAATGTGTTTGATGATTGTGTGAATGAATTTGTGAAATGTGGGATCACTGAATTTGTGAATATGAGAGCAAAATTTATTCCTGTTTAGCACTGCTTCAAGCAGTTAGGTCGTGCTCGATGATGAACAGTTCGTCATCGTTGGACATTGTCGCTCTATATTCAGAATCGTTCGGTTCACTTCTGAATTCATGCGTATCCCAAGCCTGTGGAAGAGCTACCTCTACATTAGAGGAGCAGAGGTAGGTCTTCATAGGTTTGGGATACGCATGTAGAGCGTGCCTAATGTACAGCATGTCTCGTGCTATTACAGCATGTAGTTCTAAGAGCACAAAAGTTATTTGATAATTTGAGATAGTTTAATAGATATCTTAGTTGTTAGTGTTTGATGATTGTGTGAATGGACTTGTGAAATGTGGGATCACTGAATTTATGAATATGATGTGGCTGGGTTGCTGAGGAAAATATATCTGTTTTTGTCTTTTTGCAGTGGACATGGCTAGCAAAGGCCTGAGGCTAGCCAACAAACAAAATTTATTTTTTTTGGGGGAAAATACTCATCGGTGACGGGCTAAAAAAAAGTCCGATACAGATGCGCTCATCCGTGACGGTCCTTGGTTAAAGCCCGATTAGATATGCCATTTGTGACGAGCTTAGTATAATGCCCGATTGAGATTAGTACATATCGATGATGGACGTTAGATGTGGCCCGACAAAGATAACTGCCATCCGTGACGACCGCCAAACCATACCTAGCTCGATTCACCTGCTGGGTCAAACTTATCGGTGACAGGCTTTACTGTTGGCCCGACAAAGATAACTGACATCCATGATGGACAAATGCTCGATTGAGATGTCCTCTCATATTAGTGACATTTGCTTCATGACGGTACCGCTCCCCGACACAGATGAAGCTTATCGTCCGATTGAGATGAGCTATCCCGTGCTAGTGCGCACTCTCTCGTAGAGGTCTCTTATACTTCCGGCAGGCAAAATGTTGTGTACATTTTAGGTGATACTTGCTACTCGGTTCTTCTTTGTTTGTCAAACTGTATTGATATCTAAATTATTGTCAATGATATGCATGCCTACAATTTGCAGTTTTGGACAAATAAATGTGGGTGTAGGTGGAGAAATAAATAGCTAGATAAAGCAAGTGAAACATAAAGGCAGCTATAGAATGTGGTAGGTACTTAGAACAAGTTTAATAATAGAGCTAACTACTAGCTATAAGTCAATCTAAGAGTTAACATGTATAATAGATTAGATAAAAGGTTGCCTCTAATTTTTTTCTTCTCTCTCTATGTAATTAATGCATTTGCCTAGGAGAATGTGTATAGCTAGCTCTTGCATAAGAGGTATCACTGACCATTTTGCTTGTTCTCTCTCCTCCGCATAAGCATATATTGGCTTATAGTCTACTATTAAACTTGCTCTTAATGTTACTCCCTTCATCCAAAAATGTCAGCGATATTTTATTTTTTTGTCTTTTCAAACGAGATGATCGTATTTATAGTTTCCACATGCTAAATTAATTGTTGACCAGAATCCAATTTATTACATGGGAGATGAGTTAACTCTTTATTGGTTTTAATGACAAAAGAAATATGTCTTATATTTTTGGATGGAGAGAGTACCATTAAACCCTGTTATTAAAGGAACACTGCTTGCACCTTATGCTCAGTTCACATATAAAAGAAGAAAAAGATGCGAGATGACACAGAGGTTGAGAACTATATAATTGTCAAAGACAAATCAGTTTGTAATTTTAGCCATGTCACATATATGGTACTCCATGCTCTAATTCTGTTCTATGATAGGTAGTGATGGGTTCATTTTTTTAAAAAATAAACAAATACAATGATGATCACATAGGCAGGCATGAGAAGTGTTGGGATTTTTTATTTATCGTGCGAAAGAGGTTTATGCTCTTGAGAGAACCTCAAGCCCTTCTTTGTACACTTTTCCTTTCCACCAGGGCTTCCATGTTTAGTTTCCCGTCAATGGAAGGTGATATAATCATATCTCCTCCCTGTAGTGTATAGCACATCATGTGTCTGCTGGGTTCTCCAAGTCAATCCCTCAAACTTGGCTGCCTGACAGTGACAGTGTGCTACCCTAATCGCAAAATAAATCTATAAATATCAGGAACCAATATGTTCTTTGATGCCATGAAGGTGCGCAAGAATGTTCCTGATGCCTCACAAACCTAATCAATATATTTATACCATAATAACATACAAAACATGAAACGACTGACCAACAAACACGTCTCAATCATATGCTAGGCATGCGTGCAGTTCTTTTGTGAGGCAGTCCTATATGTAAGGGCTAACGGCTGCATGTTGCTGCTCTTCTCTTATGTATGGACCTTAATTTTTCCATGGCACAAACACAACATCAAACTACCAATTAATGCAATAACTACATAATAAATAATTACTCCTATATCCACTGGCAATTAGATGTCCCGGGGTTTTCTCACGCATGATCTAGTATTGTAGTGTAGTACTCTCTTCGTTATTATAGTGTAGTATTCCCTCCGTTAAAAAAGACAAAGACAGTTGCTTCAGAAAGTAGACTATTATGCGTTCCATTAATGTAGACAGAAAAATGAGAAGGGGAGATAACAATGGAGGGCATAATAATAGTCTACTTTCTGAAGCAACTGTCTTTTTTAAAGAAGGGAGTACTACACTATGGTAATGAGAAAAAAATAAATAAATAGCTATTGAGAAATCTAGTGGACTCTACAACGTAAAAGGACACTACCTGTGGGAAAAATGCTTAAGCTGAAAGGACACTCTTTTTAGGATGAAGGAAGTAAGTACCAGCACTTAATTACTCTTTGAAGTCTTAAAAGAGTAATATTCGCAAGGGTCCTACATTATAATGTGCTCTCCGACCAATATAGAATATCAATTATGCCTTTAATTCACTACTACAAAACAGATTTTTGCAAACGGGCAAAACAGATTTTTTCAGACAACAATCCACCCCACCTGCACTTCAAGGCCTGCGAAAATACACGATTTTTATAGGCGGCCATCGCCTCTGCCTGCGAAAACATTCTCAGCAAACAAGAAAAAAATCCCCCGCCACCACCCTTACCCGTTGGTGCTCTCCCCCTCTGTAATGCCCCGATTTTTTCCCTGTCAAAAAATCTATTTTATTTTCAAAAATTTGGTTCTTTGAGTGTATCTAGGTTTGTGTGTCAAAGATCTCAATTAATTCATTCCTTGTAAACTCAAATTCTTGGCCAAATCTTTTTCTTCAAAAATTAAATTCTCCAAATTCGATTTTGAAATTCGAATCCTCTCAAACCCTTTCAAAAATATATTCCAATCCTACTCTTTTGCCATCCAGTCCGCTCTCTATAAATTCATACCGCATCTCAATATCAACACCTCAATCAAATACTTTTCCCTTGAAGCTCCTTTGAACCCAATGAATTCAAATTTCCAAATTTGAATTCAAATACCCGTCCAAAGCCTCAAAATATCTCTCCAAATAATTTTCCTTCCATCCAGAGATTCTAGCAATATTTGTTTTCAGAATCCTACCGCCGACAAATATTTCCTATGTAGTTGCATATCAAAAACGACAGTCATTTGTCCCGTCGAATTTAATCGAGCACAGATGGAATCGGCAAAAGCCAAGATTTTCCTCCAATCATCCTCTCCCAAATAAAATCCCCGTGTTTGGATTCTGGAATCCAAATCGCATCCTAAATCACCCTCCAATTTATATCATTTCTTTTATCTCTACTTGTTTCTCTTGTGCAAACTCTTCTCAAAAGCCAAAATCCCTCCAAACAAATTCATGCCTACCAGAAATCCCAAATAAACCATCAAGGTTCATAACCCAGTCCCTTTTCAAGATTAAAATTGTCTACAACCATTGAACAAAATAACAACAGACAGATATCGTACACACCCTTTCATTTCCACCAACATTCATACAAGCAAAACACAACCCAAGGCCAAAAACACCTATCCCCTTCCCTGTATACACAAGGCTGCAGCAAGCAAACTCCATTTTTGCTTCATGTGTAATTCCAGCACACATGCATGTACACGTTCTGCTCCCCATCTCTCCGTCTCCTCAATCAACAAGCTACCTGTGAACCCAGAGATTAGGCATCGTTCTGCCCTGTGCACTGAGCATGGTTAGGCACCATCTCCGTCTTCCTCGCCAGGCAAGGTAGGCACCTCCCTGTCTCCCCTGACACACCATCAACCACATCAAAACAAGTGAGCAGGCAACGGCAGAGGAAACTATGGAGGAAGAGGAGAAAACAGAAGCAAGTTTGTCCACCGTCCCTTACTTCTCCATGCGAACCTTGTCGTTGCTCTCTATCCAGTGCACCGTTGTACCATGCAAGGGAGCATAGAGGCACCAGTCCATGTCAAAAGCGAACGCCGTGTCCATGCCATCTCGCACAGGCCGCTGTCCTCGCTCTCCTGTGTTGCCTTGTCGCTTTCATCAGTCGAGCAGTCCAGCCGGCCCGGCTCGGCCGAGCTGCCTTCGTCGGCTATAAAAGCCACTGCGACAATCGTCTTTCTCCCTTGGCCTCCAAGCTCCACTGCCTCCCACTGTCACCGCCTCTTCTTCACCCAAACTGACGGGCCGAACGTTGTCATCGCGCCCTCCGTCCCCGAGCCCGGCTGTCGTCCGGCCAAGTCACCGCACCGATCGGCCGTTGCTCAGCCCGGCCGCCTCCACAGCCGAGGTGTCGCGTTGACCTCTCACCCTGGCCGACGCCACCCTACCCCCGGCCTCTTTCGCGCCGCGACGAGCCACTGGTGTCCCTGACCTCCTCTTGCTCGACGTGCCGCCCTGCGCTCACCGCGTCGCGTCCATCTCGGTCGCGCGTCGCCTGGCCCCCACGCGACCAAGCGCCCGGCCGCGAGCCCCCGATTACGCCGCCTCTCTCCTCTGCGCGAGCCACGTGCTATCGCCCTGGCCCGAGGTGTCGTGCCGCCACCCCGCGCGTAGTCCCCCGCCACCGCCGCTCCAACCGTGTCGTCCCCTATGCCCCGTGCGCCGCCCCAGCCGCCGGTGCCTCCGTCTCCTCGAAGGAAGAAGAAGAAAAAGAGAGCGACAAAGAAAGAAGGAAAGGAAGAAAAGAAAAAGAAAAGAAAAGACAAATGGTGGGACCCACTCTCTTAACCCCTCCACTGAAGTCTAAATCACATCCCTCTACATTCCTGGGTCCCTTTTCTAAAAGTGCATAAATTGTCCGTCTTCCTTGTCGGGTCAAGCCCATGAAATCCTCTATAAAAGTCTACTGTATATCCTCCTTTCCAAACTTTGGGCCGAAGCCCACCAACGGCCTCCCTCTTCAACAAAGTCCATTCACCCCAAGCCCATCCCTGGAAGTCTATATTACATTCCTTCTTCACCTCTGGGCTAAAGCCCAAGCCCACCCAAGACAAAATCCAAAATATCTCCCTCTCAACATCACAGCCACAGAATATTCTTGGGAATATTCCTTTCCAATTTAATAAATCATTTTTAAAATTCTAGAAAATCCATTAACCTTCCAAAATTCATATATCGCCAACCATAAGTCCAATTGACTCCATCCAACTTCCATAATCTTTCTAAAGTTGAGATCTATCCAATGGCACTATTGATTTATAATAGTTATTATGTATATTATAAGATTTTGGATGGTTTTCTCTTTTTTGATCACGTAGCAAATGTTTCAGAAATGCAACGTACGTGGATTTCTCAAAGATTTGAAGTCCAACAATAAGGCAACCCACTTTTTGATCATATTGTTCTTAGTTTATAAAATGTGTTGTTTGCAAATTGCGTGTCTAGCGTACACTATTATTTTGATCGGCCATCGATCTACGAGCACATGACCAGCGGACCAACCTAAGTAGTTGCATTACTTCCTATAGGATATTGTTAAACTTAACCTTTGTCGCTCCACAACACGCTCCGCAAGGACCCAAGGATCATCCTTGTGGCCTAGTTTACTGCGTTCAATAATCGTAAGGCTGAAGTCATCGAGGGAGACGCCTGTTATGTCTTTCACCCATTGGCATCAAAGCACAGAAACCTGGATGTTTAGTCCGTAGTCAAGTTCCCAAATCTCTTGCATGATCTCGTAGTATGACTTCTTCTCGCCTGTTGCATCGAATGCTTCAACACGAACTCCACTATTCTAAGTTGCATTTTTCTTGTCGTTACTTATCGTGTAAAATGTATATCCACCGATGTCGTACCCTTGCCATGAGGTGATGAGGCTAGATGGGCCAGTCGACAACCTCTGCAAAGTTTTTTCCTCAAGAGATTCACCGAACGACAGATTTTGATCCTTTAACCATTGAGGAAATTTGCGCTTCTGTTCTTTTGAGATCCAAGCAGCTGGTCGTCCTGGGTTGTCTGCTCTTATCTCGTTCATGTGTTGCTCAATGTACGGCTCGACGATGACGAGCTATTGCAGCATGTTGCTATATGCATCCGCTATAGCTTTGTAATCATTATTGTAGAAACGTTTCTTCTCTACAGTACCCTTACCATTTAACCTTCGCTCGTGTAGAGCCTGGGGTATTCCAATGGGTATGACATCCTTCATGTGATCTATATAGCACTCAACCACCTCCTCGGTCGTATACCCCTCTATCATTGATCCCTCTGGATGTGCTTGATTGCGGACATACCCTTTCAAAACCGACATGTATCTCTTGTTCGCCCACATTTGATGTAGGTATAGTGAACCAAGTTCGATAATCTGAGGGACGATGTGGACAATCAGATGCTCCATCATATTGAAGTAAGATGGAGAAAAATACATCTCTAACTGGCACGCTTTCTCGACTGTGAATGCTTGAAGGGGTCCTAATTCCTCTGGATCGAAAACCTTCTATGAAACTCGATTGAAAAAGTAGCACAACTTTCTTATAACTACTTTAGTGTGAACTTTCTTGACCGCTCTTACAGCGATAGAGAGGAAGACAGTTAACATCTTATGACAGTCATGCGCATTGTATCCAGAGATGGATAAATCTTTCATTGGTACAAGTTTTCTGAGGTTCGATGAGAAACCAGTCGGGACTTTCAAACTATGCAGACATCTACAGAATGCTTTTTTCCCTTTTGGTGTTAGTGAGTAGCATGCCGGAGGAATCTCGATCTTCCCATTTGCTAGCTCTTTTGAGTGAAGGTCATGCCTTATGTCCAGATTTATCAGGTCGGTACGAGACATTAGTCCATCTTTTGTCTTACTCGGGATGTCTAGTAAAGTGCCAATGGTGATGTTGAACACATTCTTCTCAAGATGCATTACGTCAATGGCATGCCGAATTGTTAATACCAGAATTTGGTAAGCCCCAAAGTCATCATCGGCCTAGTTTGTGTAGCAGCTCAGAGTACATATCGGCCTCAAAGTCTGTATCGGCTTCGGAGGTGTACAAGCGGCCGATGAGAGGTATCAATATTTCTGGCAGTCGGATTCTTGTTAGATTCGGTTTGGGAGGATGTTATCCAGAAGAAATCGAGTCCAAGGAGGTTGCGGCTTGTATCTATTAATTAGGAAGAGTTTGTTAAGTTTTTGTTTATCCTTAGGAAAGTGTGTTTAGTGTCCAATAAGGACTTTATCTGTTTCCTTTTATCTTTAGGAAAGTTTGAGTTGTAATCTGTTAGGATCTTTGTTAGCCTATGGGTATAAATATGTAAGCCCAAGGTTCATGTAATCATTTCACGATCAATACAACTTCGGCGCATCGCCGACCTTTACTTTCGTCTTTTTCGGCTAGTTCATGCCCTTCCCACGAGGGGTAAGTCTCGTTAGGGCTGCCTGCGCTGCTGGGGCTAGGGCTTCGACGTTCTGATTTCGGCAACGTAGGCACCTACTATCATATATCTTAGTTAATTTGGTTTAGCGTTTCGATTTATTTGTATCGGCTGAGATTTGTTTTAGGGTTTACGCCGCTATTGTCTAAATCGTTTTACTAGATTAGATTGCTAAGGTATCCACCACCCCGAAAATCAGTCGAGGGCTTGATTGTCTAGATCTTGCATTTCTTTTCATACTTAGTGCCGCTAAGTCGTGATTAGAACCGTAATCTCTAGCCTGCTTGTCGATTGCCAGTAAGGGTTTCATCGGGGTTTCAGCCAATGGGTTATCTTAGTGTTGCATCGGCCCACGAGTTTTATACAAGGAGATTGGTATCGGCCAATGACAACAGAGTATTTATTGCCTATCTTTTGGATTTTATGCCATCGGACATCTGGCCGATGTGTGCTTTAAATCTTCAGATCAATATCTATTTTATCATATGATTGGATTATGCTAGATTACATTGCCATATCATCATGTTATTATTAGCCGATCGTCTCTATATAGATGTTTGCTCAATTACAGCCGATGGATCAAAACCCTAACTACATCGGCTGGCATCGGCATCGGCTGGAATTTCGCCATCGGCCTATCGGCCGATCGGCTGTTTTTGCCCTGTCGGCCTATCGGCCGATATCTTTTTTCTATTTTGTATACCTTGTCAGTGGCAGGATCAAACTGACTGGCACGCCCGCGCTTCATTAATTTTAGGACCTGCACTGGAGCTAAGCAGATCTCCCAGGCCTTCGTGTGTCCGCACGCCGGATCCACATCGGCGGTACGGATTCGGTGTCAACACGAATCTATAGGTCTTTTCAGTATTCCAGATACTTGAAAAAGATTGAGTGCTTCTTGAAAGGCAACGTATTTTCCTGATCCGTCTCTGTTTTCTTCCTCTTTCCTACCTTCTTCTTTCCCTTTCAAAACATGACCTTAATATTCTTTGTCATGTTGAAGACCGCTCTACCACTTCGTGTTTGAGGGACAAGTTCGTTCTCTACAGTCTTGTCGAATAATCTGGCCATCGCACGCCACTTGTATCTCTGTGGTAAGAACCGATGATGACGCATATATACTATCTGGCTCGGAGAGGTAAGGTACTTGTATGATGTGTTGTTGAGACAGATAAGACAACCGGCGTTCCCCTTGATCAAAGGTTATGGTAACGAATATGATGGCATGCAGGGTAAAGTGTTCCCTGCGGTATTCATCCCACACTCGTAACCCTTCTTTCCATATTTCTTCCATGTCCTCCATCAAAGGTTGAAGAAGCACATCTATGTCAATCCTAGGTTGTTTTGGCCCTTGTATAAGGATAGTCAACAAAATGTACTTTCGCTTCTGACAAATCCATGTAGATAGGTTGTACATGGTGAGTAGAACTGGCCATGTGTTGTGTGAGCTGCTCAGGTCATCAAATGGGTTCATTCCATCCGTGCTCAAAGCAAACCTTACATTTCTCGGATCCTTTACAAGTTCTTGGTGTAGTGCAGCAAAGATTTTCCACTATCGAGCATCGGCGGGGTGTCGAATCATATCATCTGTCTTTCGACCCTCTTGATGCCATCTCATTAACTCGGTGTCCATTCTGTTTAAAAACAACCACTTCATGCGATCTTTCACTGGCAGGTACCACATCACCATAGCCAGAATTTTTTTCTTTCTATCCATCGATGAATCTTCGTCGACAACCTCACGATCAGAGGCTTCGTTACCCTTTTGTACCGACTTGTCCCATATGTTGGGCAACTGTCCAAATCAACGTATTCCTTGTGGTACAGTATACAATGATTTACACATGCATGGATCTTTTGAACACCTAGAGATAATGGACATATCAGTTTCTTCGCTTGATACGTATTGGATGGCAACAAGTTAGGCTTAAGAAGCATAACTCTCAAGAGATCCATCAAATCATTGAAGCTAATGTCTGACCATCTGTGCCTGGCCTTCAATTTGAAAAGTTCAAGCATAGAACGCAACACCGTATAATCCTTGTCACATCCCTTGGATTCGTCATAAAGAAGGTCATTCGCTGCGTTTTGCATTGCTCCCCAATTGTCCAACCCTAGAGTTGTACCAGTTAGGACCTCTGGTTCAACGTGTCGCAACATATCCTCCAGATCAAAATCAGCCTGTGCATCATCTATACTAGAGCGACCAAATTCTGGCATCGCTTCATGGGACATGTCTTCAATTATAAAATTTTCTGCTGTATCGAAGCAAATATCAGTAGCCTCTTCATCTGGAACGATGACTTCCCCGTGACAGGTCCATACCTTGTAATCATTTTTAAATCCATGCTCTACTATGTGCCCCAAAATTTTCTTGGGGTCTTTCAGCATCTTTTCATTCTTGCAATTAATGCATGGACAAAAAATGACCCTTCTATTCACCCTCAAAGCATGCACCTTTGCTTGATCAATAAATTTTAATGTTTCATTCAAAAATGCCTGATGAGTTCTTCGTGTGTTGTACATCCATGCCCGATCCATCTCCTAAAAAACATTGTTAATTAGTTGAACTAAACTTTATTACATAATATGAAAAAAAATAAAAATTAAACATACATTATTTTGCTCTTCATGCAATAGTGATTACAATAACTTTGCATTAAATCTAAAAAGAGAAAAAAATATTGCAAAACTGCTAAATTCGTCATGTTACATCGAAAATATCTGAATTAAATGGAAGAAACTTAAACAAATAGTAAATTTAAGTAGTATGCACTACTAAATACTTTTCAAATTTATCCATACAAACAATATATTTAATCAATAAAATATCATATAATTGTCCATTTTCTAAAGTGAAAAATTCTTCGCTTTTAACTGATGAAAATTGAAATAAATGGAGGCAAACTAATATGACAATCCACGAAACAAGTGTACACTAGAAAATACTTGCAAAATCATGCCATGAAAACAATATATTTTAGCTTAAAATAAATAAAAACCCTACAATAGTCCATTTGATAAAGTGCAAATTTCATCGCATTCCACCGATAAAAATTCAAATAAATGGAGGCAAATGAAGAAGGAGACCAAGCTTGTCACCTTTTATATGGATGCTAAGTAAAAAGTTCAAGTTGAAAACCTTCCCTCCTATTTCTTGCAATTTGTAGGAGAAAGAATCTTCGGGTTAGAATGGAGACAGCTCGGGCTGGGTGTTATATGGGTGCCGATCATCGCGTGCAGGAGGCTTAAGAGGCCCGCACGCAATAATGGGCGTATTATCGCGTGCGGGCCTCTTAACCCGTCCGCACGCGACGAGGGATTATCCCGTGCGGGTATGTTTCCGGCCTCGGTGCAACGGTTTTTGCAGGCGTGGCCACTTATAGCCCACCTACAACCAACCGAGGGTCTCGTAGAGAAAAATCAATTCTGTAGTAGTGGTAGTATGGGAGAGGTATTAGTTTTTCTTAGCGTGGCGCACTCCTATACTGCAATGATCATCTGAGAACGATGAGAGTACTTTGGAATGACACCACCCTTTGGCAGATCATCGGCGGGGACCCAGCCCCAATGGAGAAATTGATTATATTCGACTTTTGTATAGGATATTGAGGCTATACTTAATTTTCATTACCAAAGCTTGAGGTGCAAGAAAGACAACTTGACAGTAGAAAATTAATTCTACCATCCAAACAATGTGTAAATTTTCATGCAACAACCAATACTAATTTAATCGGCTAAAGTTATTAGTTCAGTTGGTGGAAAGCTTGATTGAGCATAAACATCTTTTATTCATCAAGTCATACACAATGACAATGGATTCCTCCAACAAATGGTACGTCAAATGACACAAAACTAACATAGAGATGCATCCCGACACTACACAATGACACATTGACACACCATATCTGAACACAATACAAACTACCTTAGAAAAAATATTTTACGGGTTATCTTTCTTCTGCTAATAGTTTTTTTTGGCAGGACTACTACCTGGTAAATTGCTTTAGGAAAGGCTCTCTCGTTGGCAGATATTCAGATATCCAGCTTTGTCATGGAGTAGTGCAAAGTGAACCGGCCTTCGTTGTGTCATCGATGATCGGGAATCATGTACAGCACCACCGGCCTCATCCCACCTAGTGCTTTCGAGGCCTTTCTGGTATGATCCTTCTTGTTTGGCAAGATGGCTTGCTGCGAGAGTCCAAGTGCAACGAAATGCTGGCCCTTGCTGAATTTACTCTTTAATGTCTTCTCTTATTGGCGATGCACCCAAATATTTATGAGAGACCTGCACTACTGCAGTTTTGATTTTTCTAGACGAGGCCCCCAATAGTTTCTATGCGGGCCATAAGTGGCCACGCCTGAAAAAACCGGTCCCGAGGGGGCTGGTTGTTGGACCGCACGGGATAATGCATTATCCCGTGCGGTTCACTTAAGCGACCGCACGGGCAATTATTCCATGCGGTCCGCTATTATCCCGTGCGGGTGCTTAAGCGGACCGCACGGAATAATGCATTATCCTGTGCGGTCCACCTAACGGTCCGCACGGGATAATCGCATTATCCCGTGCGGTCCACTTAAGCACCCGCACGGGATAATGCATTTTCCCGTGCGGGCCGTTAGGTGGACCGCACGCGATGATGCACCATAAAACAGCTCCCAACCCCGACAGTGCCACATTTAACATGGTGTTTCTCTCTAAAAAAAGCAATTATAGGGGGGAAGGTTTTCAACTTGAATTCTTCAATTGTAATCAATACAAAAGGTACGATGCTTGATCTTCTTTTCCATTTGCTTCCATTTTTAAAAATTTTTATTGGTTGAATGTGAAGATATTTGAATTTATTTTTAACTCGGTTTCTCTCTCCAAAAATAGGCAATTTCTTTTGGTGGGAGGTTTTAGACTTGATATCTTCTATTGAAATCAATATAAAAGGTAACATGCTTGATCATCTCCTTCATTTCCTTTCGTTTTTGTAAAATTTCATTGGTTGAATGCGAAGATATTTAAACCTGTTTGAATTGTTATGTTGAGCTATTTTTGTAATTTGTAGGTCAAATATTTTGTTTTTTTGATTGAACCATTTTTTTGGTAACTAATATTGTCTCAGTATTATTATTTGCTGTGAATGAGGTTTTAATTGTAAAGTAGGATTTAAGTTTAATTTGTTTATTTAGAAAACACCGGTAATATAATATTAATTAATGCTATGAATTTTTTCAGATGGATCGGACATGGATATATGAGACACGGAGAACTCACCCGGTGTTCATGAGAGAAGCATCAACATTTATTGATAAGGCTAAGGCACACGCTTTGAGGGAGAATAGGAAGGATATTTTTTGTCCTTGCGTGGATTGCAAGAATCAGAAGGTGTGGAAAGATCCGAATGTAATTCTGGGACACATAATTCAGCGTGGATTTGTGGAGAAATACACAGTTTGGACTTATCACAGGGAAGTCACCCCTCCTGAAGAGATTCGTGATATTTGGTTCGATCAGGCAGAGAATTTTATAATTGAGGACATGTCCCGTCAAATGACTGGTGATTTTGGTGGCTCTGGTTTTGACGATGTAGTGGTTGATATTGATCTTGATCTTGAGGATATGTTGCAGCATGCTGAACCGGAAGTCCTAACAAAGAAAGCAAGAGATTTAAACAATTGGGAGGCATTGCAGAAATCGGTAAAAGATCTTTTCTACGATCAATCAAAGGGATGTGACATGGATTATACAGTGTTGCGGTCGGTGCTAGAACTTCTTAGATTGAAGGCTAGGCACGGATGGTCTGATACTAGTTTCAACGACTTGATGGGTCACCTGAGAGCTATGCTTCCTAAGCCTAACTTGTTGCCAGCTAACACCTACCAAGCCAAGAAACTGATATGTCCATTATCACTTGGTGCGGAAAAGACCCATGCATGTATTAATCACTGTGTACTTTCTCGCAATGAATACGCTGACTTGGACAAGTGTCCAACTTGTGGGGCGAGTAGGTACAAAAAGGATAACAGTGCCACCGATAGTGATGTTGCCGAACCAAATGCATTGGTCGAGCCAGGAAAAAAGATTCTGGCCATGGTGATGTGGTACTTGCCAGTGAAAGATCGCATGAAGCGATTGTTCTCGGACCCCACCGACGCCGAGTTGATGAGATGGCATCAAGAGGGTCGGAAAATAGATGGTATGATTCGACACCCCGCCGATGCTCGACAATAGAGAAACTTTGATTCGAAGCACCCAGAATTTGTAAATGATCCGAGAAATGTAAGGTTTGCGTTGAGCACAGATGGAATGAATCCGTTTGGTGACCTAAGCAGCTCGCACAGCACTTGGCTTGTTCTGCTCACCATGTATAACCTTCCGACATGGTTATGTCGGAAGCGAAAGTATATTTTGTTGACTATCCTTATACAAGGGCCAAAACAGCCTGGCATCGATCTAGATGTGTTTCTTGAACCTTTGATGGAGGATATGCAAGAAATATGGGAAGAGGGTCTACGACTGTTTGATGCGTACCGACAGGAGTATTTTACTCTGCGTGCTATCATATTCGTTACTATAAATGATCTACCAGCAAAATTTTCCCTCTCAGGACAGATTAAAGGAAAGACCGGATGTCTTATATGTCTGGACAACACATCGTACATATACCTGACCTCTTCAAAAAAGTTAGTTTACATGCGTCATCGTCATTTCTTACCACAGAAGCATAGGTATCGTGCGATGGCTACCTTTTTTGACAAAACTGTTGAGGAAGGTGTCGAAACTTGGTTCTGGCAATAGAAATTGGGGGTTGTAGTCAAGTGCCAAACACGATGGGTTAGAAGACAAAGGGATTTAGACAGGTTCAGGCCGAGTGATTTTATTGATCTCTTGATCTCTTTCTCCCTCTATCTTTCTAGTTTTGTATCTATGAAAACAATCAATCTATATCTAGATCTCTATCCCTTGAGGGACGTCCTACCCTCCTTATATAGCCTTGGAGGATAGGTTCACAAGTCGGAAACATAGTCCCACTCGACATCGGACTCCTCAATCTTACCCGCTTTGGACTATAAGCCATTACCTTATCACAATGGTAACGTAATACTCAAGTCCTAGTTGGTTTACATAATCATGAGCCATAACCTATCCCCTATAGTCAGTCAGATAAGCTAGCCGTGTGGGTATATGGTACCCATAATCTCCACAGTAGCCCCTGAGACCTTCACAGTCGATGAGATAATTTTGCCTTGAACCAGAATATCACATAGCTGAGTACCTTCTTAGCCGAGTGCTTCCCTTGTCGAGTGCTTCAATCATCTCTGCCTGAGTCTCCCGAGTGCTTTATCATCCAATTAGGAGGCTGTGAAGGGCTGAAAACATCTCAAAAATCTCTTAAGAATAGACATTTAGGTGCATCGTCTGATGCACCTAATTAGGTGTAGCCCCCGACTATGTGTTTAGTTAAAACAAACTAAGCATATAGTCAAGAACTATAATAATCATCCTCATCCGAGTGATATAAATAAATGCTTAGCTCAAGCTAAAAACAATCATAAAAATCATATAAGACATAACCTTATAATCAAGGCATAGTGTATAATCAATCTGAGTATTGACAAGCTCATGTTTGTCCGAGTCATTATGCCCGAGTCCTCTCGGAGCATATAACTCAGCCAACCTCAGAAATTAATAAACTCATAAAACATTAATTCAGTCATCTGAAAATCTCAACCAAAATATCAAAAAGCCAAAGCCATTAATACTGGTCTAAAAAAGAGCACACCAAGGTGGCAAAATAGCATTGATATAATCAAAAATCAAATGCTATAAAAACCAAACAGCTCCTGCAACCTATGAAAAAGTTACCAGGACAGTTATAAAAAACTTAACTGTTTGTCACCTTCCAAATTGCATCGTGCCAACTTCTCAAGAAATTGTGCAACCGTAGTATGAAAGGATTTTAAAGGTATTGGGCAATGAGACACTGTTAACACCAGATTTTTGCAATCTACTCAGAGAAGAAAGAGAAAACCGACACGGAGAAGACGGAGCAATTCGAGTCGGATTGGTTACGCTATTGGACCAAACCGAGTATCGGACCAAGCTCTGTTTCGGACTCAGTTGTGTATCAGACCAAGTAAAGCGCTAGCGGTAGGACTGTATCGGCCGATACAGGTTCAATGCGGCCATTGGCCGATGGAAGCAGGAGGCCGATGGAGGTAGAGTGGGCTCGGTTTGGCTTGAGTCAAGCTTAAAAGGAGATTGCCAAATAGGGATAAGACCCAATTTTAGGCAATTGTATTTCTTAAATTTGGAACTTAAATTAACTTCGATCTAATCTACGGTAAGAGTCCGCCGTGTGGACTTATTTGTTAGTTATAAATAAAATCATGTCTCATATGGACAATGTTGTAAATCATGGGTATAAATATCCCAGTAGTTTGTACTTAGAAGCTCTCTCTGAATCTGACAATCAAACAAACTACAGTTTAATCTACTTTCGGCGGATCGCCACCCTCGCAAGAGGTTGACTTCCGGCGAGTTCTTGCTTCCCCAGAGTAGAGGTAAGAACTCGTACCCGACGATCTACGTCGTCGGGGCTAGCGTGTCGTTTTAGACACGTTAAGCCCTGACGATGTGATCGTCGTTTATCATGTCTTGAACGATCTAGATACGGCTTCTCAATTCTATCTTGCCAGCGGTAAACTCGTTTTAAGGTTTGTTGCCGACGATGGTCAAATTGGTTTGTTTATCTAGATCTTCCAAGACATCTACCATCCCCAAAAGCGGTCGACAACTTGATTGTCTTTGTGTTAATTCTCGATTCATACTTTGTGTTGCTATCGACCTTAGTCATGTTTCGAGATCTAACTCGAAGACTATTTTTGATCGTAATTAAGGATAGCACCGGGGTTTCAGCCGGTCTTACCTAATACATGTGATTGCTTTATGTTTTTACATGTATTCGCCACCTGTATGAGTGGGTCAACAGATGAAAATGTATTTGTCACAGATTGTTCTTTTTTAAGATTTTTCTGTGACCAGTATATTTGCATCGGCCGATCGGTTCATACAAGTTTACACTAGAGTATTAGCTGGTGCATTCACCTCCCACATCCCTCATCGGCCAACGTCATCAAATTGATACAAACACATTGATGAAGGCCGATCGGGATAGATCTATGTATTAATCTTATTTTATTATAACCTCAAGTAGGCCGATACAGCTCTCCCTTATCGGCTGGGCCCTCACGATGCGTCATCGGCCTACCGGCCGATCGGCCATCGTTTGCTAACATGGTTTACTTGTTTATTCTTGTTGATTGCAGATCAAATCAACTGGCACGCCCTACACGCACCTAGGCAAGCCATTGGACCTGCACTGGAGTTAAGCAGATCTCCCACGCCGCCGTGGTAACGCGGAACCCGTTTTTGACACGAGAGCGGGTTGAAATTCTGCGCCAACACGCTTTTGGCACGCCCAGTGGGACCCTGAAGAACACAAGCTTCACGCTGTCAACAAATTCGCTTCAAGATGTCCAAGCAAAGTGAGATTTCAGAAGAAAATATTGTTCCGGTGACCGCCGATCAACTCGTGAAGAGCAAAAAGCCGAGATGACATGGTTGATCGAGCAGTTCCAGGACATGTACCTATAGACATATTCCAGGACTCGACAAGGCACCACCATTCAAAAATCCAAAGTCGGCAGCAGCCCAAGATCAAGCTGTTCAGACCGAAAACGATGCTCGCTGTACCACGCCGACGCTCCAGGACCGCATCGACTCCGCGGTTCACTCAGCGCTAATCAATCAATCCGGAGTCCTGGTGAATACGTTGACCAACGCAGTTAAGTCAATACTGGATGGCTCCATTCATCAGTACAAGCCTTAGGGGCCGATTTTTCTCCTTGACAACAAATCTCCATATCGGACCCTGAGGACCGATCTGAGCACAGCTCTGCAACCGATGGCGCCGATCCCACCTCCATCGGCCCAAGCGGTATCGACCATGCCACTGATCTCGACGAAACAGGCGGGAGGAAGCCCACAGCACATCTCGAAAGATCAATTGGCGCAGTGGACGAGGGGGAAGCAAGCTCCAGCAGCCTTGCAACAGCCGATGGTTGAGCCGATATAACAAGCCCCTACCAATCCAACATCGGCTAGGCAAGCTCAATTTCCCTTACCAAGCAATCCTCCACAGGTAGCTGCTTACAACGCACCACAAGGCTACCAGCAATACTCCACAGGGCAGTGTGATGCGCCAAATTTGAGCCATCACTTTCAACCATACTCCCCTAGGCATTATCGACTGGAAGGTTTTCAGCAGCCTCATCACCAAGAACTTTCGTACCAGCCAGCAGGAGTCACTCAAGGGCAGTGGGCTGATATGATAGCCAAAGTGATGCGTGATCAATTCGGTTTAAAGCCCAAGGAAAATGCGAAAGTGTATCGGCACCCCTACCCGGAGGAGTTCGGCAGAGTGCCATTGCCAAACCGATACAAGATTCCTGACATCTCCAAATTTTCAGGGCAAGACAATATCTTCACATATGAGCATATTAGCCAATTTTTAGCTTAGTGTGGTGAAGCATCGGCTGTGGAGGCATTGAGGGTGAGATTTTTCCCGTTATCTTTGTCAGGGTCAGCATTCACTTGGTTTTCCTCTCTGCCCTGCAATTCTATCAGAGGATGGGTAGACCTGGAAAAATAGTTTCATCGATATTTCTTCAATGGCGTACAAGAGATGAAGCTGTCTGATCTTGTTGGCGCAGAATTTAGACCCGCCTCGCAACAAAACGGGTTCCGCGTTTCCACGGCGGCCTGGGAGATCTGCTTAGCTCCAGTGCAGGTCCAATGGCTTGCCTAGGTGCGTGTAGGGTGTGCCAGTTGATTTGATCTGCAATCAACAAGATTAAACAAGTAAACCATGTGAGAACCGATGGCCTATCGGCCGATAGGCCGATGTTGCATCGTGAAAGCCTGACCGATAGGGCAAACCTATATCGGCTTACTTGAGGTAATAATATGATAAAACTGATAGAGTAGATCTAATCTCATCGGCCCATGTTAACATGTTTATAGCAAATTATTGGAATCGGCCGATGAGGGTATCATGAAGATAAATACACCAGCTACTCTAGTGTGAACTTATACAAGCCAATTGGCCAATATAAATATACCAACCACAGAGAGATCCTGAGGATACCCTGTAACCGATGCATTTATATTCACCAATCCGCCTGCATAAGTGGCAAACACATGCAAGAACATAAAATAATCACATGCATTAGGTAAGACCGACTGAAACCCCGGCGCTATCCTTAATTACGGTCGGAAAACAGACTTTGGGTTAAACCTCGAAACACGACTAAGGTCGATAGCAACTCAAAATGTAGATCGAGAGTTAACACAAAGAAAATCAAGTCGTCGATCACTTTTGGGGATGGTAAATGCCTTAGATAATCTAAACGAGCAAGCCAATTCGATCGTCGTTGGCAGTAAACCCTAAAACGAGTTAGCCGCTGGTGAGATAGGATTAGAAAGCCGCATCAAGATTAGCTAACACACGATAAACGACGATCACATCGCCAGGGTTTAACGTGCCTAAAGCGACACGCTAGCCCCGACAATGCAGATCGTCGGGCACGAGTTCTTACCTCTACTCTAGGGAAGCAAGAACTCGTCGGGAGTTAACCTCTTGCGAGGGTTGGCGATGCGCCGAAAGTAGATTGAACTTGGTTGTTGTATGATTGATCGAGAGCGTCTATGCACAAACTACCGGGATATTTATACTCGAGATTACAACAGGGTCCTTGTAGGACACGATCTTATCTCTAACTTAACAAACAAGTCTTTGCGGCAGCCTCTTGCCACAGATTAGATCTAAACCTACTTGATTTACAACATACAATTGCCTAAAACTGAGCTTTATATCTATTTGGCAACTTCCTTAAAGCTTATCTTGAGTCCAGACCAAGCCCATGCTGACTCTGTCAACTTGCAGCCTGTATCGGCCGACAACCATACTGAATCTGTATCGGCCGATACGCTCCTCCTAGTAGCGTCTCTCCCAGTCCGATACGGCTACCGGGTCCGATACGAGACCTGGTCTGACTCCAACTCAATCCTTCCTCTCTGCTTCGGTTTTCTCTTCCCTCTCAGGGTCGATTACGAAAATCCGCTGTTAACAGATCTTACCGCCATCAGGCAAAGAGTTGACAAATCGGTCCCAGACTACATTCAGCGCTTCAGGGATATTAGAAACAAGTGTTATAGACTCAGCTTGATCGATTCCCAGCTGGCCGATTTGGCATTCCAGGGGCTACTTGGGCCAATACAGGAAAGATTCTCATCGCAAGACTTTGAAAGTCTAGCTCAGCTAGCACAGAGAGTATTGGCTCACGAGCAAAGATGCTAGGAGGCAAGAAAGTTTGCGAAGAAAGTCAATAGTGTCTGTCAGTACGCCTCCGAGGAAGATGAAGACATTGATGTTGAAGTTGATTTGGCTAAATGGGCTCGGATGAAGAAGCCGACGACATGTCAATGGATCAAGAAGGGCGACAAAGTGGAGAAATTCGACTTCGACATCAATAAGGCCGACAAGATATTTCACCTACTACTGCAAGAGATGCAGATACAATTGCCAGTAGGTCATGTGTTGCTGTCGGTTGAAGAGATAAAGAAAAGGAGATATTGCAAGTGGCACAACACATACTCTCACCATACAAATGAGTGCAAAATCTTCTGACAACAGATACAATCGGCCATCGAACAGGGCAGGTTCAAGTTTGATGAAGCCAAAAGGCCGATGAAAATCGAAGGACACCCATTCCCAGTTAACATTGTGCGGGCTGATAGGGCCGATAGCGATGCCTATTGGACCAAGAAGCGACATCATCAAACCTCAGAAGGCCTCATCAAGAAATACCAGCGGAGACGTGAAGAGCAAGCACAAGATTACATCCATCAAGACAGATTCTACGATCCCCATTAGGAATGCGAGTTCTTTCGATTCTGTTGGAATAAAGGAATGAGGTTGCCGACAATGTAAGAATGTCCTGCATGCAATAACGTAGAAGAATCCTACCAGGGCAGCTCAAGCAAACAGATGCATCGGCCGATCAAACAGAAAAGACCTATACATGAAACGCTTGGGCCGGTGCACCATGATCGTCGAACTGATGATGGTGAGGAAGTTCAAAACCCTCAATGGTGCTCGGATGATTTGTTCAGCAAGACTTAGAAGCGATGGGTCCAGAGGTTAAGACAAAAGGAAAAAATCCAGGAGCAAAAAGCGGCGGTTGCTCATCGGCCCACCAAAAACAGAAAGGAGTGGAGGATAAAATCTACGGTGGTGAAGGCCGATGAAGATCATATTAAGTCAACTCAAGCTCCTGCGATTACAAAAGGTATAAATCGAGCATCGGCCTCTATTAACATGGTTTTCCTATTGCCAGCAGAATATAGCATACAGATGGCCGATGAAGCAACAGCCGATGAAGACGAAGGGCAATCTTCGGCTAAGCTACAATTGTCACCAGAACAGGCCGTATTTGACGACGCCAGCCACAGACACCTTCGGCCGTTATATATCAAGGGATACATTAATGGACGGCCGATGACGAAGATGTTAGTCGATGGTGGCGCAGCTGTAAATTTAATGCCATATACAACCTTCAGGAAGCTTGGAAAAGTATCGGAGGATCTGATCAAAACAAACATGGTGTTAAAAGATTTTGGTGGCAATGCGTCCGAAGCAAAGTGTGTGTTGAACGTGGAGCTAACCATTGGCAACAAGACAATTCCCACCAATTTCTTTGGATTTGATGGAAAGGGTTCCTACAGTTTGTTGTTGGGGCTTGATTGGATTCACGCAAATTGTTTCGTCCCTTCAACGATGCATCAATGCCTCATCCAGTGGCAAGGAGACCTGTTAACAACGGATTTTTGCAATCTACTCGGAGAAGAAAGAGAAAACCGATGCGGAGAAGACGGCACAATCTAAGTCGAATCGGTTTCGGTATCGAACCAAGCTGGGCATCGGACCAAGTTTCGGTGGCGCATCGGACCTGGCAGAGCGACAGCAGAGAGACCGTATCGGCCGATACGGGTTTAATGCGGCCATCGGCCGATGGGCGTGGGAGGCTATTGGAGATCGAATCGGACTCGGTTTGGGCCCTAGTCAAAGCTTCCAAGAAGATTGCCGTATAGGGATCAAGCCTGGTTTTAGGCAATTGTATCTATTAATTAGGAGTTTAAATCAGTTTCAGATTATATCTATGGCAAGAGTCCGCCATAAAGGACTTGTTTGTTAGTTATAGATAGAATCGTGTCCTATACGGACTATGTTGTAATCACGGGTATAAATATCCCGGTATCATGTACATTGAAAGGATCTCAACATCTTACAACCAAACAACAACCAATCTACTTTCGACGCATCGCCACCCTCGCAAGAGGTTTGTCTCGGCGAGTTCTTACTTTCTCGAGATCAGAGGTAAGAACTTGCACCCGACGACTTATATCGTCGGGGCTAGCGTGTCACTTTAGACACGTTAAGCCCCGATGACGTAAGTCGTCGTCTATGATGTCTTAAGTAATATAAGCACGACATCTTAATTCTATCTTGTCGGTTTTAACTCGCTTTAGGGTTTCATGGCCAACGATGATCGAATTATTATGTTTACTTAGGTTGTTCAAGGCATCCACCATCCCCGAAAGCGATCGACGGCTTGATTGTCTTTGTGTTGCTTCTCGACTCACACTTTGCGTTGCTATCAACCCTAGTCCTATCTTGAGATCTAACTCAAAGCCTGTTTTCGATCATAATTAAGGACAGCGCCGGGGTTTCAGCCGGTCTTACCTAATACATGTGATCGCTTTATGTTTTCATATGTATTCGCCACCTTTATGAGTAGATCGACAAATATAAATATATTTGTTGCAGATTAATTTATCAAGATTTATCTGTGATCGACATATTTATATCGGCCGATTTGCTCATACAGGTTTGCACTAGAGTATTAGCTAGTGTAGTTATCTTTCATGTCTCTATCGGCTGGTTTTATTCCAATCTTAAAATCTTATTAATTAAGGCCGATAAGGGTAGTTTAATGCTTCATTCTTATTTATTTATAACTTCAAGTAGGCCGATACAGTCTTGCCTTATCGGCTAGGCCCTCACGATGCACCATCAGCCTATAGGCCGATCGGCCATCGTATTCTGATATGGTTTACTTGTCTCCTCTTGTTGGTTGCAGATCAAACCAACTGGCACACCCTATTCTTCACGCGCGAGGCAAGCCATTGGACCTGCACTGGAGCTAAGCAAATCTCCCAGGCCACCGTGGAAACGTGGAACCCGTTTATAGACATCGGCGGGTCGAAATTCTACGCCAACACGCTTTTGGCACGCCCGGTGGGACTTCATCAACAAGAATACTGCAAGATGTCTAAGCAGGCGGAAATCGCTGAAGAGAACATTGTTCCGGTGACTGCTGAGCAACTTAACGATAAACAAAGAGCTGAGATGGCGCAGCTGATCGAGTAGTTCCAGAACATGTATCTTCAAACATACTCCAGGACTCGACAAGGCACCCTCATCCAAAAATCCATGGTGATAATGTCGAGCCCTGGGGATGTTGCCAGCACTCGGCAGCGGTTCATGATCAAGCCATCAATACTGAAGATGACGCCCGTTGCGCGATGCTGAGGCTGCAAGACTGCATCGACTCCGCAGTCCACTCTGCTTTGATCAATCAATCAGGAGTCCTGGTGAACACGTTGACTAACACAGTCAAATCCATACTCGATGGCTCGATTCACCAATACAAACCCCAAGGGCCGATTTTTCTACCTGACAACAAGTTCCCTCCATATCGGACCTCGAGGAATGTTCTGAGCGCCCCACAGCCGACGGCACCAGTCCCACCCCCATCGGCCCAGCCAGGGCTGATACTACCGCTGGTCTTAACCAAACAAGAAGGAGCAAGTCCCCAACACATCACTCAAGATCAACTGGCACAGTGGGTTAAAGCAAAGCAAGCCCCAATAGTCTTGCCACAGCCGACGGTTGAGCCGGTACAACAAATTCCTGTCAATCCAACATTGGCTGGGCAAACTCAAGCACCACCAGTAGCTGCATATAACGTGCCGCAAGGCTATCAGCAGTATTCTACGGGGCAGTACGATGTGCCAAACCTCAATTATCATTACCAGCCACATTCTCCAAGACAGTATCAGCCAGGAGGCTATCAACAGCAACAATATCAAGAGCTTCTTTACCAGCCCGCAGGAGTTACTCAAGGGCAATGGGCCGATATGATAGCTGAAGTGATGCGTGATCAATTTGGTTTGAAGCCTAAAGAGAGTGCAACAGTGTATCGGCACCCATATCGAGAGGAGTTCGACAGAGTTCCATTGCGAAACAGATATAAGATTCCGGACTTCTCCAAATTTTCTGGACAGGACAACGTGTCTACATATGAGCACATTAGCTGATTTTTAGCCCAGTGTGGTGAGGCATCAGCTATGGAGGCGTTGCGAGTAAGGTTCTTCCCACTATCTTTGTCAGGGTCAGCGTTCACGTGGTTTTCTTCTTTGCCCTACAATTCTATCAGAGGATGGGTAGACCTGGAAAAGCAGTTTCATCATTATTTCTTCAATGGCGTCCAAGAGATGAAGCTGTCCGATCTAACCGCCATCAGGTAGAGAGTTGATGAATCGGTCCCAGACTACATACAGCGCTTCAAGGACATCAGGAACAGGTGTTACAGCCTCAACTTGACCGATTCACAATTGGTCGATCTGGTGTTCCAGGGACTACTAGGGCCGATACGAGAACGATTTTCATCACAAGACTTTGAAAGCCTAGCTCAGCTAGCGCAGAGGGTATCGGCCAACGAGCAACGATTCCAAGAGGCAAGGAAGTTCACGAAGAAGATCAACAATGTTTATCAATACGCCTGTGACGATGATGAAGACAGTGATCCCGAGGTCGATCTAGCCGAGTGGGCCCGCATGAAGAAGTCTACCACGTGTCAATGGGCCAAGAAGGGCGGTAAAGATGAAAAATTCGACTTCGACATCAACAAGGCCGATAAAATATTTGGCTTACTACTGCAGGAAAAAGCAAATTCAGTTGCTGGTAGGTCATGTATTGCCATCGGCCGTGGAAATAAAAAAGAGGAGATACTGCAAGTGGCATAATACGTATTCTCATCACACCAATGAATCCAGGATCTTCCGTCAACAGATTCAATCGGCTATTGAACAAGGCAGGATCAAGTTTGATGAAGCCAAAAAGCCGATGAAGATCGAAGGACACCCGTTTCCAGTCAACATGGTACGGGCTGACAGGGCCGGTGGCAATGCCCATCGGACCAACAAGTGACCTCATCAAACCTCAGACGGCCTTATCAAGAAATATCAGCGGAGGTGTGAGAAACAAGCACCAGACGACATCGATCAAGAGAAGCCATATGACCCTCATTGGGAGTGCGAGTTTTTTCGATTTTGCTAGAATGAAGGGATGAGGTTGCCAACGATCGAAGAGTGTCCTGCATGCAACGATGACAGTGATTCTTGTCACGTCCGATCAAGCAAACAAGCGCATCGGCCAGTCAACCGGAGGAAGTCTGTACATGAGAGGCTAGGGCCGATGCACGATGATCATCGGACTGACAATGAAGAGCAGGATCAGCCGCGAAACCCTCAATGGTGCCTAGATGATATCTTCACCAAGACACAGAATAGACGGGTACAACGGCTAAGACATAAAGAAAAAGTCCGAGAGCAGCAACAGGCAAATGCTCATTAGCCCACCAAGACCAGACAAGAGTGGAGATTGAAATCTACAGTGGTGAAGGCCGATGACAAACACACTTTTGGCGATCATGCTGAATCAAGCCAAGCCCCTGCGGCTTCTAAAGGTAAAAATAAAGCATCGGCTTCTGTTAATATGGTTTTTGTGCTACCAGCAGAATACAGCATACAGATGGCCGATGACAGTGAGGAACAATCTTCGGCCACTCTCAAATTGTCACCAGAGCAAGCCATTTTTGACAGGCCAGCTGATACAAGCTATAGGCACCTTAGGCCGTTATACGTTAAAGGATACATCAATCGGCGGCCGATGACGAAGATGCTGGTCGATGGCGGTGCTGCTGTGAATTTGATGCCATATACTACATTCAGGAAGCTCGGAAAAGTACCTGAGGACCTTATCAAGACTAATATGGTGCTAAAAGACTTTGGTGGCAATACATCAGAAGCAAAGGGGGTGTTGAATATGGAGCTCACAGTGGGTAACAAAACAATCCCTACCACCTTCTTTGTCTTCAATGGAAAGGGTTCCTATAGCCTGTTGTTGGGACGAGATTGGATCCATGCAAACTGTTGCATCCCTTCAACAATGCATCAATGCCTTATACAGTCGCAAGGAGATCAAGTTGAGATCGTGCAGGCCGATAGATCTGTACACATGGCCAGTGCCGATCTCGTAGTATAGGAGATGGAGGGAATCGATTGCCTTTCTGGACGTGTTTGGGAGGCTGATTTCCTGAAAGTGACTGATTGTGATATCGAGCCGATCGAGAACGACAACAAGCGGTTACTTTGATGCAAGTACTACATCCACAAGCAATGAAGAACAGAGAGTCCCTACACAGATGATACGGTGGATGAGATGGATGGCAAATTGGGACAAGGTTTCACGTCGGCCGATGAGCTTGAAGAAGTTGATATAGGGATAGGTGATAAACCTAGGCCGACGTATGTAAGTGCTAAGTTGCCGACAGATTATAAGAATAAGTTGATAAATCTTTTGAAAGAGTTCATGGATTGCTTTGCATGGGAATATCATGAGATGCTAGGACTTAGCCGATCAATTGTAGAACATCGGCTCCCTATAAATTTCAGCTATCAGCCATTCAGACAAACCCCTAGGAGGTTTAAGGCCGATATGCATGAAGTTATCAAGGCAGAGATTGCAAGACTTTATGATGCCAATTTCATCAGACCCTGCCGATATGCGGAGTGGGTTTCCAACATTGTGCCAGTGTTAAAGAAGAACGGCAAGCTCAGGGTGTGCATCGATTTCAGAGATCTAAACAAGGCAACACCTAAAGATGAATACCCCATGCCGATTGTAGATTTGCTGGTTGATGCTGCATCCGGACACAAGATTATCAGTTTCATGGATGGCAATGCGGGATAAAATCAAATCTTCATGGCTGAAGAAGATATTCATAAAACAGCTTTCAGGTGTCCGGGGGCAATCGGTTTATATGAGTGGGTCGTTATGACATTTGGATTAAAAATGCTGGAGCCACCTATCAAAGAGCTATGAACTATATTTTTCACGACCTTATCGGATCCTTAATTGAAGTGTATATCGATGATGTGGTTGTGAAGTCAAAAGAGTATGAAGACCACTTGGCCGATTTGCGCAAAGTACTGGAAAGAGCAAGAAAGTATGGTTTAAAGATGAATCCTACCAAGTGTGCTTTTGGCGTATCGGCCGGTCAATTTTTGGGTTTCTTGGTCCATGAGACGGGAATTGAAATTACTCAGAAGAATATTGATGCCATTAAGAAGATTCAACCTTCGGAGAATAGGACCAAGTTACAATCCTTGATTGGGAAGATCAATTTTGTCCGACGCTTCATATCAAATATGTCAGGAAGAATAGAGCCGTTCACTCCATTATTGAAGATAAAAGATGATCAAGAGTTTATATGGGATGATAAGCAGCAAAAGGCGTTGGATAATATCAAAGAATATCTGAGTTCCCCACCAGTTCTAATGCCTCCACAAAAGGGCGTTCCATTCAGATTGTACCCATCGGCCGATGAGAGGTCTATCGGTTCCGTCTTGGTTCAAGAAATTGATAACAAAGAAAGAGCTATCTTTTATCTCAGCAGGCGATTATTGGACGCCGAGACAAGGTACACGCCAGTGGAGAAGTTGTGTTTATGCTTATACTTTTCATGTACTAAATTGAGGCATTATTTACTTTCCAATGAGTGCATTCTGGTAAGTAAGGCCGATGTGGTAAAATATATGCTATCGGCTCCAGTTTTAAAAGGAAGAATTGGGAAGTGGATTTTTGCTCTATCAGAGTTTGACCTCAAATATGAATCGGCCAAAGCAATCAAAAGACAGGCCCTGGCCAATTTCATTGTTCAACATCGAGACGATTCAGTTACATATTCAGATATTGTGCCATGGACATTGTATTTTGATGGATCTGTCTGCAAACATGGGTGCAGTATCGGCCTTGTTATTATATCCCCTCGGGGGGCAAGCTTTGAGTTTGCATTCACAATTAAGCCCTATTATACTAATAATCAAGCAGAATACGAAGCTGTTCTTAAGGGTTTGCAGTTGTTACAAGAAGTTGAGGCCGATTCCGTGGAGATTATTGGTGATTCACAGCTGGTAATTAATCAACTTTCTGGGGATTATGAGTGCAGGAATGATATTTTGAGAGTTTATAATGAAGAGTGTAAGGAATTATTGAAGACTTTCAAGATCGTGAAAATGAGGCATATACCCAGGAAACAAAATTTTGAAGCCAATAATTTAGCCCAAGGAGCATCAGGATACAGGCCGATGGCTCAAAATGTTGAAATTGAGATTGTTGCCGTGGATGCCGATGATTGGAGGTTTGTTATCATTAATTATTTGAGGAATCCTTCTCAATCGGCATCATGAAAGCTAAAATATAAAGCTTTACATTATGTTCTGCTCGATAATGATCTATACTATCGGACGATTGATGGTGTCTTGCTTAAATGCTTGAGTTTAGAGGAAACCAAAGTGGTCATGAGCGAGGTCCCTGAAGGAGTTTGTGGAACACATCAATCGGTCCATAAGATGAGATGGCTCTTGAAGTGAGTTGGATATTTTTGGCCGACAATGCTAGAAGATTGTTTCAAGTATTATAAGGGATGTCAAGACTGTCAAAAGTTTGGAGCAATTCAGAGAGTACCGGCATCGGCTATGAATCCAATCATAAAGCTGTGGCCGTTTCGTGGATGGGGTATAGACATGATCGGCCAGATTAATCCTTCATCAAGTCAAGGACACAAGTATATTCTGGTGGCTACAGACTACTTTACCAAGTGGGTTGAGGCCATTCCTCTGAAGAAAGTTGATTCCAAGGATGCTATTCAGTTTGTTAAAGAGCACATTATATATAGGTTTGGCGTTACACAGACATTGACGACAGACCAGGGATCAATTTTTGTGTCCGATGAGTTTACAGAATTTGCCAACAACATGGGTATTAAATTGTTGAATTCTTCTACTTATTATGCGCAAGCTAATGGGCAGGCTAAAGCTTCTAACAAAAGTATAATCAAGTTGATCAAGAGAAAGATTGATGAACAGCCGAGACGGTGGCATACAACGCTGGCCGATTCCCTTTGGGCGTATCGGATGGCTTGTCATGGTGCAACTCAAGTTGCCGCCGTATCAATTGGTCTATGGACATGAAGCCGTACTGCCGTGGGAAACTAACATCGGCTCAAGGAGAATTGCATTGCAAGATGACTTGACAGCCGATGAGTATCACAACCTTATGATCGATGAGTTGGATGATTTGGCACATGATAGATTGCGGGCTTTGGAGAAAATCAAGCGAGATAAAGATCGCGTTGCCCGTCATTATAACAAGAAAGTTGTGGCCAGGTCGTTTGAGGAAGGGGATCTTGTTTGGAAATTGATATTGCCGATTGGTTCTAGAGATAATAAATTCGGCAAGTGGTCACCTAATTGGGAAGGTCCTTTTCAAATTCATCGTTCTGCTCCTCATAATGCATATTTCTTAAAAGGATTAGATGGAGAAGTTTTTGGCAGAGCGCTTAATGGCAAATATTTGAAGAAATACTACCCAAGCATTTGGATTGACTCATGATCGGTTCAATGGCCGATTGATGATAATAGCCGATGCATGCTGCATCGCCTTCAGATGGCCGATATTTACTATCGCCCTTAGTTCAAATTTTACAACATGAGCCCTCATATTCCAAAATTTGGGGGGCATACATATACTCAGGAGTACAAATTGTGGACTTAAAAATTTTTTTCAGATGAAGCTTTTAGATGGATTTTATGGCCGATTTGAGTATCGTCCTTAGCACAAGTATACTACACGTGGCCCATCGGCTGATGTTTTTTTTTGGTATTTACATTTTCTATCGGCCGATGTAAGTCATTATTCAGTTGGTCTTATGCTACTCTACAAGATGGAAATCATATTCGGCTAACTGGCCGATGAGATTATATATTACAAGCACAAAAGTTAGAGCACGTCTTTACAAGGAAGCATTGCAAATGTTTTACATCAATTTGAATCAGATTATGAAATTCTGGATAGCTGCGATGGCCTTGCGACAGATTTGATCGATGTCTTCAATCGCTTGGGCGTCATCGGCCATGGACCCTGGAATCGGCTTCACTGTTCTGCACAGAGTTGCAGGATACTTGGCTGATGTCTTCACCTTTGATGTTTGTTCTTCAATGGCTCTTGGGGTGGCAGTTATCTTCATTTCAGTTTCCTTGATTTCTTCTCGAGTTGCTTCCAACTTCATCAGCAAATCAGTTTCAGCGCGGCGAAGTTCTTCAAGTTTCTTATTCCAGGCTATCGGCTCAGCGACTAGTTCATCTAGTTTGATTTTTTCTGCATTCACTTGAGTCCTGCTGGCCGACATGGCTGATTTCAAGCCTTCTCACTCTCGCTGTTCTGCTATTTTCTCTTTTGCCCTGTGGAGTTTGAGATGATATTGCTCCAGAAACATTGCCGGTGTTAATACTTCTATCAGATCATCTGGCAGCTGGTCCTGGATTTCTTGAATCCTACTCCTGATTGGGCCACAATTCTCCACAAGGGATTCGATTGATGCTTCAAGCCAATTGACGATGTCGGACAGCTGGCTCTTTAATTCTTGAGATTCTGATGGCCTAGCTGTGCTGATCGGCTCTTTGTCCTCATCATCAAGAAATTGGCCGATGTCAAAATTGAACATATCGGCTAAGATCTGCAATTATGGAAAAAAGACATGGTTAAGATTGATAAGAGTTAAAATTGGCATGGAGTCTAAAGATCTTTGATTTACCTGTGATGGCGCATCGGCTGTAATCACATAGGCCTCTGTTTGCTGTTCTTGAGTTGCAGAAGGAGAGGCAGGCCGATGTGGTACAAGAGATGAAGCTGATGGCTGAAAGAATGAATATGATATCAGATATATGTCGTCGATAGCAAGGCAAATACATGATTCAATACTTACAGAAGCAACAGGAGAAGCAGGAGGAGAAGGAGATGGAGTCCTTAATCTGGCCTTGATTTGACCACGTTTCTTTAATGCAACTTTCTTGGATCTTGGTGGTAAGGCCGATTGGGTTTTCTCCTTAATAGCAGGTGGTGCCGCAACCTGTCAGCGATTAAGTTATAACAAGCCGATGAAGTAAGGGAGAATTGAAAATATAAAAGAGGAGAGTTATACTAACCGTACGGATTGCTTGTCTGGTTCTTTTTGGTTGGGCAGCATCAGTTTGTTCATCGGCCGCTAGTTCTGTAGTGGTTTTGGCTGATGGATCTTCAGATGGCTTATCGGCCGATGACTCTTGAGTTTGCTTGGCCGATGATTCTTCAGCAGCTGTGGCCGATGGATGTTGTTCTTCGATTATATTAGCGGCTGCTGCATCAATTTCCTTCTCCATTACTTGTTCATCTAAAAATTCTTCCACGGAGGGATCTAATGTGACAGCATCGGCTGGTGTCGAGCACCCAAAATCCATATAGTCCGGTGATATTTGTGGTCACCACATGATCTTGGCTGAGTAGGATCCATACACGCATAAATAGCCACTCATACCTCAATGTGTCCATGACCACAACATAACACCATTCGATATGAACTCTGTGATGCCGAATAATGAGCAAAGGAGATATTACTGGGACTCAGCGTGCCAGTCAACTTTAGCCTGAGACATGCCCGTCAAACCATTCGAAGATGGCGACCAGATGTGTTACACATCTCAGGACACTTGACTCAAATTGCTGAGCTCTACAACATCACAATTGCTCAGAATCCATACTCATGCTTAGCTAGCCCCAGGAAGATACTAGCTTCGCACTTTCATCTAAGCCATGGTATTAACTCAAATACATGTAAGGTGACTTAGACATAACTAGAGGCAATTAACAAATTTACTTACATATAGCCATTTGGCTAATTAGTTAAAGTCCTTCGGAAGCATGTCTACCCAAAATCCCACAAGCATTCCAACTAGGGTAAACCCCTTGATAGGACCAATCCTGAGGGAAACAACGATTCCCGCAACACTCAAATACCTGCAAAAATGGATATTCCAGTCTAACAAGTGTCAGTACATTAAACAAGTTAATGTACTGGCAAGCGCACAGTCAAACCTACATACATGAAGGCTATATTCAAAGAGAGGCTTATATGTGGTCGGGGTTTTCAGCAGAAAGCTAATTTTAGTTCACAATTCATTTGCAACTCAATTTGAACAAAACATTTCAACAATAAGGTAAAGCGTAATATTCATGGCATGATATCAACATAAATAGATAGTAGCGTTTTATCACAATCCAATCCGGAAATAGGGCAATCACATCTCATATATCAATCCCATTATCATTCCAAAACATTTAGTTTCAAAGGCATTTAGGAAAACATAAAGTATACCCACATCACATCACTATGCCGCTCATGACCGTGAGCACGGCTAATCGATTAGTTTTTATAACTCTGCAGAGCTTGTACAGCTTTACCCACATGGTATGAACTCTCTAGTTTGTCTTGTGCCGGCCAAGCACTACCACACTCTACATGTTGAGTGCGGTCTAGAGGTCATAACGAGGCTTTTACATTAAGTATTGTCTAACCTTGCATGAGCATGATAAGTGTGAATACACCCTAGGCTTAAGTCCTAGAGTCATTAGGTGGCGGGCCCACGCCTTAAACCTAACGCCGTGACGGCGAACACATCCGTTCCCTCACGAGGCACGTTATCGTTGTATTGGACAGACTTAGACGCCCATGCCGTGAGGCTGACCATCTGTCCCCTCACGGTAAACACACAGCTAGTAATATTCACTAGCAATAAATTCCACACACACACATGGGTAGTTCCGATAGATAGCCCACAATACACTCGTGGCCACTATCTCTACAACAACGGCCTCCCCAATGCAAGGTCAAACAAATGCTTAACTTAATAGGCCAAGGTTATCCCCATAAATAACACATGTGGATGTACGGTAAACATAAGTGGGTGATATGTAGTTCAGTCCTTAAACAACTCAGGCGGACACTCCCCCTATCGATATGCAACTACCACCATATGCATATCACTTGCCGCCTAAGTCTGATATTCACATTCCTTTTATTTTAGTTCGCAAATAAGCAGAGAAAATATCTCTGTTCATAAGTGTTGAAATGATTCAAATAACATAATAAGTGATCCATAACCATGATTTATCTATTACTAAGCAAGACTAAGCATTTGCATTTTATAAAAGCGTAGGGGTTTCCATTTGAGTACAAATAGGGTACTCTAAATCACTCTAAGGTTACAAACATTATGGATAACAATTCTCAAGGAGGATTATGCAATAAATAGGTCATAACTACCATTTCATCACTTTAAAATAATTTTTCCAAACATATCTATCTAACGCGTGCAACTTTGCAATAGAAAACGTTTGCCCAAATAAAAACATAGGATCAAAGTGTTCAAAGGAGGAGGGCATAACTTGCCTTGATGGATGTCCTTGCTGGAGTCAGCAAAAGGTTAAATCTCCTCACCAACAACGTAATCGTCTTCTAATAGAAATATCGATAATCGAATAAATACCGAAACATACAAATATTTAAAATGCACTAAAATGCATGAATTCACTAGTGTGGTTAGAGGCTGTGGTTTTATAATTTGTGGTGAAGGAATTTCTATTTTATCATATTGCATTTGTGAGGTATAAATTTTAAAAGTCTAATACTAGAAATAAATAAATTTGGTCCCATTTGGCTCTAAGTGCATTTTGGGTTCAAGATTGGTAAAGCCTTAGGCTTCTGCAGCAGAGAGTACTTTCTCCAAAGTTTAACAAAATTTTGTTCACAATATTTAAAGCTAGCATGAATCTATTATGAATTTAACAATTTAAATGACTTATTATAAGTCTTACTTATTATACAATTTTTAAATATGTTTCTAGTACTAGATGTACTACATTTAAATTTATGAAAACCAAGTCTATGAGATTTATAACCCAACCCATCTGGAATAATATTATTTGGAGTTAGAATGAATTTTGTATGAATTTTATAAATTAGTGTATGCTATATGTTAAGTATTCCACATATTAATTTTTAAAGACATTTCTTCTACTGTAGGCATCATGTTTTATCTTACCATATTAAAGTTTACAATTTTGTGAATCCATAGAAATTTGATTCATCTCAAATGGAGTTAAATTGAATTTTATATGCATTTTACAAGTTTCATTCTTGTAAAAATTATGGTTTTGAATATTTCCTTTAATACTTCTAAATTTTAAAGATAAGGGTCCACTGGTCAGCCTCTGTACTTTTGCAGAAAAGTCCCTGGGTTTCTAGAGATTCAACCCGAAGTCCCCAGCACATGTTTAAAAGCATTTTCATTAAGAGTACTCAGGTTTCCGACTTATTGCTATTAGGTACTTGGTCCCACATGTCATAGGTTGCATGTTTACACATTGGCACAGAGGGTTTTATCTTCTTTACAGATCGAACCTCGGCTACTTAGATGCAGTGGGGCCCGCGGGTCAGTGGCTCAGTGAGGGAGAGGCCGAGGGCAGCGGCTGGAGGCGGCCGCCGACGAGCTGGTCGTCGACGCCGGCGGCAAACGGCGTGGTTTCATAGGGTGCGGCCAAAAGAGAAAAGGTGGAGGACTGGCTGGCGAACCCGTCGGTAGTCATGGCGCTGGCTGTGGTGGTCGGGATTAATGCCGGCGACGGTGTGAGCGGCGGAGTGTTTCGGCTAGCTAGGTCATCTCGGGTTCTAGCTTGGCTCAGTCCAAAAGCATGCATGCATATGTATCTACGGGGTCCATGGATGCTCACTTAAGGTCGCTTTGGTCTCGGCGAGGCTTGGACAGCAGCAGCGATGCGAAGACAGCTCTGGCAGCGGCAGAAACAGGCAGGGCGACGGTGACAGCGAAGAGTGGCCAATCTCCTGTCAAAGTGACACATGCACAAGGTCAGAGATGCCCTAGGGTTGCTACCCGCGAGAGGAATCGCGCTGGAACTAACCCGAGGACGATAAATCGATGGCGATGGCCGGCGGCTGGACCTGAAGAGGATGAAGGGGATTTCTTCAACGGCAAAGTCTCGGCTTGAATTAATTGGGGCTTCTTGCACCTGGGATCTAGACGATGACCCCGGCATAGTGGCTCGGTTAGGGTTCCACCGGGTCGGCGGGAACGGCGATGCGAACCGTGACGGCGCTTTGGAGACCGAGGACGCCGACGAGCTTTGCACGAGGTGCTCGATCTGCGCCAAATCAAGGACGAAGGTACAGAGGGTTTAGGCATGGATAGAGGATCGTGTTCCCACGGTTGGTTTGCGGCAAGGCTCACCAGAGAGGGATGGCGACGGTGGTGGATCTTGACGGCGCCGGAGAAGATGGATTTGCTCCCGGAGCTCCTGAGACAATCTTGCTAGGGTTTTGGGTGGAACGCGGCGAGGATGGAAGGCTTTGTCGGTGGGCGAAGCGGCGCTATTTATAGTGGAGCTCGAGAAGGCTGTGGACGGCGAGGCGGCGCTCTGGCGTGATGACGCGTGTCCACGACGTGGCAGTCATTCCAGGACTTGGAGGAGGAGGTGGCGCAGTTGTGTGACCGACAGGTGGGTCCCACCAGGGCTGGGCCCCACATGGCAGAGAGAAAAGGGTAGGTTCTACTGCACAGAAGGTTTACAAAGGATTTTTCATCTAAATTTCTTCCTACCTTATTTTTAATGCTATAACTTAGTTTTTGTGCATGATAATTTAGTGTGGATTTTACTGGTAGCAGATAAAAACACCTAGATTCCATTTTCCTTGGTTGCACACAAAAATACTCTATATTTTATTCCCAGGAAAATAAAGAAAATAGGCCTAGCTGAAAATAGATTGAATTTTTAGGAGGTCAAAACTAATAAAATAAATTCTGGAAAAATTATATCAATTCATGATAATTAAGGTAGTATTTTAATAAATTATGTTCGATATACCTTTTCATGTGATAAAATACATTTATGAGATGTGTGTCGTTTTTGCCGATTAGGGTTTAGTATTAACCTATAGGTTGACTGTTTTGACCTAATTATTTGGGGTATCAAAAGTACATAATAATTCATACCAAAATTTCAGTGAGTTATATATATTAAATAGTACCTTCATGAATTTCCTCATGATTTTATATTGCACCAATTATTTTTAACAATTCAATGAGTTCACCTACCATTAAGTATTCTTATTTTAAATATATATTTAAATGGTAGAAAAATTATATTTTTTTGTTTATAACCAACCAAAAATGTTATGTTTGGGCTTTACTTTCTATTTTCTTTCAATTTATACTTGAAAAGATATTTTTATTATTTAACTGAAGTAAAAATTCGAAATTCAAATTTTTGGTATGTTACAGATCTACCCCCCTTAAAATAAATCTCGTCCCCGAGATTTGCTAGTTTTGGTGGAACTAGGGACTTGGTTCTAAAAAATCTTCCGTTTATTTTACAAAAGTCTTTAGCCAGGGTTTTAAACCTTTAGTAATAAAATTTTATAGAATGGTTGGAACTACGCTCCATTTTAATAATCCCAGCAAAATAAGTGGATCAAAAGTTTGTAAAATTTTTAAGTGCATATTTGAAATTGATAGTGAAAAAGAATATATGATCTGTAATTAGATGAACCACGAGATGAAGTGTTATGAAAGCGCGAATCATACCTAGTGCCATATTAGGTGGATTCGTGGCTTGCTCAGAGATCACACAGTTGAGATGATCCTGACTTAAATTTTGAATTGGTCGGGATATATCTTCATATCGGTATCCTTGGCTCTCCGTTGGATCTTGGGTTTGCATGCCATGAAGTTGAGATGATGGTGCTTTTTCTTTGGCAAATGGACAAACACTTGCAAAGTGTCCCCACTTACCGCAGTAGAAGCAATTGACTCGTGCGGTTCGGTCTCGGGTTCTACGTTGCGGTGCATCACGTTTGGGTTGTTGAACCGTGTTGGAGTTATGGCTGGACGCAATGTACCGAGGTCTGGAAGAACGTGGTGCTGCAATATAGATAACATTGGGCTGCACGATGCTTGGTCTAGAGGAGCTATTGTGTTCTGATTTGCTTGCGATCCGTTTGCGTTTATGGTCTTCAACCAACTCTCTTTGGCTTTCCTCTGCATGAAGGGCCTTGTCCACCAGGGATTTCATGTTGAGGATATCGTGGGCGGCAAGAGCATGTTTCAATTCTGGGTTAAGGCGTTCCCGGCAAAAGGTTACCCTTCTAGCTTCGGTAGGCATTTCTTCGATGGCATAACGAGAAAGATAGTTGAAACGGTGAAGAAAGTCCATAAATGGCATTTCCCTTTGCTTTAAATTGAGAAACTCTTTTCGCTTAGCCTCAATGAGACCAGCAGGGATGTAAGCTGAATGGAATTCCTTCTTAAAGATGTCCCAAGTGATTGGTTCATCGCGAGGAAGGATGGATTTGTGACATTCCCACCAAGCTACAGCTGCACCCTGAAGGTAGTACGCGGCATATTCTGCCTTCTCCATCTCATTACAGCAAGCGATCTTAAGTTTGGCTTCGATGTCACGGAGCCAGTCATCGGCTTCAATCGGATCGGATGCAAAGGAGAAAGTTGACGGAAGAGTGCATTGCAAGTCTGCCAACTTGGATCGACCTTGGTTGTTGTTTTGCATTACGGCTGCGTTCAATGACTCAGAATTTGCGAGCATCCTTTCAAATAAACGGTTTTGCATTGCCAGGACATGTGCTAAGGTAGATTCCTTGTTGTGTTGGTCGCTGTGGGCAGCGGTTTGGTCTTCACTGGCTTGATCAACCATTGGCGGGTTGATTGGGTTCGAGTGACGTGGGTTGGACTTAGTCATCCTGCACACAGGGTACAGAAGGACGCTATATAAAGAGAGGATGAATTGAAGGATGATTCAAATACTCGGAAATTAGTATAGTTGAGGTAGAGAACTAGAATTAAGTTGCTATAGCCAGATTTTAGCTTTCTCACTACCACATTAATGCATCTGTTATTTTCAGGGTGGCAGAAAAGAAAAGCTTCCTATAATTTATCATAATTGCTAAAAGTCACTGGAGGTGTGCGGAGGTCCTTGAGTTTTGCATGATTGAAGCTAGCAAGAAATGCTACCCCCCTTAAAATAATTTTTTTTTCTTTTGGACCTATAGATCATTTTAGGGAAGTCCTCAAAATATATCAATTAGTTTGCAAGCTATATTAATTTCATTTACTATCTTCATGATATTAAAGGAATACTTGTGAGTTGCTACAATTCACAAATTTTGCTTCCACCCTTAAAGGGGCAAAAAATTTGCATATTTAGCCATCTCAACTAGGATTCCAAAATTATGCAGCTTCGCATATAACAAAGTGTGCTTTTATTATTTTAGAGAGAATGCATAAGGTAGGTAATGTAGTGCTGAATTTCGCTGCCTATGGTCTTTGTTGGATTTTCATGACGATTGTAAAGTGCAAAAATTTTGGTCAAAAGCCTGGGAAATGCATGAGTATGTGGTTAAGTTATCCTAAAGAAACCAAAATTTTATCACCTATAACTTAGGTAGACAAAATTTGTCAGTCAGACCATCTACAAATTTTCAGGTTGTAGCCATGCAATGTTTAATAAATTTTTAGACCATGACACAAAGGTTCAAAAATTCTATCAAAATTTTTCAAGTCTTCTGGGTACATCTACAAGTTACTGTTAAAAGATGCATATTTTATCACCTACAGTTTGGGCTATACAAAATTTTAAATGTTGCTGTCTACAGATTTCAGCACACAATTATGCACACTAATCGAATTATTACCTTATGATGAAAAGGTTCAAAAAACACACAAAAATTCATGAAGCATACTGGGTTAGTCTACAAGTGGCATGTGAAAATTCACAGGTCTATCATCTATGGTTTGTCCTAGGAAAAATTCACAAGCTGGTTGTCTCAAAATTTCAGAACACACACAACAAGCACAAGGTGAATCTTTAAATTGAGTTTTTTGTTATCTAAATTCATAATCTTTTAATCACATGAAGTTAGAGTGGCCCAGAGTCTATATGAATCTTGGGTGGTCCATCTAAACAAGCAATCTAGAGTTTTAGCACATCAATTTCCAACCTGCCCCAAAACTACCCGTTCTAGGCCATATCGTCAAAATTTTGAAACGTCGGGAGAGGAGAGCTCAAATACCCACCAAAATCATTTTGATTCAGAAACAACATGATAAGGAGTTATTCCTACCATATCTATTAGGTTTTAAATCTTATTAAACCATTTTCAGAACATACAAGCTATAGGCCATTTCCAACCCAATATTTTGTAAATTCGTACTAGACAATAGGAGGAATTTACAAATGGATTTCAAAACCTTTCAAAACAACTTGGTACTGATTTACAATGATTAATAAGTGTTTTCAAACATGTTTTTATAGAAGTACCATTTTTCAAAAGGTTTCGGTCCTATAGAGCAAGAATGAGAGTTTAAAATCAAAATAAGGATATAGAGAAGAGTAATCTTTAAAGATGGATGAGATATAAGATTGTAGTAAGTTTTCACAAATAATTTATAGCTGAGAACAATGTCCTCAAAATAATTTTTAAGAAGCCAATCTAAACGACTGTTTCAAAAGGGTTTCCCTACAGTCGGAAAGCTACTCTAATACCACCGCTGTCGAGCACCCAAAATCCATATAGTCCAGTGATATTTGTGGTCACCACATGATCTTGGCTGAGTAGGATCCATACACACATAAATAGCCACTCATACCTCAATGTGTCCATGACCACAACATAACACCATTCGATATGAACTCTGCGATGCCGAATAATGAGCAAAGGAGATATTGCTGGGACTCAGCGTGCCAGTCAACTTTAGCCTGAGACATGCCCGTCAAACCATTCAAAGATGGAGACCAGATGTGTTACATATCTCAGGACACTTGACTCAAATTGCTGAGCTCTACAACATCTCAATTGCTCAGAATCCATACTCATGCTTAGCTAGCCCCAGGAAGATGCTAGCTTCGCACTTTCATCTAAGCCATGGTATTAACTCAAATACATGTAAGGTGACTTAGACATAACTAGAGGCAATTAACAAAGTTACTTACATATAGCCATTTGGCTAATTAGTTAAAGTCCTTCGGAAGCATGTCTACCCAAAATCCCACAAGCATTCCGACTAGGGTAAACCCCTTGATAGGACCAATCCTGAGAGAAACAACTATTCCCGCAACACTCTGTTAACAACGAAATTTGGTAAATCATGCAGAGTTAAAGCCAAAGCCGATTGGAGGAGATAAGCCATTACAGAAACAGAGTATGAATCGGCTGCAAGCTAAATCGGCTACGGTGTGCATCGGCTGAAACAGAATCGGACAAGGATAGCCGATATAGCCGATTTCGATGAGGAGATGGCAGGATCATTGTCGGGTTCGGTTGGTGTGCTTCATGAGGATTGCCACGTACGGATTGAGTCCGAAGAAGGCAATTGTATCTATTAATAAGGATATTTGTTAGTTTCCTTTTATCTTTGGGAAAGTGTGTTTAGTGTCCCTTAAGGACTTTATGTTTTTCTTTTATCTTTAGGAAAGTTTCTTTCTTGTCCTACAAGGACTAGTATCTCCCTATGGGTATAAATATGTACACCCGGGGTTATTGTAAAGAATCAACTCTTGATCAATACAATTCGGCGCATCGCCACCTTTTACTCTGTTACGGTTTATTTATCAACCGGCGGAATTTGGCACCTGACGCGGGGCTGCATCGGCTGTCGATCTCCGGCGAAGGGGTAAGTCCAATGTTCCGTTGGTTTAGGCAATTGTATCATCTACGTCGGCGTCGTTCAAGGCTGCATCAGTACAATCGACCTCTTGGATTGCTCTGGTTTGCATAATATATTTGTCTGGCTATTTATCATATGTCTTCTGCAAATCTAGTATTAGCATCTCGATTTAGTTTTATCGGCTGCTTCTCGTTTTAGGGTTTCTGCCGGTATCGGCTAAATCGTCTTGCTAGATTAGATTAGCCTAGGCATCTACCACCCTGAAAATCAGTCAAGGGCTTGATCATCTAGATACCGTGTTTCTTTACATACTTAGTGCTGCATCAGTTGAGTTTGACCTACTAAGTCGTGCTTAGAACCATGAATCTCTAGCCTGCTTTTTGATTGCCGATAAGGGTTTCATCGGGGTTTCAGCCGATGAGTTATCTGGACGTTGCATCGGCTTATAAGGATTGCATATAAGTTGAATTTAGCCGATGACAACAAAGGTTTCACTGTTTAATCTAATCTTGTGGATTTTATGGCATTGGATCTATGTTAGATTCACTTCATCGGCTATGCTATGAATATATATAATCTCTCTCTTGAGGTGTTTTTAGACATAAGTGATTTATACTGTCTCGGCGCCCTGTCCGATCTATCCCAATCACTTAGTTTAAATATATTTTGAGATTTAGATTATGTATCATTGATATCTACAGCCGATCGAGTACATCTAACTTTCGTTTCACTTTATTGAGTCATTGCCGATCTATTGCTATATTATCATCAGCCGATTGTCTCTTTGTCATCATTTACATCACGTGTCAGAATCTACATTGAACATGTAGCCGTTAGCTCAAAACCCTATCGCTATCGGCTGTTATCAGGATCGGCTGGAAGTACTATGTCGTCTATGTTGGCTGATTGGTTATCTGATCTGCTATTTGTATATCTTGTCAGTTGCGGGATCAAACTGACTGGCACGCCTGCATCTCACCAAGATTTGGACCTGCACTGGAGCTAAGCAGATCTCCCAGGCCAGTGTGTGTTTTTTGCATCAACACGCTTTTGGCACGCCCGGTGGGACACGAGTTTTCTACCCAACATGTCTGAAGAAGAAGTCAATGCCGAGAAGGAACAATCTCTTAAACCGATCGATGAAATTATTCAAGAAAGTATTAATGAAGCAGTTCATCATACTTTGTTTGATCAGTCTGGGGTTTTGTTGAGTACGTTACAAGATTTGATCAAGCAGATAGTTCCTGAAGTAGTTGCTTACAAAAATTAGCCAGGGGGGCAAATCGGCGAACAACTTCAGCATCATCAGCAGCAACAATATCGGCTCGGGGGGTAAGCATATCAGTATCAACATGATGAGCCATATCAACATCGGCCAGAAGAATTTCATCAATATGGGCATCAATATAACAACGATTTGGCCGATAGAATTGCAAAGGTAATAGAGGAGCAGTTTGGAATAAAGCCCAAGGAACAAACTTCTGTGTATCGGCTGCCATATCCTGAGTGGATTGATAGGGTGTCATTGCCACATCGATACAAGGTTCTAGATTTCTCCAAGTTCTCAGGGCAAGATGATATATCTACAATGGAACACATCAGCCGATTCTTAGTGCAATGTGGGGAAGCATCGGCTGAGGAAGCTCTGAGAGTTAGATTTTTTCCACTGTCTTTGACTGGATCGGCCTTCACATGGTTTTCATCACTACCATCAAATTCCATTAGAAGATGGGCCGATCTTGAGAAGCAATTTCATGACAACTTCTTTGCTGGCGTCAGTGAGATGAAACTTTCAAATTTGATATCAGTGCAGCAACAAGAAGGAGAATCGGCTATGGAATATATACAAAGATTTCGTGATGTCCGCAGCCGATGTTATAGTTTGAATCTAAGCGATGAGCAGCTAGCAGATCTTGCATTCCAAGGGTTATCAGCATCTATCAAGGATAAATTCTTTTGCCACAAGTTTGACAGTCTAGCTCATCTAATGCAGACGGTATCGGCTCATGAAGGCCAACTGCAAGAAGCAAAAGAGGATCAATTTGGGAATCATAGAAGATAATTTTGAAGCATGAGTTCCCATACTCCAAAACTGGGCGGCATGTGTTAACGATGAAATTTGGTAAATCATGCAGAGTTAAAGCCGAAGCCGATTGGAGGAGATAAGCGATTACAGAAACAGAGTATGAATCGGCTGCAAGCTAAATCGGCTACGGTGTGCATCGGCTGAAACAGAATCGGACAAGGATAGCCGATATAGCCGATTCCGATGAGGAGATGGTAGGATCATTGTCGGGTTCGGTTGGTGTGCTTCATGAGGATTGCCACGTACGGATTGAGTCCGAAGAAGGCAATTGTATCTATTAATAAGGATATTTGTTAGTTTCCTTTTATCTTTGGGAAAGTGTGTTTAGTGTCCCTTAAGGACTTTATGTTTTTCTTTTATCTTTAGGAAAGTTTCTTTCTTGTCCTACAAGGACTAGTATCTCCCTATGGGTATAAATATGTACACCCGGGGTTATTGTAAAGAATCAACTCTTGATCAATACAATTCGGCGCATCGCCACCTTTTACTCTGTTACGGTTTATTTATCAACCGGCGGAATTTGGCACCTGACGCGGGGCTGCATCGGCTGTCGATCTCCGGCGAAGGGGTAAGTCCAATGTTCCGTTGGTTTAGGCAATTGTATCATCTACGTCGGCGTCGTTCAAGGCTGCATCAGTACAATCGACCTCTTGGATTGCTCTGGTTTGCATAATATATTTGTCTGGCTATTTATCATATGTCTTCTGCAAATCTAGTATTAGCATCTCGATTTAGTTTTATCGGCTGCTTCTCGTTTTAGGGTTTCTGCCGGTATCGGCTAAATCGTCTTGCTAGATTAGATTAGCCTAGGCATCTACCACCCTGAAAATCAGTCAAGGGCTTGATCATCTAGATACCGTGTTTCTTTACATACTTAGTGCTGCATCAGTTGAGTTTGACCTACTAAGTCGTGCTTAGAACCATGAATCTCTAGCCTGCTTTTTGATTGCCGATAAGGGTTTCATCGGGGTTTCAGCCGATGAGTTATCTGGACGTTGCATCGGCTTATAAGGATTGCATATAAGTTGAATTTAGCCGATGACAACAAAGGTTTCACTGTTTAATCTAATCTTGTGGATTTTATGGCATTGGATCTATGTTAGATTCACTTCATCGGCTATGCTATGAATATATATAATCTCTCTCTTGAGGTGTTTTTAGACATAAGTGATTTATACTGTCTCGGCGCCCTGTCCGATCTATCCCAATCACTTAGTTTAAATATATTTTGAGATTTAGATTATGTATCATTGATATCTACAGCCGATCGAGTACATCTAACTTTCGTTTCACTTTATTGAGTCATTGCCGATCTATTGCTATATTATCATCAGCCGATTGTCTCTTTGTCATCATTTACATCACGTGTCAGAATCTACATTGAACATGTAGCCGTTAGCTCAAAACCCTATCGCTATCGGCTGTTATCAGGATCGGCTGGAAGTACTATGTCGTCTATGTTGGCTGATTGGTTATCTGATCTGCTATTTGTATATCTTGTCAGTTGCGGGATCAAACTGACTGGCACGCTTGCATCTCACCAAGATTTGGACCTGCACTGGAGCTAAGCAGATCTCCCAGGCCAGTGTGTGTTTTTTGCATCAACACACTCAAATACCTGCAAAAATGGATATTCCAATCTAACAAGTGTCAGTACATTAAAAAAGTTAATGTACTGGCAAGCGCACAGTCAAACCTACATACATGAAGGCTATATTCAAAGAGAGGCTTATATGTGGTCGGGATTTTCAGCAGAAAGCTAATTTTAGTTCACAATTCATTTGCAACTCAATTTGAACAAAACATTTCAACAATAAGGTAAAGTGTAATATTCATGGCATGATATCAACATAAATAGATAGTAGCGTTTTATCACAATTCAATCCGGAAATAGGGCAATCACATCTCATATATCAATCTCATTATCATTCCAAAACATTTAGTTTCAAAGGCATTTAGTAAAACATAAAAGTATACCCACATCACATCACTATGCCGCTCATGACCATGAGCACGGCTAATCGATTAGTTTTTATAACTCTGTAGAGCTTGTACAGCTTTACCCACATGGTATGAACTCTCTAGTTTGTCTTGTGTCGGAAAAGCACTACCACACTCTACATGTTGAGTGCGGTCTAGAGGTCATAACGAGGCTTTTACATTAAGTATTGTCTAACCTTGCATAAGCACAATAAGTGTGAATCCACCCTAGGCTTAAGTCCTAGAGTCGTTAGGTGGCGGGCCCACGCCTTAAACCTAACGCCGTGACGGCGAACACATCCGTTCCCTCACGAGGCACGTTATCGTTGTATTGGACAGACTTAGACGCCCATGCCGTGAGGCTGACCATCCATAGCCTCACGGTAAACACACAGCTAGTAATATTCACTAGCAATAAATTCCACACACACACATAGGTAGTTCCTATAGATAGCCCACAGTACACTCGTGGCCACTATCTCTACTACAACGGCCTCCCGAATGCAAGGTCAAACAAATGCTTAACTTAATAGGCCAAGGTTATCCCCATAAATAACACATGTGGATGTACGGTAAACATAAGTGGGTGATATGTAGTTCAGTCCTTAAACAACTCAGGCGGACACTCCCCCTATCGATATGCAACTACCACCATATGCATATCACTTGCCGCCTAAGTCTGAAATTCACATTCCTTTTATTTTAGTTCGCAAATAAGCAGAGAAAATATCTCTGTTCATAAGTTTTGAAATGATTCAAATAACATAATAAGTGATCCATAACCATGATTTATCTATTACTAAGCAAGACTAAGCATTTGCATTTTATAAAAGCGTAGGGGTTTCCATTTGAGTACAAATAGGGTACTCTAAATCACTCTAAGGTTACAAACATTATGGATAACAATTCTCAAGGAGGATTATGCAATAAATAGGTCATAACTACCATTTCATCACTTTAAAATAATTTTTCCAAACATATCTATCTAACGCGTGCAACTTTGCAATAGAAAACGTTTGCCCAAATAAAAACATAGGATCAAAGTGTTCAAAGGAGGAGGGCATAACTTGCCTTGATGGATGTCCTTACTGGAGTCAGCGAAAGGTTAAATCTCCTGACCAACAATGTAATCGTCTTCTAATAGAAATATCGACAATCGAATAAATACCGAAACATACAAATATTCAAAATGCACTAAAAGGCATGAATTCACTAGTGTGGTTAGAGACTGTGGTTTTATAATTTGTGGTGAAGGAATTTCTATTTTAACATATTGCATTTGTGAGGTATAAATTTTAAAAGTCTAATACTAGAAATAAATTAATTTGGTTCCATTTGGCTCTAAGTGCATTTTGGGTTCAAGATTGGTAAAGCCTTAGGTTTCTGCAGCGGAGAGTACTTTCTCCAAAGTTTAACAAAATTTTGTTCACAATATTTAAAGCTAGCATGAATCTATTATGAATTTAACAATTTAAATGACTTATTATAACTCTTACTTATTATACAAATTTTAAATATGTTTCTAGCATTAGATGTACTACATTTAAATTTATGAAAACCAAGTCTATGAGATTTATAACCCAACCCATCTAGAATAATATTATTTGGAGTTAGAATGAATTTTGTATGAATTTTATAAATTAGTGTATGCTATATGTTAAGTATTCCACATATTAATTTTTAAAGACATTTCTTCTACTGTAGGCATCATGTTTTATCTTACCATATTAAAGTTTACAATTTTGTGAATCCATAGAAATTTGATTCATCTCAAATGGAGTTAAATTGAATTTTATTCTACAAGTTTCATTCATTTTCCTGTTGAAAAAATTATGGTTTTGAATATTTCCTTTAATACTTCTAAATTTTAAAGATAAGGGTCCACTGTCAGCCTCTGTACTTTTGCAGAAAAGTCCCTGGGTTTCTAGAGATTCAACCCGAAGTCCCCAGCACATGTTTAAAAGCATTTTCATTAAGAGTACTCAGGTTTCTGACTTATTGCTATTAGGTACTTGGTCCCACATGTCATAGGTTGCATGTTTACACATTGGCACAGAGGGTTTTATCTTCTTTACAGATCGAACCTCGGCTACTTAGATGCAGTGGGGCCCATGGGTCAGTGGCTCAGTGAGGGAGAGGCCGAGGGTAGTGACTAGAGGCGGCGGCCGACGAGCTGGTCGTCGACGCTGGCGGCAAACGGCATGGTTTCACAGGGTGCGGCCAAAAGAGAAAAGGTGGAGGAGTGGCTGGCGAACCCGTCGGTGGTCGTGGCGCTGGCTGTGGTGGTCGGGATCAACGCCGACGACGGTGTGAGCGGCGGAGTGTTTCGGCTAGCTAGGTCATCTCGGGTTCTAGCTTGGCTCAGTGCAAAACCATGCATGCATATGTATCTACGGGGTCCATGGATGCTCACTTAAGGTCGCTTTGGGCTCGGCGAGGCTTGGACAGCAGCAGCGACGTGAAGATAGCTCCGGCGGCGGCAGAAACAGGCAGGGCGACGGTGACAGCGAAGAGCGGCCAATCTCCTGTCATAGTGACACATGCGCAAGGTCAGAGATGCCCTAGGGTTGCTACCCGCGAGAGGAATCGCGCTGGAACTCACCCGAGGACGATAAATCGACGGCGATGGCCGGCGGCCGGACCTGAAGAAGATGAAGGGGATTTCTTCAACGGCAATGTCTCGGCTTGAATTAATTGGGGCTTCTTGCACCTGGGATCTAGACGATGACCCCGGCATAGTGGCTCGGTTAGGGTTCCACCGGGTCGGCGGGAACGGCGATGCGAACCGTGACGGCGCTCTGGAGACCAAGGACGCCGACGAGCTTTGCACGAGGTGCTCGATCTGCGCCAAATCAAGGACGAAGGTACAGAGGGTTTAGGCATGGATAGAGGATCGTGTTCCCACGGTTGGTTTGCGGCGAGGCTCACCAGAGAGGGATGGCGACGGTGGTGGATCTTGACGGCGCCGGAGAAGATGGATTTGCTCCCGGAGCTCCCGAGACAATCTTGCTAGGGTTTTGGGTGGAACGCGGCGAGGATGGAAGGCTTTGTCGGTGGGCGAAGCGGCGCTATTTATAGTGGAGCTCGAGAAGGCTGTGGACGGCGAGGCGGCGCTCTGGCGTGATGACGCGTGTCCATGACGTGGCAGCCGTTCCAGGGCTTGGAGGAGGAGGTGGCGCAGTTGTGTGACCGACAGGTGGGTCCCACCAGGGCTGGGCCCCACATGGCAGAGAGAAAAGGGTAGGTTCTACTGCACAGAAGATTTACAAAGGATTTTTCATCTAAATTTCTTCCTACCTTTTTTTTAATGCTATAACTTAGTTTTTGTGCATGATAATTTAGTGTGGATTTTATTGGTAGTAGATAAAAACACCTAGATTCCATTTTCCTTGGTTCCACACAAAAATACTCTATATTTTATTCCCAGGAAAATAAAGAAAATAGGCCTAGCTGAAAATAGATTGAATTTTTAGGAGGTCAAAACTAATAAAATAAGTTCTGTAAAAATTATATCAATTCATGATAATTAAGGTAGTATTTGATTAAATTATGTTCCATATACCTTTTCATGTGATAAAATACATTTATGAGATGTGTGTCGTTTTTGCCGATTAGGGTTTAGTATTAACCTATAGGTTGACTGTTTTGACCTAATTATTTGGGGTACCAAAAGTACATAATAATTCATACCAAAATTTCAGTGAGTTATATATATTAAATAGTACCTTCATGAATTTCCTCATGATTTTATATTGCACCAATTATTTTTAACAATTCAATGAGTTCACCTACCATTAAGTATTCTTATTTTAAATATATATTTAAATGGTAGAAAAATTATATTTTTTTGTTTATAACCAACCAAAAATGTTATGTTTGGGCTTTACCTTCTATTTTCTTTCAATTTATACTTGAAAACATATTTTTATTATTTAACTGAAGTAAAAATTTGAAATTCGAATTTTTGGTATGTTACAGCTGGCTCATCAAGTTTGGCTTTCTTGGTTGATTTATTCACTTTTTCCTTAGCCAGTGCCTTTCTCTTGAAGGTTTCTTTGACTATCGGCCCTTGAAGCAATGAAGATACTTTTGGTGCTGTAAGGCCGATAGTCGATTCCAAGACAGATTTCCCTGAAGGGGCTAAGACCATAGCGTATGAAATCCTTTGCCCACTATTACTCATACTTGGGAGTGGGGCATCAGGCACTTGGGGCTGATATTGCCAATGAGCTTAGTCAGATAAAACTTGGCTGATTGGTGAAAGATGTGGCTGGCCCATTCACTCCACCATTATTGGAAGCTGAGATGCATGAAGATATTCAAGCTTATTCTGTCGCAGCTGCCCAAGGATGGAAGTTCAATCTCCAAGAGCTTGTTCATGATGAGCGCCGATGAGACTGTTCCTCTATTCTCTACCAGCCGATGGAAGTATAAGTTGATGGGCAGTTGTCCTAATCCACATTGTCTGGCAGCCAGCATTGGATTGTAAAACTCATAGGATAAGCTGGTGCTTCTGCCTTGAAACACACTGACTGGTAGTAGGCATGGAGAGACACCGATCATGAATAGTTCCCTTGAAACAATGTCATCATTCAGATAATCCAAATTCATATCGGCGGGAAGCTCAAACTCGGAGTCAGATGGGTATACAAACATATCTATCTTGGCCGATGAAGAGACAGTATAGAATCGACTGAACCATTTGGACATTTCTTCGGCCGATTGATCTGCTCCAGGGTACACTGAGACGGCCTCCCCAAAAGACATACACCTTCTGTAAGTGGGATCTTCGATATCAGTGAAGTCTGAGGGGAAGACTGAGTCCGATAGAGGTGGCCGATCAATCATGGTGTTGGTGTGGATAGTTAGCCATAACTGAACAAACCACCATGGACCGCCATGTGCCACTGACCGATTGAGCATCAGATCTTGTGTGGCAGAATGAAGGAGTCGATACATTGCTCCAAGAAGATATCAGCCAAGGGGGAATTTTTTCTTAATAACTAAGGCCTGTGCAAGATGTTGGCAATTTGAGGTTGGACCGCAAGTTGATCCACAGAACACAAATCTTTCCAGCCACAATGTCAAGAAGGCCACATGCTCTCTATCGGACACTGACCCTTGTTCCATGTGCTCTGTGATATATCTAGACCAACCCCCAATCTTTTTGGTCTTTAGCTTGTGACTACTGTTGATGAGAAGGTTGAAAGGATTGATGTCAGTACTGATGTCCAAGCCGGTCAGCATCTTTACATCCATCAGGGTAGGGGTCATCAGACCTTGCCTAAACATAAAGGCATTGAGGGTGCTTGACCAAAAATAGCTGGCGGCTGATATGAGTGGCTCATTCTTTTTGGTATCGGCCAAGGACAGGGTGATGCACTGGTTGATTCCAATCTCTTCCCAGTGACTATGCTTAGCTGCTGTGATCCTTTTATACCATGTCCTATATCCGTTCAACTTTGATGGCCAGGATCGGAATGTTGATTTCCACGAGGAAGTGCTGGGTTTGGCTTGCTTAAAAGGGACTCTGTTTGTTTCCGCATTAATCAGCCAGGTTGGATCAGAGTTGCCTGTAGGACTCAGAAGGAATCTATACGATTTGTCATCTGTGGGGATCATTATCTGGTTCTTGAAGACCTATGGCGCATTGAAAGTGATGGAAGTATGAAGCATGGGAGGCAAAAAGCAGAAACCCTAAGTTTGAAAGGTTGCAGTGGCGGGAAAGCAAAAATGTGAGTTCTGGGCAGAAATTAATTTACCTCAGGGATCTCAGGCGCGTAGAAGGGGGAAGTTGCCATTGATGATGTTGCGGGGGTATTTGCTGAGGAAATCGCCGTCGGAAGCTGCTGGAGATCGCCAATGTTGAAGGATGCGAGCGGTCACGAAAGATTGTGCACGCGGGATTGTGGCGGAGAGTTTTTGGATCTAGCTCTAAGTGGATTTTGGGCAAACCCTAGCGATGGGTTTGGTGGAGTTCGTCGGAGTTAATTCCGCCACATTATATAATGAAGCGGAATTGGAGGGCATGTGTTAACAACGGATTTTTGCAATCTACTCGGAGAAGAAAGAGAAAACCGATGCGGAGAAGACGGCGCAATCTAAGTCGAATCGGTTTCGGTATCGGACCAAGTTTCAGCGGCGCATCGGACCTGGCAGGGCGACAGCAAAAAGACCATATCGGCCGATACGGGTTTAATGCGGCCATCGGCCGATGGGCGCGGGAGGCTATTGGAGATCGAATCGGACTCGGTTTGGGCCCTAGTCAAAGCTTCCAAGAAGATTGCCGTATAGGGATCAAGCCTGGTTTTAGGCAATTGTATCTATTAATTAGGAGTTTAAATCAGTTTCAGATTATATCTATGGCAAGAGTCCGCCGTAAAGGACTTGTTTGTTAGTTATAGATAGAATCGTGTCCTATACGGACTATGTTGTAATCACGGGTATAAATATCTCGGTATCATGTACATAGAAAGGATCTCAACATCTTACAACCAAACAACAACCAATCTACTTTCGGTGCATCGCCACCCTCGCAAGAGGTTTGTCTCGGCGAGTTCTTACTTTCTCGAGATCAGAGGTAAGAACTTGCACTCGACGACTTATATCGTCGGGGCTAGCGTGTCGCTTTAGACACGTTAAGCCCCAATGACGTAAGTCATCGTCTATGATGTCTTAAGTAATCTAAGCACGACATCTTAATTCTATCTTGTCGGTTTTAACTCGCTTTAGGGTTTTATGGCCAACGATGATCGAATTACTTAGGTTGTTCAAGGCATCCACCATCCCCGAAAGCGATCGACGGCTTGATTGTCTTTGTGTTGCTTCTCGACTCACACTTTGCGTTGCTATCAACCCTAGTCCTATCTTGAGATCTAACTCAAAGCCTATTTTCGATCGTAATTAAGGATAGCACCGGGGTTTCAGCCAGTCTTACCTAATACATGTGATCGCTTTATGATTTCATATGTATTCGCCACCTTTATGAGTAGATCGACAAATATAAATATATTTGTTGCAGATTAATTTATCAAGATTTATCTGTGATCAACATATTTATATCGGCCGATTTGCTCATACAGGTTTGCACTAGAGTATTAGCTAGTGTAGTTATCTTTCATGTCTCTATCGGCTGGTTTTATTCCAATCTTAAAATCTTATTAATTAACGCCGATAAGGGTAGTTTAATGCTTCATTCTTATTTATTTATAACTTCAAGTAGGCCAATACAGTCTTGCCTTATCGGCTAGGCCCTCACGATGCACCATCGGCCTATAGGCCGATCGGCCATCGTATTCTGATATGGTTTACTTGTCTCCTCTTGTTGGTTGCAGATCAAACCAACTGGCACGCCCTATTTTTCACGCGCTAGACAAGCCATTGGACCTGCACTGGAGCTAAGCAGATCTCCCAGGCCGCCGTGGAAACGTGGAACCCATTTATAGACATCGGCGGGTCGAAATTCTACGCCAACAAGACCAGATCGAGATCGTGCAGGCCGACAAGTCAGTGCATGTGGCCAGTTCCGATCTTGCGGTTTGGGAGATGGAGGGAATCGATTGCCTCTCTGGACGAATTTGGGAGGCCGATTTCCTGAAAGTAACTGATTGTGACATTGAGTCGATCGAGGATGAAGACAAGCAGTTACTTTGATGAAGGCATCGCATCCACAAGCCAAGATAAACAAATTAGCCCCTACATAGATGGTGCTGTGGATGAGATCGATGGAAAATTGGGACAAGGCTTCACGTCGGCCGATGAGCTTGAAGAAATAGACATAGGGATAGGTGATAGACCTAGGGCGTCATATGTAAGTGCTAACCTGCTGTTAACACCAGAATTTGGTAAGCCCCGAAGTCCTCATCGGCCCAGGATCCATATCGGTTCAAGGTTGGTATCGGCCTAGAGTCTTATATTGGCCGATGGGGGTTTTCTTAAAACCAGCCACCAACAACAATCGGATTCTTATTAGATTCGGGAAGATCTTATCCAGAGAAGACCGAGTTGAAGAAGGATGCAGCTTGTATCTATTAATTAGGAAGAGTTTGTTAGTTTTCTGTTTTACCTTTAGGAAAGCGTGTTAGTGTCCGGCAAGGACTTTATTTGTTTCCCTTTATCTTTAGGAAAGTTTGAGTCGTAATCTATTAGGATCTTTGTTAGTCTATGGGTATAAATATGTAAGCCCAACGTTCATGTAAAATAATCTCACGATCAATACAACTTTGGCACATCGCCACCCTTTACTTTTCGTCTTCTTCGGCGAGTTCATGCCCTTCCCACGAGGGGTAAGTCTCGTTATGGCTGCCTGCGTTGTCGAGGCTAGGGCTTCGACGTTCTGATCTTGGCAACGTAAGCACCTATTATCATATATCTTAGTCAATCTAATTTAGCTTCTCGATTTCATTGTATCGGCCGAGATTTGTTTTAGGTTTTACGCCGGTATCGACCAAATCGCCTTGCTAGATTAGATTGGCTAAGGTATCCACCACCCTGAAAATCAGTCAAAGGCTTGATTGTCTAGGTCTTGCGTTTCTTTTCATACTTAGTGCTGCATCAGTTCAGTTTGATCTACTAAGTCATGATTAGAGCCGTAATCTCTAGCCTGCTTGTTGGCTGCCAATAAGGGTTTCATCGGGGTTTCAGTCGGTGAGTTATCTGGACGTTGCATCGGCCCAAGAGTTTTACATATAGATTGGATCTGGCCGATGACAACAGAGTATTTATTGTTTATCTGCTTACTGAGAGTTTATGCCATCGAACCTCTAGGCGACGTGTGCTTTAATCTTCAGATCAAAGTTTATTTTATATTTGGATTATGCTATATCACATTGCTATATCATCATGTTATCGTCAGCCAATCACCTCTACATAGATGTTTGCTCAGTACACGGCTGATGATTCGAAACCCTAACTACATCGGCTGGTATTGGCATCGGCTGGAGCTGTGCCATCGGCCCGTCGACCGATCGACTGTTTTGGCTATCGGCCTATTGGCCGATACGCTTCCTGTTCTGCTATTTGTATATCTTGTCAGTAGCAGGATCAAACTAACTGGCACGCCTGCGCTTCATCAATTTTAGGACCTGCACTGGAGCTAAGCTGATCTCCCAAGCCTTCGTGTGTCCGCGCGCCAGGTCCACATCAGCGGAACGGATTCGGCGTCAACACCTGCCAAGGGAATATAAGAGTAAATTGGTACATCTTTTGAAAGAGTTCATGGATTGTTTTGCATGGGAATATCATGAGATGCCAGGACTATGCCAATCGATTGTAGAACATCGGCTACCTATAAAACCAGGCTATCAGCCGTTTAAACAAGCTCCCAGGAGATTTAAGGCCGATATGCATGAAGCTATCAAGGCAGAGATTACAAGACTCTACGACGCCAATTTTATTAGACCCTGCCGATATGCGGAGTGGGTTTCTAGCATAGTACCAGTGTTGAAGAACAATGGCAAGCTCAGGGTGTGCATCGATTTCAGAGATTTAAACAAAGCGACGCCAAAAGATGAGTACCCCATGCTGATTGTGGATTTGCTAGTTGATGCTACATCTGGACACAAGATCATCAGCTTTATGGATGGAAATGTAGGCTATAACCAAATTTTCATGGCTAAGGAGGATATTCATAAGACGGCTTTCAGATGTCTGGGGGCAATCGGCTTGTATGAGTGGGTTGTTATGACATTTGGTCTGAAGAATGCTGGAGCCATATATCAAAGGGTATTGAATTATATTTTCCACGACTTTATCGATCCTTGATTGAGGTGTTGTTGGCGCAGAATTTCGACCCGTCCAGCAACCAAACGGGTTCCGCGTTACCACGGCGGCCTGGGAGATCTGCTTAGCTCCAGTGCAGGTCCAAATGGCTTGCCTAGTCGTAAGTAGAGCATGCCAGTTGATTTGTTCTGCAATCAACAAGAAACAAGCGAACCAAGTCAGAAAAAACAATGGCCGATCGGTCGACAGACCAATGACACATTGTCATAGCCCAGCCGATAGGGCAAAGCTATATCGGCTCGCTTAGAAAACATGTAAGGCATGAATCTAATCTTATCAGCCTTCATTGATATGTAGACTTCAACTAATAATTCCGGCCGATAAGGATGACAAAGGTAACTACACCAGCTAGTACTCTAGTGCAACCTTATACGAACCAATCGGCCAGTATAAACGCATCAACCATAAAGAGATCTTAAGATTACTTCATGATCAACACATTTATACTTATCGATCTGCACGTATAAGTGGCAAACATATGCAAGAAACATAAAGCAATCACATATGTTAGATAAGACCGGCTAAAACCCCGGTACTATCCTTAATTACAACCGAAAACAGGCTTTGTGTTAGATCTCAAAACAGGACTAAGGTCGATGGCAACTCGAAGTGTGAATTGATATTTAACACAAAGAAAATCAAGTCGTCGATTGCTTTTGGGGATGACAGATGCATTGAATAATCTAGTCAAGCATGAAAATTAAACCATCGTCGGCAATAAACCCTAAAGCGAGTAAACCGCTGGCAAGGCTTAATCGAGATACCTGTCAAAACTATCCAAGACATGATAATCGACGATCACATCATCGAGGCTTAACGTGTCTAAAGCGACACGCTAGCCCCGACGATGCAGATCGTCGGGGACGAGTTCTTACCTCTGCTCCGAGGAAGCATGAACTTGTCGAAGAAAACCTCTTGCGAGGGTTGGCGATGCGCCGAAAGTAGATTGATTTTGTTGTGTGATTGATTGAGAGTCCTTGCATGTACAAACTATCGGGATATTTATACCCGAGGTTACAACAGAACCCTTGTAGGGCACGATCTTATCTACAACTAACAAACAAGTCTTTGCGGCAGACTCTAGCCACAGATTAGATCTAAACTTCCTAATTTACAAGATACAATTGCCTAAAACCGAGCTTTATCTCTATTTGGCAACTTCCTTAAAGCCTACTTCGAGTCCAGACCAAGCCCACGTTGACACTGTCAACTCACAACCCGTATCGGCCCATGACCAAACCAAATCCGTATCGGCCGATATGCCCTTTATAACAACACTCCTCAAGTCCGATACGGTTACCGGGTTCGATACGAAGCCTGGTCCGACTCCAACTCAATCCTTCCTCTCTGCTTCGGTTTCCTCTTTCCTTTCCAAGTCGATTACCAAAATCCGTCGTTAACACATGCCCCCCAATTCCGCTTCATTATATAATGTGGCGGAATTAGCTCCAGGGAACTCATCGACTCTTTGCTAGGTCTAACCTGAAAACCGCACAGATCCAGATTCGAACACTTTCGCCGCCGATTCGACAAACCCCTCGTGTTCTTCAATTCCGGCGACTCCTCGGCGTCTCGTCAACATCGACCCCCTTCACAGTGATCCCTCCAACAACGATGGCCTCCGCCCCGTTCTACGCCTCCGAGATCCCTGCGGTAAGTCAATTCCTTCAAAGCCCGCATTATTACCGTTTCCGCCGATTTCCCCAAGTTAGGTTTTTACTTTCTGCCCGCCTCAGGCCTTATATTTTCATCGTCGTTCTCACGTTTTAGGTCTTCAAAAACCAAATCTTGATTCCCACTGACGATAAGTCCCATCGCTTCCTCTTGGGCCCCATGGGCGACTGCGACCCAACCTGGCTCATCAACGCCGAAACAGACAGAATTCCTTTCAGGCAAGCCAAACCCACTGTCTCGGCGTGGAAGCATACCTTCAGATCATGGCCATCAAAGCTAAACGGATACAGGACCTGGCACAAAAGGATTGCTGCCGTCAAACAAGTCCACTGGGACGAGATTGGAATCGGCCAATGCATAACTCTGTCCCTGGCCGATACCAAGAAGAATGAGCCGCTAATGTCAGCTGCCAGCTACTTCTGGTCAAATACCTTGAACGCCTTTATGTTCAAGCAAGGTCCGATGGCCCCAACTCTCATAGATATCAAGGTACTCACAGGATTGGACATCGGCTCCGAGATCAACCCCTTCAGCCTCCTGGTAAACAGCAGCCACAAGTTGAAGACCAAGAAAATCGGAGGCTGGTCCGGATATATCTCTGAACACATGGAACAGGGATCGGTCTCAGAGCGAGAACACGTAGCTTTCCTGACACTGTGGTTGGAGAGATTTGTCTTCTGCGGATCGACCTGTGGCCCCACTATAAACTGTCAACACTTGGCTCAAGCTTTGGTCGACAAGAAACAAATCCCCTTAGGCCGATACCTTCTAGGAGCTGTATATCGGCTACTCCATGTTTCCACACAAGACTTGATGCTAAAACAGACTGTGGCTCATGGAGGACCATGGTGGTTCGTTCAACTCTGGCTAACCATATACACCAACACCATGGTTGATCGGCCACCTCTATCAGATTATCGCTTCCCATCAAAATATGCCGATCACGAAGACCCCAGGAACAGAAGATGCATGTCTTACGGGGAAGCAGCCTCCATCTACCCCGGCGCAGATCAATCGGCCGATGACATGGCTACATGGTTCATCCGCTTCTTCACCGGCCCTCCATCAGCCAAGATGGATATGTTTGTCTATACATCGGACCAAGACTTCGAGCTTCCAGATGATCTGCAACTGAGCTTAATAAATGATGACATGGAATCAAGGGAATTATTCATGATCGGCCTTACTCCATGCCTGCTCCCAGTAGGCGTCTTTCAAGGAAGGAGCACCAGCTTGCCCTATGAGTTTTACACCCCAATGACAGCTGCTAGACAATGCGGGCTCGGACAACTTCCCATTAGCTTGCATCTCCATAAGCTCCTAGAGAGCAGAGGCACAGTCCCATCGGCCCTGATCATGAACAAAGCAATGGAAATCGAGCTCCCCAATCTTGGTGACTGCGATCGGCTGCATCTGAATGCCTTTGTGAACATTAACTTCCAAACTTGGTGGCAAGAGTGGGCCGCTCACATCTTTCATCAATCAGCCAGGTTCTATGTGACAGAACTTATCCAAGGCATCAGCCCTCAAGTCCCGGATGAGCCGATTCCATCTGTGAGCAACAGTGGACGGAAGATCTTCTACGCTCAAGCCGTAGCTCCATCGGGGTCAACCATTTTAGAATCTATCATCGGCCTTACTGCCCCAAAAGTGGCGTCACTTCTCCAAGGTCCGATGCTTAAAGAAAACCCCAAGAGGAAAGCGCCGGCCAAAGGCAAATCGCAGAAAGCCAGCAAGAAAGCCAAAACCGATGACCAGGCCGATGCCGAAGAGCTAGACCCCTCCTTGGAAGAATTCCTCGAAGAACAATTGATGGAGGAGGAAGTCGATGCAGCAGCGGCCGATGCACACGAAGAAGAAAATCCGTCGGTCGAAACCACCCAAGAGCCATCGGCCGAAGCTACGGAGATCCCACCGGCCGATGACCAAGATGATGCCCCGCAACCAAGAAGGACCAGACATGCAGTTCGCAAGGTCAATATAATCCCTTCTCTGTGTATACATAATCTCCTTGTGCTGTCACACTTTAACTTCATATCCTTTTCAGGCTGCGGTGTCATCTGTGTTGAAGGAGAGAACTCAATCGGCCCCTTTGCCAAGATCCAAGAAAACAACTTTACAACGACGCGAACAAGCCAAGGCACGATTGAGAACCCCTTCTCCTTCTCCACCACCCTCTCCGACTGTCTCGGTAAGAGTTGATTTTTTGCATTATTTCTCCAATCACGTAACCCTATTCACCAATTTCCTGCTTCTTCAGCCTAGGGCTCCACCACCTTCACCACATCGGCCAGCCCCCTCGCCTGTTATGTCGACAAAACAAAGGAAGGCCGATGTAAGCACCACCAATGCTCCAACACAGGTAACCATGATTACCCTGATCCTCTTTCTGCCGATTCCTGATTAGCAAGGCTAACCTCGACCCATGTTGATACTTGCAGAACCTAGCCGATATGTTCTCCTTCGATATCGGCCAGTTCCTTGATGATGAGGATAAGGAACTACCCAGCACAGCCAGGGCACCAATCTCTGATGATCTGAAGAATCGGCTGACCGATATTGGGAATCGGCTAGAAGCCTCACTGGAGTGTTTGGTAGAAGACTGCTCCTCCATCAGAGTCAGGGTACAAGAAATCCAAGACGAACTGCCCGAAGACCTGATGGAAATCCTTACGCCGGCCATCTTCCTAGAACAATATCGATTCAAGCTTTTCAGAGCAAAGGAAAGACTTGCAGAGCGACGACAGCGCGAACAACTGGAATCGGCCCTGTCCGCTAGCACAGCTCAAGTGAATGCCGACAAGACCAGGTTGGACGAGCTAGCGGTGGAGCCGATTGTGCTGAAAAATAGGCTTGAAGAACTCCGTCACCTCGAGGCAGAGCTAGAATCGAAGCTGGCCGCTACACGCCAAGAAATCCAGGAAGTCGAAGCCGGGATAGCTGCATCACCCAAGGTCATAGAAGATCAGACGGCAAAGCTCAAGGCGTCGGCCAAGTACCTCGCGACCCTAAGCAAATCACTGAAACCAATCCCAGGGACGATGGCCGATGATGTCCAGGCTATCGAAGACGTTGAACAGATTCATCGTAAAGCCATTGCTGCTATTGCAGACTTCATAGGGTGATGTAGCATATACTGTATAACCATACACCTTATCGGCCATGCAGCCGAATTTGTTTTGAAAATTCCAGCCTAATTTATTGCTTCTGAAATCCTCTCATACCTTATCGGCCGTGCAGCCAAATTTGTTTTGAAAATTCAAGACATATATATCTTTAACATGAACAATCCCATTATAAGCAATCTCATCAGCCAGAGAGCCGAAGTCAATCGCCAAACTGAAAAATCCTTGAAAATTCCTGTATAAACAATCGCATCGGCCAGAAAGCCGAAGTCAATCGCCGAATTTTGAAACCTTGAAAATTCCTATATATGCCCCCCGAATTTTGGAAGATGAGGGCTCATATTCTGAAATTTGAACTAAGGGCGATAGTATTTATCGGCCATCTAAAGACGATGCTTGACTACATCGGCTGTGATCATCAATCGGCTAGAGGGTCGATCATGAGTCAATCCAGATACTGGGATAATATTGTTTCAAGTATTTGCCATTGAGAGCTCGTCCATAAATCTCGCCATCTAATCCCTTGAGCAGATAGGCATTGTGAGGAAAACATCGATGAATTAGAAAAGGGCCTTCCCAATTAGGTGACCATTTGTCGAATTTATTATCTCTGGAGCCAATCGGCATTATCAATTTCCACACAAGGTCTCCTTCCTCAAACGATTTGGCAACCACCTTTTTATTATAATGACGGGCCACTCTATCTTTATCACGCTTGATTTTCTCTAAGGCCCGTAATCGAACATGTGCCAAATCATCCAATTCATCAACCATAAGATTATGATACTCATCGGCTGTCAAGTCGTCTTGCAAAGCAATCCTTCTTGAGCCGACGGCAGTTTCCCACGGCAGTACAGCTTCATGCCCGTAGACCAGTTGATAGGGAGGCACTTGGATTGCACCATGGCAAGCCATCCGATACGCCCAAAGGGAGTCGGCCAGCGTTGTATGCCATTGCCTCGGCTGTTCGTCGATTTTCCTCTTGATTAATTTGATTAAAGACTTGTTGGAAGCCTCTGCCTGCCCGTTAGCCTGCGCATAGTAAGGAGAAGAATTGAGCAATCTGATGCCCATGCTGTCAGCAAATCGGACGAACTCGTCAGACACGAAGATTGATCCCTGATCTGTAGTTATTGTCTGAGGTAACCCAAACCGATATATGATATGCTTTTTGACGAATTGAATAGCGTCTTTGGAATCAACCTTCTTGAGAGGAACGGCCTCAACCCACTTTGTGAAGTAATCTGTAGCCACTAATATATACTTGTGTCCCTTACTTGATGGTGGGTTAATCTGGCCGATCATATCTATTCCCCATCCTCGAAACGGCCACGGCTTTATGATTGGATGCATAACCGATGCCGGTGCTCTCTGAATTGCTCCAAATTTTTGACAATCCTGACATCCTTTATAATACTTGAAGCAATCTTCTAGCATGGTTGGCCAAAAATATCCGACGCGCTTCATCAGCCATTTCATTTTATGGGCCGATTGATGGGTGCCACAAATCCCTTCATGTACTTCGCCCATAACGGTCTTAGCCTCCTCAGGACCTAGGCATTTGAGTAGGACACCATCAACCGTCCGATAATATAGGTTATCGTCCAATAAGACATAGTGTAAAACTTTATATTTCATTCTTCGTGACGCCGATTGGGAAGGGTTTCTCAAATACTCAATGATATCAAACCTCCAATCATCGACGTGCACGAGAGCAATCTGAATTGGAACGTCTTTAGCCATCGGCCTGTATCCCGATGCCCCCTGAGCTAAATCATTGGCTTCGAAATTCTGCTTCCTGGGTATGTGCCTCATCGTTACGATTCGGAAACTGTGTAATAACTTTGTGCACTTCTCATTATAGACTTTGAGAATATCGTCTCTGCACTCATACTCCCCAGAAAGTTGATTAATTACTAGCTGTGAATCACCAATGATTTCCACGGCATCAGCCTCGACTTCTTGTAACAACTGCAAGCCTTTAAGCACCGCTTCATATTCTGCTTGATTGTTGGTATAATAAGGCTTGATAGTGAAAGCGAACTCAAAACTTGCCCCCCGAGGGGATATGATGACTAGGCCGATACCGCAACCGTGTCTGCAGACGGATCCATCGAAATATAACGTCCATGGCACAATGTCTGCATATGCAACTGAGTCATCTCTATGTTGAACGATGAAATCGGCCAGGGCTTGTCCTTTGATCGCTTTGGCCGATTCATATCGGAGATCAAACTCTGTTAAAGCAAAGATCCACTTCCCGACTCGTCCTTTCAGCACGGGGGCCGATAGCATGTATTTCATCACATTGGCCTTGCTCACCACTATGCACTCGTTGGAAAGCAGGTAATGCCTCAATTTAGTACATGAAAAATATAAACAAAGGCATAATTTCTCTACCGGCGTGTACCTTGTCTCAGCATCTAACATTCTCCTGCTGAGATAAAAAATAGCTCTTTCCTTACCGTTAACATCTTGAACCAAGACTGAGCCGATGGATTTCTCATCGGCTGACAAGTACAACTTGAATGGAACTCCTTTTTGTGGAGGCATTAAGACCGGCGGAGAAGTTAAATACTCTTTGATATCGTCTAGCGCTTTCTGTTGCCTGTCACCCCATATGAACTCTTCGTCGTCCTTTATCTTCAACAGTGGAATGAATGGCTCTATACGGCCCGACAAATTTGATATAAAACGCCGGACGAAGTTAATCTTGCCAAGCAGAGACTGTAACTTGGTCTTGTTTTCTGGAGGCTTGATTTTCTTGATGGCATCGATGTTCTTCTGTGTGATTTCAATCCCCCTTTCATGGACCAAGAAACCCAAAAACTGACCGGCCGATACGCCAAAGGCACATTTGTTAGGGTTCAACTTCAAACCATATTTCCTTGCCCTTTCTAGTACCTTGCGTAAGTCGGCCAAGTGCATATCATGTTCTCTTGACTTTACGACGACATCGTCTATATAAACTTCAATCAGAGAGCCGATAAGATCATGAAAAATATAATTCATAGCCCTCTGATACGTAGCTCCAGCATTTTTCAAACCAAATGTCATGACGACCCATTCATATAGGCCGATTGCCCCTGGGCACCTGAAGGCTGTCTTATGAACGTCCTCTTTAGCCATAAAGATCTGGTTGTAACCCGCGTTTCCGTCCATGAAACTAATGATCTTATGCCCAGAAGCAGCATCGACTAGCAAATCGGCCAACGGCATAGGGTACTCGTCTTTGGGCGTCGCCTTATTTAGATCTCTGAAATCGATGCATACCCTTAGCTTGTCGTTCTTTTTCAATACCGGAACTATGTTGGAGACCCACTCCGCGTATCGGCAGGGCCTGATAAAGTTGGCGTCGTAAAGTCTTGTGATCTCTGCTTTTATGGCTTCGTGCATATCGGCCTTAAACCTCCGAGGAGCTTGCTTAAAAGGCCGATAGCCTTGTTTGATTGGTAGCCGATGTTCTACAATCGATCGGCTTAATCCTGGCATCTCATGGTATTCCCATGCAAAACAATCTCTGAATTCTTTCAAAAGATTTATCAAATTATTCTTGTATTCCTTTGGCAAATTAGTGCTTACATACGTCGGCCTAGGCCTATCACCTATTCCTATGTCAATTTCTTCCAATTCATCGGCCGACGTAAAACCTTGTCCCAACTTGCCGTCTAACTCATCCACCGCGTCATCTGTGTAGGGGTTGTTGTCAACGGCGGATGGTGCATCTTCGCTAAAGTAACCGCTTGTCTTGGTCTTCAATCGTCTCGATGTCGCAGTCGGTTACCTTGAGGAAATCGGCGTCCCAGACTCGCCCGGACAAGCCGTCGATTCCCTCCATCTCCCAAACTGCGAGATCGGCATTGGCGACATGTACTGATCGATCAGCCTGCACGATCTCGACTTGGTCCCCTTGCCATTGCATGAGGCATTGGTGCATTGTTGAGGGGACACAGCAATTAGCATGGATCCAATCTCGCCCCAACAACAAGCTGTAGGAACCCTTTCCATCGAAGACGAAGAAGGTGGTAGGAATTGTTTTACTGCCCACGGTGAGTTCCACGTTCAGGACCCCCTTCGCCTCGGATGCGTTGCCACCGAAGTCTTTTAATACCATATTTGTCTTGATAAGATCCTCAGGTACTTTTCCAAGCTTCCTGAAGGTTGTGTATGGCATTAAATTGACTGCTGCGCCACCATCGACCAGCATCTTCGTCATCGGCCGCCCATTGATGAATCCTTTGATGTACAACGGCCGTAAATGTCTGTAGCTGGCGTCAACTGGCTTGTCGAAGGTGGCTTGGTCTGGTGACAACCGTAGCCTGGCTGAACTTTGTTCCTCATCAGCCACCGCTTCATCAGCCGCCTGCACACTGTATTCTGCTGGCAATATAAACACCATGTTAACAGGCGCCGATGCCGTTTTTTTACCTTTTGAAGCTGAGCTGCCCTGAGCTGTATTGGAGGTGCCCTCATCGGCCCTGGCCACCGTGGATTTTATTCTCCATTCTTTTCTGGTCTTGGTTGGCCGATGGGGTATTTCAGCTTGTTGCTCTTGGATTTGCTCTTTCCTCCTCAGCCTCTGAACCCGCCGTTTCTGCGTCTTGGTGAATACATCGCTTGGGCACCATTGGGGGTTCTGGGCTTGCTCCTCATCCTCATTGTGTTGATCTTGGTGCATCGACCCCAGCCTTTCATGCACGGATTTCCGTTGCTTGGCTGGCCGATGTGTTTGTCTGCTTGAGCTGCCCTGATAAGAATCTTCTGCACTATTGCATGCAGGGCACTCCTGGATAGATGGCAACCTCATCCCTTCATTCCAGCAGAAGCGAAAAAACTCGCACTCCCAGTGTGTGTCGTAGGAGTTGTCTTGATCGGCTTGGTCTTGAGCTTGTTCTTTCCTCCTCCGCTGATATTTTCTGATCAGGCCCTCGGAGGTCTGATGAGGTCGCTTGCCAGTCCGATGACCACCGCCATCGGCCCTGTCCGCCCTCACCATGTTGACTGGGAACGGGTGGCCTTCAATCTTCATTGGCCGCTTAGCATCGTCGATTTTAATTCTGCCCTGCTCGATGGCCGATTGAATTTGTTGCCGGAAGATCTTGCATTCATTTGTATGATGTGAATAGGAATTGTGCCACTTGCAATATCTCCTTTTCTTGATATCTTCGGCCGATGGCAATACGTGACCTACTGGCAGTTGAATCTGCTTTTCTTGCAACAGCAGGTCAAATATCTTATCGGCCTTGTTGATGTCGAAATCATATTTATCCTCTTTATCTCCTTTCTTGGCCCACTGGCAGGTTGTTGATTTCTTCATCCGGGCCCACTCGGCTAGATCGACATCAGCGTCTTCATCATCTTCATCGTCGGAGGCGTACTAATAAACAGTGTTAATCTTTTTCGCGAACTTCTTTGCCTCCTGGAATCGCTGCTCGTGGGCCGATACTCGTTGTGCCAGCTGAGCGAGGCTGTCAAATTCCTGAGAGGAGAACCTCTCGCGTATCGGCCCTAGCAACCCCTGAAATGCCAGGTCGGCCAGCTGGGAATCGGTCAGACTGAGGCTATAACATCTGTTGCGTATGTCTCTGAACCTTTGTATGTACTCAGGGACCGATTCATCCACTCGTTGCCTGATGGCAGTCAGATCTGACAGTTTCATTTCTTGTACACCATTGTAGAAATATCTATGAAACTGTTTCTCGAGATCTATCCATCCTCTGATGGAATTGCAGGGCACGGACAAAAACCATGTGAATGCAGACCCTAATAAGGACAGAGGGAAAAACCTCACCCTCAACGCCTCGATAGCCGATGCCTCCCCGCACTGTGCCAGGAATCGGCTGACGTGCTCATATGTCTAGACGTTGTCTTGTCCCGAAAACTTGGAGAAATCCGGGATCTTGTATCGGCCTGGCAACGGTACCCTGTCAAATTCCTCGGGATACGGGTGCCGATACACTGTAGAGTTCTCTTTGGGCTTCAAGCCGAACTGATCTCGCATCACTTCGGCTATCATGTCAGCCCAGTATCCTGCGGGCCGATGCGGGAGGTCCTGCTGGTAGGATTGTTGGAGGCCCTCTGCTTGATACTGCCTAGGGGAGTACGGTTGATAGTGGTGATCCAGGTTCTGCGCGCCGTATTGCCCTGCGGTGTACTGCTGATAGCCTTGCGGCACGTTGTATGCAGCTTGAAGTGGAGGACTACTGAACGCCGGGGCTTGCGGTTGTCCGGCCAATGGCTGGTGGACGGGAACTTGCTGCATCGGCTCGACCACCGGTCGCTTCCCCTTGGTCCATTGAGCGTACTGCTCCTCTGTGATGTGCTGAGGGCTTCCTCCCGTCTGCTTGGTGAGGACCAGTGGCAGGGTTGTTGTTGGTTGCGCCGATGGAGGTGGCATCGGCGCTGTCGGCTGAGCCGTGCTCAGGTCGTTCCTCAAGGTCCGATAGGCAGGGAACTTGTTTTCTGGCAGGTAAATCGGGCCTTGAGGCTTGTACTGATGGATTGAACCATCCAGGATCGACTTGACCGTATTGGTCAACGTGTTCACCAGGATCCCCGACTGGTTGACTAGCGCAGAGTGAACTGCGGAGTCGATTCGGTCTTGCAACGTCGGCGCTGCAGTATCTTCAATTTTGACGGCGTGATCGTGCGCCGCCGCCGACGTTCCAGCTCCATCTCCAGGACTCGGCATTACCACCTTGGACTTTTGAATCAGGGTGCCTTGCCGAGTCCTAGAATATGTTTGCAGGTACATATTCTGGAACTGCGTGACCAGACTCTCCATCTCAGCTTTTTGTTCTGCGCTGAGTTGGTCGGCGGTCACAGGAATGATGTTCTCCTCGACGATCTCGGCCTGCTTCGACATCTCGAGGTGTTCTTGTTGCTGGTGAGAAGCTTATGTTCTTGAGGTCCCACCGGGCATGCCAAAAGCGTGTTGGCGCAGAATTTCGACCCGTCCAGCAACCAAACGGGTTCCGCGTTACCACGGCGGCCTGGGAGATCTGCTTAGCTCCAATGCAGGTCCAAATGGCTTGCCTAGTCGTAAGTAGAGCGTGCCAGTTGATTTGATCTGCAATCAACAAGAAACAAGCGAACCAAGTCAGAAAAAACAATGGCCGATCGGTCGACAGACCGATGACACATTGTCATAGCCCAGCCGATAGGGCAAAGCTATATCGGCTCGCTTAGAAAACATGTAAGGCATGAATCTAATCTTATCGGCCTTCATTGATATGTAGACTTCAACTAATAATACCGGCCGATAAGGATGACAAAGGTAACTACACCAGCTAGTACTCTAGTGCAACCTTATACGAACCAATCGGCCAGTATAAACGCATCAACCATAAAGAGATCTTAAGATTACTTCATGATCAACACATTTATACTTATCGATCTGCACGTATAAGTGGCAAACATATGCAAGAAACATAAAGCAATCACATATGTTAGATAAGACCGGCTAAAACCCCGGTACTATCCTTAATTAGAACCGAAAACAGGCTTTGTGTTAGATCTCAAAACAGGACTAAGGTCGATGGCAACTCGAAGTGTGAATTGATATTTAACACAAAGAAAATCAAGTCGTCGATTGCTTTTGGGGATGACAGATGCATTGAATAATCTAGTCAAGCATGAAAATTAAACCATCGTCGGCAATAAACCCTAAAGCGAGTAAACCGCTGGCAAGGCTTAATCGAGATACCTGTCAAAACTATCCAAGACATGATAATCGACGATCACATCATCGAGGCTTAACGTGTCTAAAGCGACACGCTAGCCCCGACGATGCAGATCGTCGGGGACGAGTTCTTACCTCTGCTCCGAGGAAGCAAGAACTTGTCGAAGAAAACCTCTTGCGAGGGTTGGCGATGCGCCGAAAGTAGATTGATTTTGTTGTGTGATTGATTGAGAGTCCTTGCATGTACAAACTATCGGGATATTTATACCCGAGGTTACAACAGAACCCTTGTAGGGCACGATCTTATCTACAACTAACAAACAAGTCTTTGCGGCAGACTCTAGCCACAGATTAGATCTAAACTTCCTAATTTACAAGATACAATTGCCTAAAACCGAGCTTTATCTCTATTTGGCAACTTCCTTAAAGCCTACTTCGAGTCCAGACCAAGCCCACGTTGACACTGTCAACTCACAACCCGTATCGGCCCATGACCAAACCAAATCCGTATCGGTCGATATGCCCTTTATAACAACACTCCTCAAGTCCGATACGGTTACCGGGTCCGATACGAAGCCTGGTCCGATTCCAACTCAATCCTTTCTCTCTGCTTCGGTTTCCTCTTTCCTTTCCAAGTCGATTACCAAAATCCGTCGTTAACAGGTGTATATTGTCGATGTGGTTATGAAGTCAAAAGAGTATGATGACCATCTGGCCAATTTACGCAAAGTATTGGAAAGAGCAAGAAAATATGGTTTAAAGATGAACCCTAACAAGTGTGCTTTTGGCGTATCGGCCGGTCAATTTTTGGGTTTCTTGGTCCACGAGAGAGGAATTGAGATCACGCAGAAGAACATCGATGCCATAAAAAGGATCTAGCCTCCGGAGAACAAGACCAAGTTATAGTCTCTGATTGGGAAAATCAACTTTGTGCGACGTTTCATATCAAACTTGTCAGGCAGGATAGAGCCATTCACTCCATTGCTGAAGATGAAGGATGATCAGGAATTTGTATGGGGTGATAAGCAGCAAAAGACGTTGGACAATATCAAGGAATATTTGAGTTCCCCACCAGTTTTAATTTCTCCACAGAAAAGTGTTCCATTCAAATTGTACCTATCGGCCGATGAGAGGTCTATCGGCTCTGTTTTGGTTCAAGAAATTGATGGCAAAGAAAGAGCTATTTTCTACCTCAGCAGAAGATTGTTAGATGCTGAAACAAGGTACACGCCAGTGGAGAAATTATGTCTATGCTTATATTTTTCATGTACCAAATTGAGGCATTATTTCCTTTCCAACGAGTGCATTGTGGTAAGTAAGGCCGATGTGGTGAAATATATGCTATCGGCCCCGGTGTTGAAAGGGAGAATTGGGAAGTGGATTTTTGCTTTATCAGAGTTTGACCTCAGGTATGAATCGGCCAAAGCGATCAAAGGACAAGCCCTGGCCGATTTCATTGTTCAACATCGAGATGATTCAATCACATATTCAGACATTGTGCCATGGACACTGTATTTTGATGGATCTGTTTGCAGACATGGATGCAGTATCGGCCTAGTCATCATATCCCCTCGGGGGGCAAGCTTTGAGTTTGCGTTTATTATCAAGCCCTATTATACTAACAACCAAGCAGAATATGAAGCTGTTCTTAAGGGTTTGCAGTTATTACAAGAAGTTGAGGCCGATTCCGTAGAAATTATTGGTGATTCACAGTTGGTGATTAATTAGCTTTCCGGGGAGTATGAGTGTAGGAATGACATTCTAAGGATCTACAATGAAGAGTGCAAGGAATTGTTGAAAACTTTCAAGATGGTGACAATGAGGCATATACCCAGGAAGCAAAATTTTGAAGCCAATGACTTAGCTCAGGGAGCATCAGGATACAGACCGATGGTGAAAGATGTTGAGGTTGAGATTGCTGCCATGGATGCCGATGATTGGAGGTTTGCTATCATTGAGTATTTAAGAAATCCTTCTCAATCGGCGTCACGAAAGACGAAGTATAAAGCTCTACATTATGTTCTGCTTGATGATGATCTATACTATCGGACGATTGATGCTGTCTTGCTCAGGTGTTTAGAAGAGGCTAAAGTTGTCATGAGTGAGGTTCATGAAGGAATTTGCGGAACACATCAATCAGCCTATAAAATGCAATGGCTTTTGAAGCGCGTTGGACATTTTTGGCCGACAATGCTAGAGGATTGTTTCAGATACTATAAAGGATGTCAAGATTGTCAGAAGTTTGGAACAATTCAGAGAGCACCGGCATCGGCTATGCATCGAATCATAAAGCCATGGCCGTTTCGTGGATGGGGTATAGACATGATCGGACAGATTAATCCACCATCAAGTAAAGGACACTAGTACATTTTAGCGGCTACAGATTACTTCACGAAGTGGGTTGAGGCTGTTCCTTTTAAGAATGTTGATTCGAAGGATGCCATTCAGTTTGTTAAAGAGCATATCATATATCGGTTTGGACTCCCACAGATGCTAACGACAGATCAGGGGTCAATCTTTGTGTCTGATGAGTTCGTTGAGTTTGCTGACAGCATGGGTATCAAGCTGTTGAATTCTTCTCCATATTATGCGCAAGCCAATGGGCAGGCAGGAGCTTCTAATAAGAGTTTAATCAAGTTGATCAAGAGGAAGATTGATGAACAGCCGAGACGGTGGCATACAACGCTGGCTGATTCCCTTTGGGCGTATCGGATGGCTTGTCACGGTGCAACTCAAGTGCCGCCTTATCAGTTGGTTTACGGGCATGAAGCTGTATTGCCGTGGGAGACTAACATCGGCGCGAGGCGGATTGCATTGCAAGACAACTTGACAGCCGATGAGTATAACAATCTAATGGTCGATGAGTTGGATGATTTGGCGCATGTACGGTTGAGGACTTTGGAAAAAAATTAAGCGAGATAAAGATCGAATTGCTCGTTATTATAACAAAAAGGTTGTAGCCAAGTCATTTGAAGAAGGGGATCTGGTTTGGAAATTGATATTGCCGATTGGTTCTAGAGATAACAGGTTCGGCAAATGGTCGCCTAATTGGGAAGGTCCTTTTCAGATTCATCGATGTGTTCCTCACAATGCATATTGTGGGCACCCGAAAATCATACCGTCCAATGTAATACGTGACCACCACATAATGTCGAATGAGTGGGATCCATACACGCATAAATAGCCACTCATATCTCAATGTGCCCATGATCACAAATTGACATCATTCGATATAAAATCCATAATTCCGAATAATGAGCAAAAGAGATATTGCTGGGACTCTGCATGCCAGTCAACTTCAGCCTGACACATGCCCGTCAAACCACATGAAGGCGGCGACCAGATGTGTTACACATCTCAGGAGACTTGACTCAAATTGCGAGAGCTCTACAACATCTCAATTGATCAAAACTCATACTCGTGCTTAGCTAGTCCCCAGGAAAATCGACTAGCCTCACACTTTCATTGCAAGCAATTGCTAACCATCACAAATACATAAAGGTAGATAAAAGGACAGTAATATACATATACCATAATGGGATTTGACAACCCATCTTACAACACAAACTAAAGCAGCGGAAGTTTCATAAATTCACATAAACAAAAATAAAACCCGTGGTTTGCCAACCATCTCACAAGGCAACCGACCGGGGCAAGAGTAAAACTGAAAAGACTACTCACCACCCTCACCGCCCTTGGTAGGGTAGTAAGAACAATCAAGTTCTCCAACGTCCTCTTCTGAAATTGCAAACATCGGGTTAAGTACAAAATGTACTCGCAAGACTTACTCATTAAGATATATATATCAAAGGAGTATGCAAGCTTCTACCTTAGAAGATGGCTTAACGGTTCAAGTATTGCATGAAAGCCAATTTAATTGAGCAAAGTAACAAGTTGAAAACAAGAAGTTTCTAACTTAACATAATCTGCAAATGAATCATAAATGAACACAACCGGTGCTCTCAACACCAACCATGGACAACCATTGTCCAACTATGGCTTATCAACATAATCATTTCATATCCAAGACTAATTCAACCCATTTAACCCGGTTTGATGCTAACATAGTTGAGCTAACACATCAAGCGGTCGTCCTGTAACCGTGGACACGGCTATTCGAATAGTTTTACTCTGATCAGAGGGGTACATCTTTACCCACACGAAATGAACAAGAATCAAATGCTTTCACACGCACATTGGTGTGACTCACAAGTGACACAAGCTCATAACATGCCCTTTCCTAGTCCCACCCCAATCACCTAAACTCTGCCTAGGCCCCCGACGACTTAGCCACGTGCTTGTGTGATGTGGCTAAGGCGGGCTCACCATCGTGGGAGAAACCCCCTGCCAAAACACGGCACACCTGGGCACTCCAAAGGAAAAACCATCCTCACGATTGACCAGCGTAGCGTAGATGATTACAGTGCAACGTAGTACTAGGTCAAGCCGTCCCATACTGGCGTGTGGTAGTACGTAAGGTGCTTGAATAGATGACAACATGTTCGGTCCTTAACAATCCAGACGAGGCTACATGCATCAGGGAAAACCACCATCCCTTCATCGTCCTATCACTCATCCAAGTTAAGCATATTTTCTATAGGAATCATTTAGTGAAAGTAGTCAAATTTTATGCCCATAAAACGCAAATAGTGAATAATTTTAATCGATAGCTCCATCCATCGATTTCGAACACTACTAGATCTAGGTAGGGCTAAGCATCGGTAAAATAACAAGACATTCCCAAGTATTTCCGTCCCGAGGTTACAAGGAGAAATGATAACAACGGAACAAGGAAGGATATGCACCAATTAGGTATAACTAATTCTAACCATTACCGATAAGTTGGTAAGAAAACCACACATACATATATATCAATTTGCAATCAAATCATTTTAGCAAAATAGAGATTCTATATGCTTAGATGCTTGCCTGTCTGCTGCGAGAAATCACACTCCAATTCAGATCCTTGTTCCACGTACTCCGGAACGTCTGAATCTACCGAGAAGAAGCAATAATGCAAATAAGATTCAAATAAACATGCATATGCAACATGCTCTAGAAATCGTGGTCGAATTACAGTAGGTAGAGAGTTTAATAAAATTATTCTAGAAGTAAGAATCATATCGTTTACATTTATGGTTTAATTCTTAAACTTTGAAACAGGCATTTCTGTAATTAAATATGAACTACCCTAACTCATAACATATTCTATCATTTTCCAGTTATATTTTATAAATGCTGTCATTTTTAATTCATAGAGAATAACTTACTGGTTATAACAAAACTTGGTTCACTTTTGGAGTTAAAATGATTTAGTTATGTATTTTACAAATTCAACAAAAAGAGAAAAGGATATTTGTTTAAAGTGGTTTTAGGTGGTAGTTTTGTCAAATTCCTTTTATCCAAATTAAAAGGTATAAAATTCAAAGATAAACAGTAGTGGATTCATATTTTTGGGATTAACTAGAAATTTTCTAGAAATTAATTAAGCCCTAGTTGGAAAATAAATGTTTTTATGTTGTTCACAATTAATCACCTTTTTCTGAACAGAATTTGGGAAAACTTTATGTTATCAACATAAAGATCACAATTTAAGGATTACATAGCAATTTAGTTCACTAAATTTGGATTATAATTGAATTTTCTATAAATTTTACAATTTTTATGTTAACTATTCCATATTTGAATTTTAGAAATAAATATCCTACTGTGAGCATAGGATTTTACTACATCATATTAAAGTTTACAATTTTATGGACCTACTGGAATTGGTTTCATCTCAAAAGGTGTTATATTTAATTTGATATGAATTTTACAAGTTTGGAACAATTTTCAGTTGAAAAGATATAGATTTATCCATTTTCTTTAATATTTACAAAACATAAATCCCTGGGTCCACAGGTCAGTGAAAGCAGTTTTGCAGAAAAGCCCCTAGGGTTTGCAGAATCAACCCGCAGTCCTTTAAACACGTGCTAATGCTGTTTTCATTAAGAGTCCCTGAGGTCTTTTCTATTTATAAGCAGGTCCTTTGCCCATTTGTCATACTACGAAACCTTACAAAATAAACCCTAACATTTTTAAACTTTTGCTAATCTTAGTCCTAAAGCTCTAATCACATTGGGCCCACTTGTCAGGGACTCGGCGGCTAGGGGAGCAGAGGCAGTAGTGCTCGGCGAGCTTCTCGCCGGCGGCGACGGCGAACGGCGGCCGATCTCCCGAGGTGGCTATGAGAGAAAATGAAGAGGGACTCAAGGCAAAGCTATCGGTGGTCTTTTCACTAGCTGTGGTGGTCGGGATCCATGGTGACGATGGCGCAGGCGGCGGTGACGTTCGGTGTCCAGGTGTAAGTGGAGCTACGGCTCACTTCCATGCGAACTAATGCATGCCCGAGACTCTACAAGGCCCCTGGAGACTTACCAAAGAGATGGATTGAGTCAGCGAAGCTCGGACAGCTACGGCGATGGAGGAATCGGCTTGGCGGCGGCGCAGACCTTCTGCTTCTCGACGACTACGGTCCTCGACCGATGATCTGCTAAGAGGAGTATAGGGATGGCTCAAGGATCACACAAGGATGCTACCCGAGTAAGGAATCGCGTCGGAGCTCACCGAAGAACGAGTAATCGACGACGATAGCCGGCGGCCGAAATTGGGGAAGAAACGGCCGATCTCCTTCTCCACGGCTTCGGGGTTCGATTCCTCCGGTCGGCAGCCTCCTGAGATCACAAGGAAGACAATGGCGCAACGGTTTGGCTCGGTTTGGACTGGATCGGCCGAACGCCGATGATGTCAAGGAGGCGGCGCTCTGGAGCTCTCGAGAACACGGCGGTGTTCCGGCATCAACACTACACGACAAGGGATGATATCAACGGGGATGGACTCGGCATCAATAGATAGCCACAGAACACAAGGAAGTAAGAGGGGACCGTGGCTCAACGACTGTGGCGATGGTCGTCGTTCTCGCGGCCGGCGGCAAAGTTGGAGGTGACAGGGGCGAAGTGCACTCTCTCCCTCGGCTTGGTCGGCATAGGAATGAAACGGGAGAGGAGGCGATGCCATCGGAGCATATAAGGCGAGCGTCGGCGGTCGCCACGGCGGTGGACACGCGTCGAACACCCGGCATCGGTCTCCTTCCTTCTCTGTCTCTCTCTCTGTGTGTCATAGGGCGGTGGAGAAGTATATCTACCGAGTTGGAGCTAGCTCATGTCACTGTCTTGTGGGTCCATAGTGTGCCAGGCTAGGTAAGAAGGAGAGGGATGGGTTTAAACCTGGGTGAACACAGTCTCAATTAAGGTTTTTCCCTTTCGTTTTCCTTTCTTCTTTCTTTAAAAATTCCAAAATTTAATTTCGGTGCAAAATAAAATAATGTGGATTTTTCTTGTGGTAGATAAAAATACCTAGTTTCCATTTTCTTTGGTTTCACTCAAAAATAATCTATATTTTAATCTCAGGAAAATAAAGAAATTCATTTCAGCCGAAATTTGTTTGAATTTTTAAAATGTCAAAACCTACAAAATAAATTCTGGAAAAATTATATTAATTCCTGATAATTAGTTTAGTAATTGAATAAATTATATCCCGTATACACTTCTATGTTAGAAATACACATATGGGATGTCTATCCATTTTGCCGATTAGGGTTTTGATTTTTCGTTTTTCCAAAAATTATTTTGATGCACCAACTAAAGGAAATTAATTAGATATGCATCCAACAATTAGAGTTAAGCAAATCCCTAAATACCTTGCATGGAAAATTAGGGTTGTGATAGCTCTTTCCCCCTTAAAAAGAATCTCGTCCTCGAGATTGGAAAGAGTCGGTGAAAAGATAAGGATAGGCATCACGAAGATGATCTTCGCGTTCCCAAGTGGCTTCATCCGGGGTATGATTACTCCACTAGACTTTGTAGAATTTTATGGTGCGTCTTCTAGTAGTGCGTTCTGCTTGGTCAAGAATACGGATTGGACGTTCTTGATACGAAAGATCAGGTTGTAGATCAAGATTTTCCAACTTAGTTTCTTCGGTAGGAACTCAAAGACATTGCTTCAATTGTGAGACATGGAAAACATCATGAAATGCTGAAAGTGATGATGGAAGATCCAATTCATAGGCAACAGCTCCTCGCTTTGCAAGAATACGGAAAGGTCCGATATAGCGAGGCGCTAATTTTCCATTCACTCCCAAACGATGTGTGGATTTGAACGGAGTGACTTTGAGATTGACATGGTCATCTACATTAAAGCTCAACTCTCGTCGACGACAGTCGGCATAACTCTTTTGTCGGGATTGAGCTGTTCGTAAACGTTCACGAATTACTCGCACTTGTTCTTCAGCTTCCATAACCAAATTCGGACCAAAGAATGATCTTTCTCCGGACTCTGACCAGTTTAGAGGTGTTCTAGATCTCCTTCCATATAAGGCTTCAAATGGTGACATTTGAAGGCTTGATTGATAACTATTGTTATAAGAGAATTCGACATAAGGAAGGCACTTTTCCCAATTTTTGCCGTAATCGAGGACACATGCTCTCAACATATCCTCGAGAATTTGATTCACACGTTTTGTTTAGCCTCCGGTTTGGGGATGATAAGCGGTGCTAAAAGAAAGTTTAGTATCCATGGCTTCATTAAGGCTTTTCCAAAAATGAGAGGTAAATTGAGGGCCTCAATCAGAAATAATTTTTGTTGGAACACCATGGAGACAAACAACTCAAGAGAGGTAAAGCTCTACGAGTTTTCCCATCTTGAATGTGGACTTGACTAGAAAGAAATGGGCTGATTTAGTGAGACGATCAACTATTACACAAATAGAATCATTTCCATTCTGGGATGTGGGTAAACCGGTAATAAAATCCATACCAATCTCACGACATTTCCACAATGAAATGGGTAAAGGTTGAAGTGTACCCGCTGGACGTAGGTGTTCAGCCTTTACTCTTTGACAAGTATCGCATTCTGCGACATATCGCGCTATCTCTCGTTTCATTTGGGTCCACCAAACCCGTTGCTTAAGATCTTGGTACATTTTTGTGCTTCCAGGATGAATAGAGAATGGGGAGTTATGAGCTTCCTTAAGGATTAGTTGCCTCAACTCCTGGTTTTTAGGCACAACCAATCGTTTCTTAAACCATAGGATACCATCAGTATCCTCAGAGAAACAATTAGCTAGACCTTGCGAGATCTTGGCACGAATTTGTTCCATACCCTTGTCATTTTTTTGGGCTTCTTTGATCTGATCGAAAAGAGTAGGTTTTATTTCCAGAGTAGCAAGAAATCCTTGTGGTACCATTTCCAAACCAAGTTTCAAAATATCAGAACATAGGGTCTCCGATCGAGGTGTTATCCACAAGCAACTGCATTGCGGTTTTCGGCTCAATGCATCGGCAACAACATTAGCCTTCCCCGAGTGATAGTGTAGACCCATATCATAGTCTTTAATAAGTTCTAACCATCTCCTTTGTCTAAAGTTTAGATCTGATTGGGTGAAGATATATTTGAGGCTTTTGTGGTCGGTGTAGATTTCACATCGATTGCTGATAAGAAAGTGTCGCCAAATTTTTAGAGCATGAACAACAGCAGCAAGCTCTAAATCATGAGTAGGATAATTCACTTCATGAGGCCTTAATTGTTGTGACGCATATGCCACAACTCAACCTTCTTACATAAGCACGCAACCCAGTCCTAGACGGGATGCATCATAATAGATATCGAAGTTCTTATGGATATCAGGTAAGGCAAGGACAGGAGCAGTGGTTAACTTTTCCTTTAAGAATTTAAAACTTGCTTCACATTCCGCTGACCACACATACTTTTTGTTCTTCTTCAACAATTGGGTCATAGGTTGAGCAATCTTAGAGAAATTCTCGATGAACCGGCGGTAGTAACCGGCTAGGCCAAGAAAACTCCGGATATCAGTGGAATTTTGGGGTTGTTTCCAATCCAATACCTTTTGTACATTACTTGGATCAACAGAAACTCCACCTTCAGATAATACATGACCAAGAAAACCAACTTCCTTCAGCCAAAATTCACACTTGCTGAATTTGGCATACAACCTGTGTTTGCGTAACTTTTCCAAAACTAGACGAAGATGGGTTTCATGCTCTTTTATGGACTTGGAATAGATGAGAATATCATCAATAAAGATGACCACAAACTCATCAAGATACTCCATAAAAACTGAATTCATTAAATTCATGAAGTAGGCAGGTGCATTTGTGAAACCAAAAGACATGACAGTATACTCATACAAGCCATAGCGAGTAGAGAAGGCCATCTTTGGAATGTCCTCTGATCTGATTTTAATTTGATGATAGCCCAATCTCAGGTCAATCTTGGAGAATACATGGCCTCCTGTTAATTGGTCAAAGAGATCATCAATTCGGGGAAGTGGATACTTGTTCTTGGTAGTGACTTCGTTCAATGGACGATAATCCACACACATCCGTAAACTTTCATCTTTCTTCTTAACGAACAGAACCGAGCATCCCCAAGGTGAGGAGCTCGGACGAATAAAACCCTTTGCTTGTAGCACTGAGAGTTGTTTCTTCAGTTCTTCTAATTCATTTGGAGCCATTCGGTAGGGTCGTTTTGATATCGGGGCTGTTCTGGGTACCAAGTCAATGACAAATTCAAATTCTCGGTCAGGTGGCATACCTGGTAATTCCTCTGGAAAGACATCTGGGTATTCACACACCACTGGTACATCAGCAAGCTCAGTGGTTGAGACACCCGAAAGAGAATTGAGTTGAGGTGGATGATCATTTAGAACAAGAGTGATTGGTTCACCGGTATTACTTGTTAGAAAGATATGACGGCGTCCACAATCAATGATCCCCTGATTTTTGTGTAGCCAATCCATGCCTAAGATGACATCTAAACCCTTAGTGTGAAGAATAATTAAATCGGCACTGAACCCTACCCCTTGAACAAGAAGTTTGGTACCACGACAAATAAATTCAGCTCTTATTTCAGAACCCGGTGTTTCAACTAGCAGAGGTGGATGTAACTTGCTAAGTGTAAGCCCATGAACTGAAGCAAAACTCTTTGTGACAAAAGAATGTGTAGCTCCAGAATCAAACAATACACTAGCTGGATAAGAGTTGACAAGTAACGTACCGACAAGAACGTCTGGTGCGTTAGAAACCTCTTCGGTAGTGACGTAGTTCACTCTACCCTTCTTGGAAACTTGTTGGCCATGAGGAGCTGGCTTGGGAGGTTGATTGAGATGCGTTGGTGCTTGTCTTGTAGTATTGGATGGTGTAACACGACCGTGGTTTGGGCACTTGTTAGCATAATGCCCCGGCTGCCCACAAGTAAAGCAATTGACAATTGGTCGATACATGGGACGATTTGTCGGCTGATTTCTACCCATAGGAGGTAGAAACCGCTGTTGTGGTGGACGCGGCACAAAACCTTGTTGACGAGGTGGTGGAGGAGCTTGGAACCGCTGAGGAGGTTTTTGCCATATGCGAGGTTTTTGAAAACCACCAGAGACTGAAACTTGTGCAGCTCTCTTGCGCTTACGCTCATTTTCAAGCTTTTTCATCTTGCTTTCCACAACCACTGACCTGTTGACAAGGTCTTGGAAGTTGAGGAAAACATGAGCAGCAAGCTCAAGTTGCATCTCCGCCGATAACCCATTGATAAAACGATTTTGCTTGCGGGTATCGGTATTGACATCGTCTGGAGCATAACGTGCCAAATGATTGAATTCATGAAGATACTCCATGATAGACTTACGGTCTTGAGTAAGAGCAAGGAACTCTTGTTGCTTAAGATCCATGATGCCTTTTAGAATGTGTGCCGCACGAAAAGCATCACGAAACTCAGCCCACATGACCGCATGGCCAACAGGCTGCATGGTAATAAAATTTTCCCACCACGCACCTGCTGCTCCTTGAAGTTGCTCAGCTGCCATGTTGGTCTTTTCGTCATCAGGACAGCGAGCAAGGGTAAGCTTCCGCTCGATGGTACGAAGCCAATCATCCGCATCGAGAGGATCGTCAGAACGAGTGAATACCAGAGGTTGAGTACGTTGAAAATCAGCAAGCCCTCCAACAGCTTGGTGACCGCCTCCGCCCATGGCTTGAGCAAAATGTGCAGCAGTAGCAGTGGTGCTAGCTGCAATTTGCTGAAGTGCATCGTTCTGAGCTTGACGGTTGCGCACCACAGCCATCAAGACATCGGCCATGGTAGGTGGAGGTGGTGGCTCATTACCACGACTATGGGAACTCTCCGGAACATCGTGGGATTGGGAGCGAGTACTGGGACGAGTCATCCTATTGACACATAAAGGTTAAAGTCCATTAGTGACAAGGAACAAAGGAGGTGATACGATCTAAGGATATTGGACAACATTGAATCTAAATTTTAATTTACACAACTATTATGAATGTAATCACCAATACACAGAAATGGTGACATGGTTAACCTATCATGCCATGATGCATCAACTGAAAATCCATTAACAACCAATCGAGCTCACACTACTTAAAGCCCGAGCAAGAAGCATGAAAGCGACATAGTTTTCCAATGCGATCAATCAAATGGGTCAAAAGCATCAACCGCATGGAACGAAGAACCAAATAAACCAACAATCAAAAATGGCCACTAACACTACAAGATAGATTTCTAACGGGCGTTACTTAGCTGGGAGTACCCTTAGATAATTTATTTGATGTATTCTTAATGGTTATATGTCGAGCACCCCAGGCTAAATATTATGTAAGTTATCTGAAGTGATAGCGTGAATTATTTAGTTGGATGGGGTCTAGTAATAATTGAGTAAAACAATAACCATCCAACCTCATCGCCTCACTATCAAGACAAATAACATACATAGCATAAAACCTGAAGCGCCGAGTAAAGAGCGTAGGGGATATTGCTGGGACTTTAGCATGCCAGTCAACTTCAGCCTGAGACATGCCCGTCAAACCACACGAAGATGGCGACCAGATGTGTTACACATCTCAGGAGACTTGACAAAAATCGCTAAAGCTCTACGACATCCCAAATGCTCTAAACTCATAACGGTGCAGAACTAGATCCCAGGAAAAGCTCTAGTTCCACACTTTCATCTAAGAGATGAAAATCAGAATAATAAGGAGTAAACACAAATAACTTTACTCTACATTTATATTTAAATAGATAGGCCAAACGGCCAGGTAATTACTGATCTGCGGAAGCTTGGCTACCCGAAACCACAAGCAGCCGACAAGGAGATAACCCCTTTTGGATCCGGTCCTAGAAGAAGCAACGGTTTCCCCGAATCACTCAGAAGACTAAGCACACAACCTGCAAAATGGATATTCCAGTATAACAAGAGTCGGTATATTAAACAAGTTAATGTACCGGTAAGCTTAGGACAATCCTAACATACTACATGCAAGGCATATAATCAAAGAAAGGCTATATATGTAACTCATCTTAGCGTAAAGCAAGTTTTGGTTCACAATTCTTTTCAAAAGAGTTGATGATTCAATTAACCAAAATATTAACATAACTAGTTCAAAACGTTTAATATATCAGCATCAAAAACATACTCCTGTTACCCATACCAGCAACAAGTCATAATCTCATCGAAATAAAACACTTGACTGCCCACCCGGCATCAAGTCACACATTCATCATCAACATAACAAAATCATCATAACCCAACCCAAGATACCATTCCAGATCCATAGTTCATGAAACATCATTTGAAAACATAAAACAAAATCAAAGTCTATACTCATGACACTTCACCAAGTCGCTCATGACCGTGAGCACGGCTAATCGATTAGTTTTAGAAAACTCTGCAGAGTTTGTACAGCTTTACCCACATGATATGAACACTCTAGTTTGTTTCGTGTTTGCAAAGCACTACCGCATTCTTCATGTTGAATGTGGTCTAGAGGTCATAACGTAGCCTTTACATTACTTAACGCCTAACCTTGCATCAGCGATGGCAAGTGTGAATCCATCCTGGGCATGACCCAGAACCGTTAGGTGGCGGGCCCACGCTTTAACCTAACGCCGTGGCAGCGAACACATCCGTTTCCCCCACGAGGCACTATACCATTGAATTGGACAGACTTAGACGTCTAAACTACCCCCATAATCAGCGAGGTAAATAGGTAGTTCCTATGAATCATCGCTCAGACTAATTCATTCTACTTCGGCCTACCAATATGCAAGGTTAGACTTTAAGCAACTTAATTAGCTAAGGCTACTCCATAATAGCACATGTGGATGTACGATATACTCAAGTTGGTGACACGAAGTTCAGTCCTTATTCAACTTAGGCGAACACTCCCCCTATCGGTGTACAACTACCACCATATGCACACCACTTGTCGCCCAAGTCTAAAATCATTTTACTCACACTTTTAATTCGCAAATACTTAACATTTACATTGTAAATCCAGCATAAATCAAGTATTCAAAATCCCATTCAAAAATCCATAGGGGTGAGTATTTTGCTTAAATCTAAGCATGGCTAAGCAAATGAGATATATAAAAGTATATATATACCCTCCATTGAGCATTTATAAAGTCCTCAAATCTATCCTATGATTACAAACATAAGGATAACAACATATCAAGGTAGATTATGCAGCAATAAGGTCATAGCTGCCTTTTATTGAGTTTCAAATATCGTTTTTAATCAAATACATATGCAGATTCGCAAACAACTATTTTCATCTCCCAAATCATGGGTTTCAATGTGATCAAAGGAGAGGGGAGGAATAAACTTGCCTTGCTCTGGAACAAAGTGAATATCACCTAAATCACTCTTTCACCGTCGATGCGAATAATCTATACAATTGATACGATATGCATATAAATACCAAATCATGCGAAAGATACCAAAATGCTCTAAAATGCATGATTTGTGCATAATGGATAGGTTCTGACCTAGGATGGATTTAGGTGAAAGAATTTCTATTTTACTTCTTTTTATTTAAGAGTTATGGATTTACTAAGTTCGCATTAATATATAGTAGTAGTTACGAATATATAGTTGTGAATCATTTTTGATATATGATTTTGATTGGATTGACCTTACTGGAATGAAGAGGATTGTTTTCTAAGATTAATACAATTGGTTTCATAATTTTTAAAGCTAGTATGAATTTCCTATGAATTTTGGAAATTAATTTGCACAGATTCTCGGCTTCACGGTGCCAGAGACTTTCAGCCTTTGAACTGCTAGGAGGAGAAAGGGGACTGTTCAAGGATCAGCTGGGGATGCTCCATGAGTAAGGAATCGCTCTAGTGCTTACCGGAGAAGAAGTATTTGAGTATGGATGCCGGTGGCCGGAGTTGGGGGAGAAGAGATCGATCTCCGAGCTCACAGCATCCCGGTTCGATTCCCTTGGTTGGCGGCTCCCTGAGATCGAGACGAAGATGATGGCGCGATGGCTTGGCCTGATTTGGTCGAGGATGGCCGAGCGACGGTGATGCAGCGGCAGCGCTCTGGAGCTTACAGGAGCATGGCGGTGTTCCGATGTCTCCCCCGCATGACACGAGATAGGGTTAGAGGGGATGATTTCGGCACTGATGGAGGGTCTCAGAACACGAGATGAGGAAGGACGACCGTGGCTTGATAGCAACGGCGACGATCGTCGTCTCCACGGCCGGCGGCGAAGGAATGGACGGTGGAGAAGCTGAGGGCTTCCTCCCTCGGTCGGTTCGGCACAAAGATGGAAAGAAGGATCGTGCGACGCGGCTAGGAGATTAAACGGGCGAGCTCGGCGGCTGCCACGTCCTGGCCACGCGTCGAGCACGCCGGCGCCGTTGTCCCCCGCTCTTTGTCTCTCTCTGTGTAGCTTGAGCAGTGGAGCAAGGGCCACAAAGTGAAGCTAGCCCATGTCACTGCCAGGTGGGCCCAAGCCGATACAAACACAGGCTGAGAGAGAGAAAAGGGTAGATAACTGGGTGAACTACTATACAGATGATTTTCAAAACGATTTTCATATATATTTCTTCTTCCCATCTTTATACTCCCATAACTTATTTTCTATGAATGATAAAATATTGTGGATTTTACTGGAGGTAGATAAAAATACCTAAATTCCATTTTCTTTGGTTTCACTCAAAAAGAATCTATATTTTAATCTCTGTGATAAAGATAAATTCAGTTCAGCTGAAATTGATTTGAATTTTTAGAAGGTCAAAACCTATGAAATAAAATCTATAAAAATTATATTAATTCATGATAAATAGGTTAGTATTTGAATAAATTATATACCCTATATATTTTTATGTGATAAAATACACATTTGAGAAGTATGTCGATTTGGCCGATTAGGGTTTAGGGGTAAATCGTAGTTTGACTGGTTTGACCCAATTATTTAAGGTACCAAATGTACTTATTAAATTACACCAAAATTCCAGTGAGATATATATTAAGTAGTACCTTCATGAATTTCCCCATGTTTTTATATTGCACCATTTATTTTTAAATATTGGATGAGTGAATCTACCTTAAGTATTCTTATTTTAAATACCTCTTTAAATGGTGGTAAAATTATATTTTGATTTTTATGTAACCAGGGATGATGGGGTAAGGCTTTACTTTCATTCCACTTGTTCAAACTCACAAGTTCCTTATACACTAGTGTAGATATATATTTGAGTTGGACTAATGGTACTTAAGATGGTGGTAATAAGTATAATGCTTTTATTATTTATATAAATATAAATTAACAGGGATTCCTACTTGTATTACTAAAAATGTTTTACATATCAAAATTAGTTTGAAAAAAAAACAAGGTTTCAAATCACTTGTATCTCAATACATGATCACTAGCTAGTTTTTACACCTTACTTAGGTTGTAAATTCGAAAAATTTTGGTCATTAACTCGAAAATATATTTTATTTATTTAACTGAGGTCAAAATTTGAAATTTGAATTTTTGGTATGTTACATTATACATTTTATTTTTCAGAATACTAGAGTCTGAAATTTTTAGGACTGCAGGACAACAGCCAATTCATGAATTTTTAGAGAGGCCTACAGAAGAGATAAAATTTTGGCAATTTTTATCAAGCTTCCTGGTAAAGTTGGCGATCTCCAGAAAAATTGGCAAGTGAAAATAGTCAGTGGATCTTTCTGTAGATATTGTTGAGTAGCAGCTGGTCCAGAATTCCAGAACACGTCTTGTTGATGCTTTAAAGTTGGGAAGAGGAGTCATAAACATTTGAAACTTGACAAAAACTTTTAAGATAAGTTCATGGGTAAGTAAAGAACCATTTAGTACACTTCATTGTACAATTTTTACCGGCTTTTATATCGAACTATCATTTGAAAGAGAGAAGTAGGTATTGGTTTTACAAGTAAACTCATAGTAAGATGTGAAAATTAACATGAAAGTAAGGAGAGGAGGGATACTAGAAGAGGATAAGGAGTAAAAAGGATCACACATCCTAAAGATTTTCACAAATAGTTCAAGTTGAATCTTTTCAAATTCTTTTCAAATCACCAAGCTAAACTCTAGCCTACGGTTAGCATTTCCGCTGTGGGCACCCGGAAATCATACCGTCCAATGTAATTTGTGACCACCACATAATGTCGAATGAGTGGGATCCATACACGCATAAATAGCCACTCATATCTCAATGTGCCCATGATCACAAATTGACATCATTCGATATAAAATCCATAATGCCGAATAATGAGCAAAAGAGATATTGCTGGGACTCCGCATGCCAGTCAATTTCAGCCTGAGACATGCCCGTCAAACCACACGAAGGCGGCGACCAGATGTGTTACACATCTCAGGAGACTTGACTCAAATTGCGAGAGCTCTACAACATCTCAATTGATCAAAACTCATACTCGTGCTTAGCTAGTCCCCAGGAAAATCGACTAGCCTCGCACTTTCATCGCAAGCAATTGCTAACCATCACAAATGCATAAAGGTAGGAAAAAGGACAGTAATATACATATACCATAATGGGATTTGACAACCCATCTTACAACACAAACTAAAGCAGCGGAAGTTTCATAAATTCACATAAACAAAAATAAAACCCGTGGTTTGCCAACCATCCCACAAGGCAACCGACCGGGGCAAGAGTAAAGCTGAAAAGACTACTCACCACCCTCACCGCCCTCAGTAGGGTAGTAAGAACAATCAAGTTCTCCAATGTCCTCTTCTGAAATTGCAGACATCGGGTTAAGTACAAAATGTACTCGCAAGACTTACTCATTAAGATATATATATCAAAGGAGTATGCAAGCTTCTACCTTAGAAGATGGCTTAACGGTTCAAGTATTGCATGAAAGCCAATTTAATTGAGCAAAGTAACAAGTTGAAAACAAGAAGTTTCTAACTTAACATAATCTGCAAATGAATCATAAATGAACACAACCGGTGCTCTCATCACCATCCATGGACAACCATTGTCCAACTATGGCTTATCAACATAATCATTTCATATCCAAGACTAATTCAACCCATTTAACCCGGTTTGATGCTAACATAGTTGAGCTAACACATCAAGCGGTCGTCCTGTAACCGTGGACACGGCTATTCGAATAGTTTCACTCTGATCAGAGGGGTACATCTTTACCCACACGAAATGAACAAGAATCAAATGCTTTCACACGCACACAGGTGTGACTCACAAGTGACACAAGCTCATAACATGCCCTTTCCTAGTCCCACCCCAATCACCTAAACTTCGCCTAGGCCCCCGACGACTTAGCCACGTGCGTGTGTGATGTGGCTAAGGCAGGCTCACCATCGTGGGAGAAACCCCCTGCCAAAACACGGCACACCTGGGCACTCCAAAGGAAAAACCATCCTCACGATTGACCAGCGTAGCGTAGATGATTACAGTGCAACGTAGTACTAGGTCAAGCCGTCCCATACTGGCGTGTGGTAGTACGTAAGGTGCTTGAATAGATGACAACATGTTCGGTCCTTAACAACCCAGACGAGGCTACATGCATCAGGGAAAACCACCATCCCTTCATCGCCCTATCACTCATCCAAGTTAAGCATATTTTCTATAGGAATCATTTAGTGAAAGTAGTCAAATTTTATGCCCATAAAACGCAAATAGTGAATAATTTTAATCGATAGCTCCATCCATCGATTTCGAACACTACTGGATCTAGGCAGGGCTAAGCATCGGTAAAATAACAAGACATTCCCAAGTATTTCCGTCCCGAGGTTACAAGGAGAAATGATAACAACGGAACAAGGAAGGATATGCACCAATTAGGTATAACTAATTCTAACCATTACCGATAAGTTGGTAAGAAAACCACACATACATATATATCAATTTGCAATCAAATCATTTTAGCAAAATAGAGATTCTATATGCTTAGATGCTTGCCTGTCTGCTGCGAGAAATCACACTCCAATTCAGATCCTTGTTCCACGTACTCCGGAACGTCTGAATCTACCGAGAAGAAGCAATAATGCAAATAAGATTCAAATAAACATGCATATGCAACATGCTCTAGAAATCGTGGTCGAATTACAGTAGGTAGAGAGTTTAATAAAATTATTCTAGAAGTAAGAATCATATCGTTTACATTTATGGTTTAATTCTTAAACTTTGAAACAGGCATTTCTGTAATTAAATATGAACTACCCTAACTCATAACATATTCTATCATTTTCCAGTTATATTTTATAAATGCTGTCATTTTTAATTCATAGAGAATAACTTACTGGTTATAACAAAACTTGGTTCACTTTTGGAGTTAAAATGATTTAGTTATGTATTTTACAAATTCAACAAAAAGAGAAAAGGATATTTGTTTAAAGTGGTTTTAGGTGGTAGTTTTGTCAAATTCCTTTTATCCAAATTAAAAGGTATAAAATTCAAAGATAAACAGTAGTGGATTCATATTTTTGGGATTAACTAGAAATTTTCTAGAAATTAATTAAGCCCTAGTTGGAAAATAAATGTTTTTATGTTGTTCACAATTAATCACCTTTTTCTGAACAGAATTTGGGAAAACTTTATGTTATCAACATAAAGATCACAATTTAAGGATTACATAGCAATTTAGTTCACTAAATTTGGATTATAATTGAATTTTCTATAAATTTTACAATTTTTATGTTAACTATTCCATATTTGAATTTTAGAAATAAATATCCTACTGTGAGCATAGGATTTTACTACATCATATTAAAGTTTACAATTTTATGGACCTACTGGAATTGGTTTCATCTCAAAAGGAGTTATATTTAATTTGATATGAATTTTACAAGTTTGGAACAATTTTCAGTTGAAAAGATATAGATTTATCCATTTTCTTTAATATTTACAAAACATAAATCCCTGGGTCCACAGGTCAGTGAAAGCAGTTTTGCAGAAAAGCCCCTAGGGTTTGCAGAATCAACCCGCAGTCCTTTAAACACGTGCTAATGCTATTTTCATTAAGAGTCCCTGAGGTCTTTTCTATTTATAAGCAGGTCCTGGGCCCAGTTGTCATACTACGAAACCTTACAAAATAAACCCTAACATTTTTAAACTTTTGCTAATCTTAGTCCTAAAGCTCTAATCATATTGGGCCCACTTGTCAGGGACTTGGCGGCTAGGGGAGCAGAGGCAGTAGCGCTCGGCGAGCTTCTCGCCGGCGGCGACGGCGAACGGCGGCCAATATCCCGAGGCGGCTATGAGAGAAAATGAAGAGGGACTCAAGGCAAAGCTATCGGTGGTCTTCTCACTAGCTGCGGTGGTTGGGATCCATGGTGACGACGGCGCAGGCGGCGGTGACGTTCGGTGTGCAGGTGTAAGTGGAGCTACGGCTCACTTCCATGCGAACTAATGCATGCCCGAGACTCTGCAAGGCCCCTGGAGACTTACCAAAGAGATGGATTGAGTCGGCGAAGCTCGGACAGCTACAGCGATGGAGGAATCGGCTTGGCGGCGGCGCAGACCTTCTGCTTCTCGACGACTACGGTCCTCAGCCGATGATCTGCTAAGAGGAGTATAGGGATGGCTCAAGGATCACACAAGGATGCTACCCAAGTAAGGAATCGTGTCAAAGCTCACCGAAGAACGAGTAATCGACGACGATAGCCGGTGGCCGGAATTGGGGAAGAAACGGCCGATCTCCTTCTCCATGGCTTCGGGGTTCGATTCCTCTGGTCGGCAGCCTCCTGGGATCACAAGGAAGACGATGGCGCGACGGCTTGGCTCGGTTTGGACTGGATCGGCCGAACGCCGATGATGTCAAGGCGGCGGCGCTCTGGAGCTCTCGGGAACACGACGGCATTCCAGCGTCAACACTGCACGACAAGGGATGATATCAACGGGGATGGACTCGGCATCAATAGATAGCCACAGAACACAAGGAAGGAAGAGGTGACCGTGGCTCAACGACCGCGGCGATGGTCGTCGTTCTCGCGGCCGGTGGCAATGTTGGAGGTGACAGGGGCGAAGTGCACTCTCTCCCTCGGCTTGGTCGGCATAGGAATGAAACGGGAGAGGAGGCGATGCCATCGGAGCATATAAGGCAAGCGTCGGCGGTCGCCACGGCGGTGGACACGCGTCGAACACCCGGCGTCGGTCTCCTTCCTTCTCTGTCTCTCTCTCTGTGTGTCATAGGGCGGTGGAGAAGTATATCTACCGAGTTGGAGCTAGCTCATGTCACTATCTTGTGGGTCCATGGCGTGCCAGGCTAGGTAAGAAGGAGAGGGATGGTTTTAAACCTGGGTGAACACAGTCTCAATTAAGGTTTTTCCCTTTCGTTTTCCTTTCTTCTTTCTTTAAAAATTCCAAAATTTAATTTCTGTGCAAAATAAAATAATGTGGATTTTTCTGGAGGTAGATAAAACTACCTAGTTTCCATTTTCTTTGGTTTCACTCAGAAATAATCTATATTTTAATCTCAGAAAAATAAAGAATTTCATTTCAGCCGAAATTTGTTTGAATTTTTAAAATGTCAAAACCTACAAAATAAATTCTGGAACAATTATGTTAATTCCTGATAAATAGTGTAGTAATTGAATAAATTATATCCCATATACACTTCTATGTGAGAAAATACACATATGGGATGTCTATCCATTTTGCCGATTAGGGTTTTGATTTTTTGTTTTTCCAAAAATTATTTTGATGCACCAACTAAAGGAAATTAATTAGATATGTATCCAACAATTAGAGTTAAGCAAATCCCTAAATACCTTGCATGGAAAATTAGGGTTGTGACACATATTTTTTAAAAGGATTTGATGGAGAGGTTCTTGGCAGAGCGCTTAATGGCAAATATTTGAAGAAATACTACCCAAGCATTTGGATCAACTTATGATCGGTTTGTTTGCTGATTAATGATAATAGCCGATGTATGATGCATCGCCTTCAGATGGCCGATATACACTATCGCCCTTAGTTCAAATTTTACAACATGAGCCCTCATCTTCCAAAATTTGGGGGGCATATATATACTCAGCAAGTTGGATTACAAATTTGTGGACTTTAAAAATTTTCAGATGGATTTTTCAAATGGATCTTTCAGAGGGATTATGGCCGATATGATTATCGTCCTTAGCACAAATATGTTCTTTCTTCAAGATGGATTTTTTGTCAAGTGGGTTTTTCATATGGATTTTCTGGCATGATCCATTGGCCGATGTACTTCGCTATTCTCCATCAGCTAATATGTGTTGCTATTCAATCAAGTCAAGGTATTCAATCGTATTCGGCTAATCGGCCGATGAGATATGTATTGATCGAAGGCGAAGTTAACTTGTTATAAAGAGAAAATAAAGGTATATTACATCAGTTTATGAAGTTTTGGATAGCTGCTATGGCTTTGTGACGAATTTGGTCAATATCGTCTATGGTTTGAGCATCATCGGCCAATGACCCTGGAATTGGTTTTAATGTCTTACTGAGGATTGCAAGATACTTGGTCGATGCTCTCAGCTTCGTCGTTTGGTCTTCTATCGCCTTCGAGGAAGCAGCTATCTTGACTTCAACTTCTTTGATCTCTTCTTGGGTTGCTTCTAGCTTTACTAACAGGTCTGCTTCAAGGCGGCAGAGTTCTTCAAGCTTTTTATTCAAAACAATCAGCTCAGCAATCAGCTCGTCCAGTTTGGTCTTATTTGACTTAACTTGAGCTTTGCTAGTAGGTATGGCCGATTCCAAGCTTTCACGCTCCCGCCTCTCCGCAATTCTTTCTTTGGCCTTGTGAAGTTTGAAGTGGTATTGCTCCAGGAACATGGCTAGAGTTAATGTTTCCATCAGTTCTTCAGGAAGTTGATCTTGGATTTCTTGTACCCTGTTCCTGATTGGACCACAACTCTCTACAAGGGATTCTATAGACGCCTCTAGCCGATTGGCGATGTCAGGCAGCTGGCCCTACAGCTCTTCAGAAATTGATGGCTTGGCTGTACTGGAAGGCTCTTTGTCTTCGTCGTCAAGAAATTGGCCGATATCAAAAGCAAACATATCGGCTAACTTCTGCAATTATCAAAATAAGACATGGTTAATTCAATCAAAGTACAATCGGCAAGAGGTTCAAAGTGATTTAGTTTACCTGTGATGAGACATCGGCTGTGGTCACATCGGCTTCTTTTTGTTGTTCTGTAGCTTGACGCAGTTTTATAATACTATTGAAGGAGATGGAGTTCTCTCCTTGATTAAGGACGACTCAACGACCTACAAGAGATCGAGTTATAATGGGCTAGTAAGATGGAATTGAAGAAACAGATGAAGAAAATATAATTAACTTGCGGACTGCGTGTCTAGTTCTTTTGGGTTGGGCAGCATCAGATTGATCATCGGCCGGCGGTTCTGCAGTGGCTTTGGCCGATGGATCTTCACTTGGCTTATCGGCCGATGACTCTTTGGTGGGTTTGGCTGATGGTTGTTCAGTAGTTGTGGCCAATGGATCTTGATCTTCAGTCATGTCAGCAGCTGCTGTATCGACCTCCTCCTCCATCACTTGGTCGTCTAGGAATTCTTCTATGGAGGGTTCCAGCTTGTCGAGATCGGCCAGATCATCGGTTTTAGATTTTTTGCCGGGCTTTCGAGCTTTGTCCTTGGCCGGTGCCTTTCTCTTGGTGGTCTCTTTGATTATCGGCCCTTGGAGCAGTGATGACACCTTTGGAGCAGTAAGGCCGATAGTTGACGCCATGACAGTTTTTCCTGATGGGGCCAGAACTAGAGCATAAACTATCCTTTGCCCGCTGTTGCTGATACTTGGAGCTGGGGCATCGGGGACTTGAGGGCTGATATTGTCAATAAGCTCTGTTAAGTAAAATCTGGCCGATTGATGGAAAATGTGAATAGCCAACTCATGCCACCATGTTTGGAAGCTGAAATGAATGAAGACATTCAACCATAATTGGTCGCACTCGCCCAGGTTTGGAATTTCGGTCTCCAGGGCTTTGTTCATAATCAGCGCCGATGAGACCGTACCCCTGCTTTCTATCAGCCGATGGAAGTGTCAACTGACAGGAAGCTGTTTGTAACGTCCCGCCTCCTCGAGGCCAGGCCCGCTTACATCTAGGAGCTTGAAACCGCGAGAGTCGGCTCTGATACCATACTGTAACGTCCCGCCTCCACGAGGCCGGGCCCGCTTACATCTAGCAGCTTAAATAGGACATAGACTGCCCTCACAAACCAACACCAGTCTTTTCTGCGCACTTTGTCCTCACTCGTGCGCACCCGGGAAGGACTTCCCGGTCGGTTACCCATCCCTAGATTTCTCCAAGCCAAGCAAGCTTAACTTTAGAGTTCTTTGGAGATGGGCTTCCGGAAAAGAAGTTGCAACTTGTTAGCATGAGTATCCCATCAATCCTATTATGCCTTGGGCCGGGGTGTTACATCTGTCACGCCCCAAACTAGCCCCGGACGGAGGCCAGAATAAGGCGATCCAAATTAACCTGTATGGTTGTACCAGTCCCAGGAAATAGCGCTGGTACAACAGGAAGATAGAATATCACAACAACAGCGGTCTCTTTATAAAGAGGAGAATTACAACCAGGGTTGGAACTGCGGACGGAACCCGAGTTCGCAACAACAGTACCAAAAAGGCGGAGACTGGCCCTAAGCCACAAGCAAAGCCTTGGGGAAAGGCCGAAACCCTACTACTGCTCGTAGACTGCTTGCTCCTGGAAGAACTCTTCTTCAACAGGGTCCACCTCTTCGTCTTCGAGAACTGGGGGGGTTTATTTATATAGAGCAAGGGTGAGTACGGGAGTACTCAGCAAGTCAGGGGAATTAAGGCTTTGTTCGGCATAGAGGTTCAGAACGCGCACAGTAAACACGGAAAACGGAGCGGTCATTAGCGCGTGATTAATTAAGTATTAGCTAAATTTTTTTTTCAAAAATGGATTAATTTGATTTTTTTAAGCAACTTTTGTATAGAAACTTTTTGCAAAAAAGTTCACCGTGTAGTAGTTTGAAAAGCGTGCGCGAGGAGAAAAACACTGTGCGGCACTGTGCGCGTTCGGAGTACATGCAGCCGAACCCAACCTAAGTGTTTAATGCAAGCTTCAAAGAGAGCCGGTTATTTTTCACAATTGGTTTTAGTTTAGGATTTTCAGAAACATCTAAGTGAGTGCTTCTCAACGACACGGACGAGAAGGTGCGTCTCATCCGGCCGGAGCAGTGAAATTGTATTGATTGATTCTTGTCGGCACGAGAGGCTCCCTGCCAATCGTTCACCGACCCCGGCCGTACCAACAGCCACAACTCAAACATGTCAGAACGAGAGGCTCCCTGCTAATCGTTCACCGACACCGGCTGCTCCAACAGCCACAAATCAAGCATGTCGGAACGAGAGGCTCCCTGCCAATCGTTCACCGACACCGGCTGCTCCAACAGCCACACTTAAGCACAGAAAGGAGTTTCTCACACCAATAGCAGTTCACAAAGTAGCCATTAAAACTACGCTAAGGAATTACCTCACTTTCGCCCATGACCGTGGGCACGGCTGTTCGAACAGTTGTTAACCTCTGCAAAGGGGGTACACTTTACCCACACGACGTTACTAACCCCGAGTCACCCAGCCCACGACTCTCAGCCACGTCTGGCGACCTTGAGGCTTTCACGACGAGGCATTTCGAAAGCCGACTCAGGGTCATCTTATGCCAACGGGAGGGGTCCCATGGACCAACACCAGGTTAGGTCCTAGACCATACTGTGCCAGGAAGCCCGGGGGTCCTCCCTGACACCACTCCGGCGAATCGACTTGTCCCTTGGCATCAAGATTTCCCTGGCCTAGCTAATTACTCAGCCAGGGGCGTCCTATATCATCCATGTGGTCATACTTGACATATGCTCGAATGTAATTCCCAAGGAATCGGTCCTTAGAGCGAGAACGGGCAGACCGTACCTCCAGTACGTCTCCCGTACCGCGAGTTTTAGAAACTCACTTTATTTTCAAGGCACCGACCCAGGTGTCGGGTTTTCCAAGCATTTTGTAAACTCGAGTTTTACCCAGTTGACCATTTTAAGTTTGGAGGGGAGTCTCGATATTCGTACGCGGGGTGCAAATACCGAGGTCTCACCTGAGGGGTGACAAGGGTGTTAGGGTATTCAACATTCAAGGAGGGTAAATGCACCAAATGGGTAGGGCCTGTCGGTTGTATTGCAAACCGAGGCCAAGTGTCAGTGTAACCTAAGGAATGCATAGTTTGCGGAAACAAAATACTTAATTTTAAATTATACGTTCAATTGATCAAGGGTGACTTGCCTTGCTCGAGATCTTGAGCTTCTTCCTCAAAATCCGCGCACTGCGGGTCTTCTGGCTCCGAAACTACACGCGAAACGAGGCGACTCAACATAACGATAAAAAGAAGCCCTATTAATGACCACTAAGCATGCCATTGGATAGATCTCAATTTTTGAGAAATTTTGGAAGTTGAACGGAGTCAATCGGACGAACGGTTGAGATATGAATTTTCGAAGATTAAATGATTTCTTGTCTAAAGGCAAAGGAATTATTAATTCCCTGGAAAAAAAAAGAAAGAGGGACTTGAATTGGACTTCTATTCGGGCAGCTAGGTGCGGCCCAAGGAATAGTAATGGGCGCGGCCGATAGGATGGGCCGACGGCCCGAAAGAATCGGCCCACGGCCTATGGGCGCGCAGGAGAGGCCGATGGGCCGGGGCCGAGCGGCGCGGCCCAACGGATGAGTGCGAGCGGCCGAGCGAGTGGGCCGGCGTGGGGGAAAGACGGCCCAAGGCCGGTGGAGCGCGTGAGGCGGAGAGAGAAGGCCGAGGAGAGAGCGGAGATGGGCCGAGCAGCTGCGCGGCCCAAATGGCCGGCGTAGCGACGCGGCCCGGTCGACGCACGAGGGCCGTTGACCGGTCTCCTGTGGGACCCGGGACGGCAGACGTGGCGTCCACGTCGGCTCGGCGGAGGGGAGAGGGATAGAGCTCGCTCGGGAGCGGGTGGTGCGCTCCGGCGAGGGAACGGCGAGCCGGAGTGGGCGGACCGCGGCGGGAGGCACCGGAGGGGAGAGAGGAGAGAGGGGAAACGAGCCCTCGGCACGGATCGGAGCGGGGCGCGACGGCGACGGATTGAGACGGCGGCCGACGCCGGCGGGGAAGAAAAAAAAAGGGGAAACGGCGCCGGGGCGGAGAGAGGGCAACGGAGGGGATGGCGGCCACGACGACGCCCCGGAGGGAAAACTACGAGGAGCTAGCTAGCGGCCTAAAACGCGAGAGGGAGGTGGAGACTGAAGGGAGAGGGAGAGGTTACCGCGGCGGGGAGGAGTTCGCCGGGGAAGGAGGCCGACAGCGTGGGGCGGTAGTGCGGCGCGGCTCCGGGCCGTGGGATAGGAAGAGGGGGCACCGGGGTGCTCCTCGGCGTCCTCGGCTGCGGCAGCAGTCGACGAGGGCGGTGGCGGCAGCAGGGGAAAGGAGCTCGGGAGGGGGCGGCAATGGCGGCCGGCGGTGGGGGATTTAAGGAAGGGGCGAGGTTGGTTTGGGGCGGAGAGGCGGTTCGAGGGCGCGGGGACCGCGCTGGCGCTCTCCGCGCTAGCGGCCGAGCAGCGGCAGCGGGTGACGTCGGCGGCGATCGGCAACCGGGGAAAAAGAAAAAGGGGGAGCGAAAGGAGGCGGCCCCCTTGCCCAAACGGGCAAGGGCACACGGGGAGAGTGGGAGGGCGCGCGCTCTCCCTCGAGGTGGCACGTGGGCGCGCGAGCGGTGGGGCCGACGGCCGACGCCAACGCTTGGCGCGGCGAGGGGGCAACGGCGTAGGGGGAGTCCCGGTGACGACGACGGCGGGCGTGGCGATCGGCCACGTTGCACGCGCGGACGAGGTGACCTGCGGCGGTGGCGGGACGGAACGGGGGCGTCGGTGGGAGACCTCCGGGAGAGAGAGAGGGAAAGAGAGAACGGGAGAGCGAGAGAGGGATCGAGAGGGCTCAGGAGAGAGAGAGTGGAGCTCTCTCCCGCGCGGGGCGTGCAGCACACGTGCCCGGCGCGCGCGGGCCGAGCGGCCTGGCACGGCCTAGCGGGGAGGGGACGAGGCCGGAGGAGGCTGGGCCGGGAAGCGGCCCGAGAAGGAGGGGGAGAAAAAACGGAGTAGGCCGAGAGGGAAACGGCCCGAGGGGAAGGGAGGTAAAGCGGACTTCTGCTGAGAATTTGAACTGGAAGGATTAGGGCTCGGATTTGAATTCCGATTTCGCGGTTTTCTCCAGGATTGAGATGAGAGGGGAAACACGAGACCTTGGCACACCTCAAGACTCAACCGAAGAGCAAAACTTTCGCAAGTACGGTTTTTAGCAAATAGGTTTTTCCCGCTAACGCCGCGACAAAACGGGCGTTACAAACCAACCCCCCTCACAAGAATCTCGTCCCCAAGATTCAGCACCTAAGGGAGCAGCTCCGGGAACTCGGCACGGAGTAGATCTTCGCGTTCCCAAGTTGCTTCATCTTCTGAGTGGTTGCTCCACTGCACCTTGTAGAACTTGACGATCTTTCTTCGGGTCTGACGTTCAGCCTCTTCAAGAACTCTGATCGGTCTCTCTTTATAGGTTAGGTTCTTCTCCAGTTCAATACTTCCCCAGGGAACCTGTTCCTCTGGAACACGAAGACATTTCTTCAACTGGGACAAATGGAACACATTGTGCACGTCTGTCAGTCCTTCTGGTAGTTCGAGCTGGTAGGCAACTTCGCCGCGTCTGGCGGTGATGAGGTAGGGGCCGATATAGCGAGGAGCTAACTTGCCGGACATCCCAAACCTCTTTAGACCACGGAGTGGAGACACTCGTAGGTACACGTGATCTCCTACTGCTAACTCGACATCACGTCTCCGATTGTCTACATAGCTTTTCTGCCGGGTCTGAGCTGTCTTCAAACGGTCTCGAATCAGCTTGACTTGCTGTTCGGCTTCCTTCAGCACGTCAGGTCCAAACACTTGCGCTTCGCCTACCTCATTCCAACACAACGGGGTGCGACACTTTCCTCCAAACAAGGCTTCATTTGGGGACATCTGGATACTGGATTGGTAACTGTTGTTGTATGAGAACTCAGCGTAGGGGAGACAATGATCCCATGTGCTTTTGAAGTCCAAGGCACATGCTCGAAGCATGTCCTCCAAGATCTGGTTAACTCGTTCTGTCTGCCCATCTGTCTGCGAGTGATAAGCGGTACTGAAATTTAAGTTGGTACCCATTGCCTCATGTAACTGTTGCCAGAACTGTGAGGTAAACTGAGTGCCTCGATCCTACACTATCTTCTTTGGACAACCGTATCGGCAAACCACGTGGGTCATGTACAAGTCTGCCAGCTTTTTCCCATCATAGGTGGTTTTCATTGGTACAAAGGAAGCTGCCTTGGTTTGGCGGTCCACGATTACCCAGATGGAGTCATACCTGCTTGGGGTCCTTGGTAAACCGGTAATGAAATCCATACCAATCTCTTCCCATTTCCACTCGGGAATTTGGAGGGGTTGTAACAAACCGGCGGGTTTCTGGTGTTCAGCCTTTACTCTTTGGCAAATGTCACATAAGGCTACATACTAAACAACATCTCGCTTCATTCCAGCCCACCAGAAGTATTCCTTGATGTCTTGGTACATTTTGGTACTCCCAGGATGGATGGAGTAAGCAGACTCATGAGCTTCTCTCAGAATGAGGCCCTTTAATTCCTTTTTGGCTGGCACGCAGATGCGGGATCCGAACCAAATAGTACCCTGGTCGTCAATGGTAAAACCTTTGAGTCTTTTCTTACGGATCTTATCCTTCATTTCTTTTATATCCTCATCTTCTCGTTGCGCTTCTCGAATTTGAGCTTCTAGGGTAGGTTGCACTGTAAGACTGGCAAGATTTCTGGTAGGGACCATGGTCAGTTTCAACTACTCAATTTCGCGACACAGGTCATCCTAGGTCAGCCAAACTAGGGCGGTAGCACAGTAGGTCTTGCGACTTAACGCGTCGGCGACCACATTTGCTTTTCCAGGATGGTAATGTATACCGAGATTGTAATCCTTGATTAATTCCAACCATCTTCTTTGTCTCATGTTCAGCTCGCTCTGGGTAAAGATGTATTTAAGACTTTTGTGGTCGGTGTATATCTCACATCTGTTTCCAATCAGGTAATGACGCCAAATCTTCAGGGCATGAATCACGGCTGCCAATTCTAGGTCAGGCGTAGGATAGTTGACCTCATGGGGCCTAAGTTGTCTTGAAGCATAGGCCACCACCTTTTGGTCTTGCATTAAGACACATCCCAGACCTTGTCTCGATGCATCACAAAAGATCTCAAAATCCTTTCTAATGTCTGGCAGGGTAAGCACGGGAGCAGTCGTCAATCTTTTCTTAAGTTCTTGAAAACTGCGTTCGCATGCTTCCGACCAATCAAACTTCTTTTCCTTCTTTAGCAGTTCCGTCATTGGTCGGGCCAGCTTGGAGAATCCTTCAATGAACCTTCGGTAGTAACCTGCTAAACCGAGGAAACTACGGATCTCAGACACCGTCTTGGGTGCGTTCCAAGTGAGGACGGTCTCAACCTTACTGGGTCTACTTCAACACCTTTGGTGGAAATGACGTGGCCAAGGAAGGCTACTTTATCCAACCAGAACTCACACTTCGAGTACTTCGCGAAGAGCTGGTGTTCTCGCAACCTTTCCATCACTTTTCGTAGATGATTTGCATGATCTTGTTCATCCGTTGAGTAAATCAAAATGTCGTCGATGAAGACCACAACGAACTTATCTAGGTAGTCCATGAAAACTTTGTTCATCAGGTTCATGAAGAAAGCCGGAGCATTGGTGAGTCCGAAGGACATCACGGTGAACTCATACAGGCCATACCGCGTTGAGAAAGCGGTCTTGGGGATATCTTCTGGTCTGATCTTGAGCTGGTGGTATCCGGATCGTAGGTCGATCTTGGAGAATACTCTGGCTCCTTCTAATTGGTCGAACAAATCATCAATCCATCGTAGGGGATACTTATTCTTTATGGTTACTTCATTCAAAGCTCTATAGTCTATCACCATTCTCTCAGAGCCATCTTTCTTCTTTACTAAGAGCACAGGGGCTCCCCAAGGGGACGAGCTGGGTCGTACGTAACCTTTGTTCTGAAGTTCTTCGATCTGTTTCTTAATTTCTGCCAGTTCGTTGGCGGCCATTCTATAGGGTCTCTTGGCAATGGGAGCTGTGCCTGGGGCAAGTTCTATGGAGAACTCAATTTCTCGATCCAGTGGCATTCCGGGTAGTTCTTCTGGGAACACATCGGGATACTCGTTGACTACAGGTACCATTTCCAAAGGAGTGGCTTGCAAGCTGTTTAGAGTTGACCGGTTGCCGGAAAGGAGGGGAGTGAAACGCACTTGTTTTTCTCCGGGTCCTTGCAGAGTGATGGTTCTCTCAGCACAATCTATTTGTCCTTTGTGCTTAACCAACCAATCCATCCCTAGGATGACATCCAGACCTTGGGAGTCTAGGACTATGGGTTTGGCTACGAAGCTAACCCCTTCTATCACTAGATCAACCTTGGGGCATAGTTTATCTGCCCTTATATCCCTTCCAAGGGAATGTATTACCATAGGTACTTGTAAATTTTGAGTTTTCCAACCATTTCTTTTCACAAAAGCTTGCGATATGAACGAATGAGAAGCTCCTGAATCAAACAGAACGAGTGTGGGTATGGAGTTGACAGAGAACATACCCATCACCATGTCGGGGGCCTCTTGGGCGGTTTCAGCTTGAATGTGGTTCACTCGACCTCGTCCAAAGTTGTTGGAGCCATGAGAACCTTGTCCACTTGTCTGAGTGACTGGACGGGACTGCGCAGGTGCTGGGGTCCTGGGGAAGCTAGCATCGGAGCGTCCGGGGTTAGAGTTTCCCTGATTTTGAGGACACTGTCTGGCGTATTGTCCCATTTGTTTGCACGTGAAGCACTGCACATTTGCCATTCCTATGGGCGAATTGAAGGAGGTGACACTGTTCCTTGCGGTATTGCCACTAGGGGCATGCTGCTGGGGCGACGGAGTTGGGCGAGGCACCGGCAGACGGGGAGTAAAGCCAGGTTGGCGACTGACTTGATGAGCAGGTTGGTGGTACTGCATGGGATGTCCAACTCGAGGACGTGGCGCTCCACGGAATGGGGGCACTTGGTAGGTAGACTTGCGCTTCTTGTATTCCTCAGTTGCCTCTTTTCTGGCATCCTCCAGAAGCAAGGCCTTGTTGACCATGTGCTGAAAGGTGGGGAAGTCATGGGCAAGCAACTGGATTCTCAAACCTACTGCGATTCCTTTCAAGAACTTCCTGATCTTTTTCTTATCAGAGTCCACTTCCTCGGGAGCATACCGAGCCAATTTGTTGAAGCGGCTTAGGTACTCATTGACACTTCCTGTACCCTATTTCAGACGATTGAATTCTTCCTTCTTCATGTCAATGGTGCTTTCGGGCACATGAGCTGCACGGAAGGCATCGGCAAACTCTGTCCACTCAATGTTGACTGAGTCCGAATGGGCATTAGAGTAATTCTCCCACCAGTCGGCTGCAGAGCCTCTCAATTGATCTGCAGCAAAAAGGGTCTTCTCCACTGGAGTGCACTGCACTAGGTTGAGCTTTCTCTCAACATCCTTTAGCCAATCGTCGGCCTCAACGGGCTCGACGGTGTGAGAGAATTCCGGTGGATGGGATCTTAGAAAGTCTGTCAGCTTAGATCTGTGGTTGTTATTATGGAAGGGCACTAGGTGCAGAGCCTGCGGCTGCAAATTCTGCTGGATACCGGCAATGGGTTGGGCTAAGCCTTGCAAGATCTGAGTCTGAACTGCCATCATATGCTGATAGTCTGCCTGAAGCTGGGGAGGCGGGGGTAAGTCTTATGCACGATTTGCCCGGTCTGCTGTAGGATCTGCCCAAGCTGAAGCATTAACCGGTTCATTTCCTAACTCATTTTCCGATTCTGGTTCTTCCCTGTGGGTTTCGTAACCCAAACGGGCTGGGGCACGAGCCACACGATGGGGACGGCCAGCCATCTAATCTCCCAGAAAGGGCGGGGTAAGAAGACAGAACAGAACTTAAAAAGGGAAGGAGTAAAGTAAGCGAGCAAAGAAAGCACACACTAGTCATAAAGCTTTTCTCAACTCGGAAAGCACCTAATACAACGGGTGTGGACAAGTCACAGAGCTACACCGAGCTTGACTGTACGCACACCACCTCAGAGATCCAGACTACCAGACAACACCCACAACAACACACTCACACACTACCTCGCCACGACTCCAAAAGAGTTGGCGGCGATACAAAAGGTCTAGCACACAAACTCCACATGCAGCAGACGAACTCTACTGCTCTCCTGACTGGCTGGCTCCGGTGGTCGGCTCGTCTGAAGAGGACACGTCGATCGGCGCACGCGGAGGGACCGGCGGAACCTGTTGAGGGCCGGCAGCAGGGCGGCCTACTGGCTGGGTAGGTGCTGGGTAGTCGAAACGAAACACGGTGGAGGAGACCACAACGCGCTTCCGCGCGGTGCGGATCAGTCGGAGCCCATGGCGGCTGACGACTGGGGTGTGGCCTGGGGTGTAGGAGGGGCTGGCACGGTGGGGGTAGGGAGAGTAAACTGGCGAGTACGGCACATGCGGATTGGGGGAGCGTGGGCCGTTGGGAGTGCGAGCAGAGCCATGAGAACTATAGGACAGGTGGCTGGAGTGGCAGAGGCGGCCAGAGTCCCAGGAGGTAGTGTCCACGGAGGTGACACCCTCCTCAGCAAGGCGGGCCTCTAGCGCGGCGTAGCGGCGATCCAAGGAGCGGTAAGCCTCAAGGAGAAGGTCGTGCTGAGTGGCCTGAGCGCCTGAAAGCTCCACCATGCGTGTCAGCGCAGGGTGCGACTCGCGGTAAGGACAAGGGTAACGGCTGTCTGCACGGCCAGGAGGGAGCTGCGGGATTAGCCGGAAGGCGACGACGGTAGTCGTAGGCCAAGTGACGCAGAGCGGTCCAGGAGAGGTCCTGGTACGCGAGCTGGACCGTGGGGCAGGCCAGGTTGAAGTGGTGAGGGCGAAGGCCAGCGCCGTGTGTACCTCCGCGGGGGTAAAGGTACACGGACAGCTCACAGTGGGGAGGGAAGCGGTTCACGGAGTACCTAGCGTACTCGGGACAAGAGAAGCCAAGGAAACCAGCGAGGTCTCTCAGCTGGTCGACGTGGTGACCCTCACCAACACCGTGGGAACTGTGGGTGGCGTTGACTGCCATCTACAATTTTGAAAGAGAGAGAGAAGTCAGTAACCAGTTTTGTAAATAGAATAAGAGAAGAAGAAAAGAACCGAGCTTTTTGCAAATAGCTTTTTAGAACTTAGCATCCTTACGGTCATCTAACGTCGGGTTTTGTCCTAAGGCCAAAGCTGCGCTCTGATACCATCTTCTGTCACGCCCGAAACTAGCCCGGGACGGAGGCCAGAATAAGGCGATCCAAATTAACCTGTATGCCTGTACCAGTCCCAGGAAATAGCGTTGGTACAACAGGAAGATAGAATATCACAACAACAGCGGTCTCTTTATTAAGAGGAGAATTACAACCAGGGTTGGACCTACGGACAGAACCCGAGTTCGCAACAACAGTACCAAAAAGGCGAAAGCGGAAAAAAAGGCGGAGACTGGCCCTAAGCCACAAGCAAAGCCTTGGGGAAAGGCCGAAACCCTACTACTGCTCGTAGACTGCTTGCTCCTGGAAGAACTCTTCTTCAGCAGGGTCCACCTCTTCGTCTTCGAGAATTGGGGGGCCTTTATTTATATATAGCAAGGGTGAGTACGGGAGTACTCAGCAAGTCAGGGGAATTAAGTGTTTACTGCAAGCTTCAAAGAGAGCCGGTTATTTTTTACAATTGGTTTTAGTTTAGGATTTTCAGAAACATCTAAGTGAGTGCTTCTCAACGACACGGACTAGAAGGTGCGTCTCGTCCGGCCGGAGCAGTGAAATTGTATCGATTGATTCTTGTCGGCACGAGAGGCTTCCTGCCAATCGTTCACTGACCCCGGCCGTACCAACAGCCACAACTCAAACATGTCAGAACGAGAGGCTCCCTGCCACAACTCAAACATGTCAGAAATTTTGGAAGTTGAACGGAGTCAATCGGACGAACGGTTGAGGAGATATGAATTTCCGAAGATTAAATGATTTCCTGTCTAAAAGAAAAGGAATTATTAATTCCCTGGAAAAAAAAAAGAAAAGAGGGACTTGAATTGGACTTCTATTCGGGCAGCTAGGTGCGGCCCACGGAATAGTAATGGGCGCGGCCGATAGGATGGGCTGACGGCCCGAAAGAATCGGCCCACGGCCGATCGGCGCGCAAGGGGGAGGCCGATGGGCCTTGGGCGATGGGCGCGCGGGAGAGGCCGATGGGCCGGGGCCGAGCGACGCGGCCAAACGGATGAGCGCGAGCGGCCGAGCGAGCGGGCCGGCGCAGGGGAAAGATGGCCCAAGGCCGCTGAAGCGCGTGAGGCGGAGAGAGAAGGCCGAGGAGAGAGCGGAGATGGGACGAGCGGCTGTGCGGCCCAAATGGCCGGCATAGCGACGCGGCCTGGCTGACGCACGAGGGCCGTTGACCGGTCTCCTGTGGGACACGGGACGGCGGACGTGGCATCAACGTTGGCTCGGCGGACAGGAGAGGGATGGATCTCGCCCGAGAGCGGGTGGCGCGCTTCGGCGAGGGAACGGCGAGCCGGAGTGGGCAGACGGCGTCGGGAGGCGCCGAAGAGGAGAGAGGAGAGAGGGGAAACGGGCCCTCGGCTCAGATCGGAGCGGGGCGCGACGGTGGCGGATTGAGACGGTAGCCGACGCCTGTGGGGGAGAAAAAAAAGGGGAAACGGCGCCGGGGCGGAGAGAGGGCGACGGAGGGGATGGCGGCCACGACGGCACCCGGAGGGGAAACTACGAGGAGCTAGCTAGCGGCCTAAAACGCGAGAGGGAGGGAGAGACGGAGGGGAGAGGGAGAGGTTACCGCGGCTGGGAGGAGTTCGCCGGGGAAGGAGGCCGACGGCGTGGGGCAGCGGTGCGGTGCGGCTCCGGGCCGAGGGAGAGGAAGAGGGGGCACCGGGGTGCTCCTCGGCATCCTCAGCTGCGGCGGCGGTCGACGAGGGCGGCGACGGCAGCGGGGGAAAGGAGCTCGGGAGGGGGCGGAAATGACGGCCGGCGGAGGGGGATTTAAGGAAGGGGCGAGGTCGGTTTGGGGGAGGAGGTCGGTGCGGGGCGAAGAGGCGGTTCGAGGGCTCTCCGCGCTTGCAGACGAGCGGCGGCAACGGGTGACGTCGGTGGCGATCGGCGACCGGGGAAAAAGAAAAAGGGGGAGCGAAAGGAGGCGGCCCCCTTGCCCAAACGGGCAAGGGCACGCAGGAAGAGAGGGAGGGCGCGCGCTCTCCCTCGAGGCGGCACATGGGCGCGCGAGCGGTGGGGACGACGGACAAAGCCAGTGCTTGCACAGGCGAGGGGACTAGCGGCAGTGGCGGGACGGAACGGGGCGCCGGTGGGACACCTCCGGGAGAGAGAGAGGGATCGAGATGGCTCGGGAGAGAGAGAGCGGGGCTATCTCCCGCGCGGGGCGTGCAGCGCAGCGCCCGGCGCGCGCGCGGGCCGAGCGGCCTGGCGCGGCCCAGCGGGGAGGTGATGAGGCCGGAGGGGGCTAGCCCAGGAAGCGGCCCGAGGAGGAGGGGGAGAAAAAAGGGAGTAGGCCGAGAGGGAAACGGCCCGAGGGGAAGGGAGGTAAAGCGGACTTCTGCTGAGAATTTGAACTGGAAGGATTAGGACTCGGATTTGAATTCCGATTTCGCGGTTTTCTCCGGGATTGAGACGAGAGGGGAAACACAAGACCTTGGCACACCTCAAGACTCAACCAAAGGGCAAAACTTTCGCAAGTAGGGTTTTTAGCAAATAGGTTTTTCCCGCTAACGCCGCGACAAAACGTGCGTTCCACTGTCCAAGCCCACATTGTCTGGCAGCCACCATTGGATTATAGAATTCGTATGACAGACTGGTGCTTCTACCTTGGAATATGCCCACTGGGAGTAAGCATGAAGATACGCCGATCATAAAAACTTCCCTTGAATCAATATCATCATTTAGCAGACCCAAGTTCAGATCAAAGGGGAGTTCAAAATCGGAGTCTGAGGGGTAGACGAACATATCCATCTCGGCCGATGGTGGACCAGTGTAAAATCTGGCAAACCATGTAGACATCTCTTCGGCCGATTGGTTAGCTCCAGGATAAAACTGAGGCCGCTTCTCCAAAGGACATACACCTTCTAGAAAAGGGGTCTTCGTTGTCACTGTAGTCCGATGGGAAGATTGAGGTCGATAGTGGGGGCCGATTGACCATGGTGTTGGTATAAATAGTTAACCACATCTGAACGAACCACCATGGACCTCTTTGAGCCACTGTCCGATTTAGCATCAAATCCTGGGTGGTGGTATGGAGCAGCCGATAGACAGCCCCGAGGAGGTATTGGCCAAGTGGGAATTTCTTCTTCTCAACCAGGGCTTGAGCTAAGTGTTGGCAATTTAGAGTGGGGCCACAAGTTGATCCACAGAAGACGTATCTCTCAAGCCACAAGGTCAGGAAAGCTACATGTTCCCTATCTGAAACAGATCGTTGCTCCATGTGTTCAGAATTATATCTAGACCAGCCCCCAATCCTTTTGGTCTTCAATTTGTGGCTGTTATTGATGAGGAGGTTGAAGGGGTTGATTTCAGAAAGGATGTCCAGGCCGGTCAGCATCTTGATGTCTATTAGTGTGGGGGTCATTGGGCTTTGCCTGAACAAAAAGACGTTTAAGGTACTGGACCAGAAATAAGTGGTGGCCGACATGAGGAGTTCATTTTTCTTAGTATCGGCTAAGGACAGAGCAAGGCATTGGCCGATTACGATTTCTTCCCAGTGGACTTGCTTGGCTGCAGCAATCCTTTTATACGAAATCCTGTATCCATTAAGCCTTGATGGCCAAGATCGGAAGGTGGATTTCCATGTAGGGACGCTAGGTTTTGCTTGTTTGAAGGGGACTCTGTTTGTTTCCGCATTTATCAACCAAGAGGGATCAGAGTTGCCCAGGGGACCCAGAAAAAATCGGTATGATTTGTTGCTTGTGGGGATCAGAATTTGGTTCTTGAAGACCTACGATGTATGGGAGTGGTAGAAATATGAGACACGGGGGGCAAGAGCAGAAACCCTAGTTTTGAAAAGTCTCGGCGGGAAAATGAAAATGCAAATTTGAGGAGGGAATGGTTTACCACAGGGATCTCGGAGATGTAGAATGGTGAAGTCGCCATGGCTGCTGTCGAAGAGGTCACCGTCGGGGGAGTTGCCGCCGAGAAGCCGCCAAGGAATTGCCGGAGTCGAAAGAGTCAGACGGCGGCGAAGAGCTGCGCACGGAAGGTGACGGCGGAAAGCTGTGGATCTGGATCTGCGTGGATTTTATGCAAACCCTAGCAATGGAATCGATGAGGTTCTTCGGAGCTAATTCCGCCACATTATATAATGAAGTGGAATTGGGGGGCATATGTTAACACCTGATTTTCGCAATCTACTCGGAGAAGAAAGAGAAAACCGACGCGGAGAAGACGAAGCAATTCGAGTTGGATTGGTTACGCTATCGGACCAAGCCGAGTATCGGACCAAGCTCTGTATTGGACTCAGTTGTGTATCAGACCAAGTAAAGCGCCAGCGGTAGGACTGTATCGGCTGATACAGGTGTTGGCGTAGAATTTTGACCCGCCGATGTCAAAAACGGGTTCCACGTTTCCATGGCAGCCTGGGAGATCTGCTTAACTCCAGTGCAGGTCCAATGGCTTGCCTAGGTGTGTGTAGGGCGTGCCAGTTGATTTGATCTGTAATCAACAAGAATAAACAAGTAAACCATGTTAGCAAACGATGGTCGATCGGCCTGTAGGCCGATGACACACCGTGAGGGCCTAGCCGATAAGGCAAGACTATATCGGTCTACTTGAGGTTATAATAAAATAAGAATAATATGCAGATCTACTCCCATCGGCCCTTATAGATAGGTTTGATCCAATTTGATGACATTGGCCGATGAGGGATATAATGATAAATACACTAGCTAATACTCTAGTGCAAACTTGTATGAACCGATCGGCCGATATAAATGTACTGATCACAGAAAGACTTTTAAGGACAATTTGTGACAAATATATTTATATCTGTCGATCTACTCACATAAGTGGCGAATACACATAAAAACATAAAGTGATCACATGTATTAGGTAAGACCGGCTGAAACCCCAGTGCTATCCTTAATTATGATCGAAAACAGGCTTTGGGTTAGATCTCGAGACATGACTAGGGTTGATAGCAACACAAAGTGTGAACCGAGAATTAACACAAAGACAATCAAGCCGTCGACCGCATTTGGGGATGGTGGATGCCATGAATAATCTAGATAAGCAGACTAACTCAATCATCATCGGCGGTAAACCCTAAAGCGAGTAAACACCGACGAGACAGAATTAAGATGCTATACTTAGATTACTCAAGACAGGATAAATGACAATCACGTCGTCAGGGCTTAACATGTCTAAAGCGACACGCTAGCCCCGACGACGTAGATCGTCGGGTACGAGTTCTTACCTCTGCTCTGGGGAAGCAAGAACTCGCCGGAACAAACCTCTTGCAAGGGTGGCGATGCGCCGAATGTAGATTGTTGTATTGATTGGTTGAAAGATTGAGAGAGAGATTTCTATGTACAAACTACTGGGATAATTATACCCGTGATTACAACATTGTCCATATAGGACACGGCTTTATCTATAACTAACAAACAAGTCCTTATGGCGGACTCTTGCCATATATTAGATTGAAACTAATTCAAACTCCTAATTAATAGATATAATTGCCTAAAATCGGGCCTTATCCCTAATTGGCAATCTCCCTCTGAAGCTTGACTTGGATCCAAACCGAGCCCACTTCGGCCTTCATCAGCCTCCTGCGTCCATCGGCCGATGGCCACATTAAACCCGTATCGGCCGATACGGTCTCTGCGCTGGCACTCCTCCTGGTCCGATGCACTGCTGAACCCGATACATCACTTGGTCCGATGCCCAGTTTGGTCCGATAACGTAACCGATTCGACTTAAGTTATTTCCTCTTCTCCGCATCGGTTTTCTCTTTCTTCTCCGAATAGATTGCGAAAATCTGCTGTTAACACATGCCCCCCAATTCCACTTCATTATGTAATGTGGCGGAATTAGCTCCGAAGAACTTAATCAATTCCATCGCTAGGGCTCGCTCAAAATCCACTCAGATTCAGACCGCCAACTTCTGTGCGCAGTTCTCCATATCCATCTGTCTTCCTCGACTCCGGCAATCCCCGGCAGCTTCTCGGCGGCAACTCCTTCAGCAACAACCTCAGCATCCATGGCATCTTCTCCGTTCTACTCCTCCGAGATCCCTGAGGTAAACCAATTCTTTCTCAAATTCGTATTTCATTTTCCCGCCGAGACGTTCAAAACTAGGGTTTCTGCTCTTGCCCCCCATGCCTTATGTTTTTAGCACTTTTCCATCCACTATAGGTCTTCAAGAACCAGATTTTGATCCCTACAAATGACAAATCCCATAGATTTCTTCTAGGCCCCCTGGGTAACCCTGACCCTACTTGGCTGATCAATGCGGAATCAAACAGAGTTCCCTTCAAACAAACAAAACCCAGTGTGCCTGCATGGAAATCCACTTTTAGGTCTTGGCCGTCAAAGCTTAATGGATATAGGACTTGGTACAAGAGAATCGCCACAGCTAAACAAGTCCATTAGGATGAGATCGAAATCAGTCAGTGCCTAGCCCTGTCTCTAGCCGATATGAAAAAGAATGAGCCCCTTATTTCTGGTCTAGCACTTTGAATGCCTTTTTATTCCGGCAAGGTCCGATGACCCACACACTGATAGATGTCAAGATGCTAACAGGCCTGGACATTATTTCTGAAATCAACCCTTTCAATCTCCTCATCAACAGCAGCCATAAATTAAAGACCAAGAAGATTGGAGGCTGGTCTGGATATATTTCGGAGCACATGGAGCAAGGGTCTATATCAGAAAGAGAACATGTAGCTTTTCTAACTCTGTGGCTGGAAAGATATATCTTTTGTGGATCAACCTGCGGCCCCACTTTAAACTGTCAACACTTGGCTCAAGCCCTGGTTGAAAAGAAAAAGTTTCCACTTGGCCGATACCTCCTTGGAGCTGTCTATCGGCTGCTTCACTCTGCCACCCAGGATCTGATGCTCAATCGGACAGTGGCACATGGAGGTCCATGGTGGTTTGCTCAGTTATGGCTAACCATCTATACCAACATCATGGTCAATCGGCCTTCTCTATCAGATTCAGTCTTCCCATCGGATTATACTGACAATGAAGATCCCACAGCTAGATGATGCATGTCCTTTGGAGAAGCAACCTCAATCTACCCAGAAGCTGAACAATCGGCCGAGGACATGTCTGAATGGTTTTCAAGATTCTACACCGGTCCTCCATCGGCCAAGATGGACATGCTTGTTTATCCCCTGGATTCTGACTTCGAACTTCCTGCCGATCTGAACTTGGGCTTGCTGAATGATGACATCATCTCAAGAGAAACTTTCATGATCGGCATATCTCCAAGCCTGCTCTCAGTAGGCATTTTTCAAGGCAGAAGCACCAACTTATCCTATGAATTTTACAATCCAATGGTGGCTTCTAGGCAATGTGGACTTGGACAACTCCCCATCAGTCTCCACTTCCATCGGCTAATAGAAAGCAGGGGCACAGTTTCATCAGCACTAATCATGAACAAGATCCTTGAGATCGAACTCCCAAACTTGGGCAGCTGTGACCGATTATGGTTAAATCCCTTTGTTCACCTCAGCTATCAATCATGGTGGCAAGAATGGGCTAGTCATATATTTCATCAATCGGCCAGATTCTACCTAACAGAGCTCATCAATGATATCAGCCCCTGTCACGCCCAGAAATTTTCCCAAATTTCCAAACCATTTTGTGTATTAAGTCCCTGTCCAGGCATCAACCAGGGTACACAAAACGACAAATCAATAAACAGATCCAAACGTAAATAAAGCGATAAAATACTTACAGAAGAGGCATTTAGTCCTCACACCCAAACGAAACAGCAGCGGAAAAAAAAGCGATCCTAGCAGAGCTTCAGCTCCACACCACAGGCAAACTCAACTGGGGTCTGAGCCTTGGTCCTCTAACTTCATCTTCAGCTCAGAAGTACAAGACTTCTGAAAAGGGAAAAAAATAGCAAGATTGAGTACAACCACCGTACTCAACAAGCTACACCAATGATGCAGACGTGCACAGGGGAGACAAAGGGAGGCTTGTGGCTCTTTGCAGAAAAGCGGTTGAAAACCTTTATATTTTAAAACAGTAAAACAGTTGTTTAATTAAGGCAATCTTAATTCTCCACTGAACAACGCTACACCACGTTGAACAGGTCCAATCATTCCACCTGAACTAAACCAGTTCATGAAATCAAATTATTAATGATGGGACTAATCACAGTGAATCTGGTCGATCGCCCATAACCGCGGGCACGGCTATTCGAATAGTTTTACTCTGATCAGAGGTGTGCAACTGTACCCACAAGACACGATTCCACACATGTTACCATGCCCCGAAGTATCACCACGATACTGCAAAAGGGGAAATCGTGACAAGACCTTTCGCATGACTCCTCCTAACCAAGCGCACCACACCGCAGGTTTCGCCCCCGCTCCCGTACCAGCAGCGGGCAGCCCCCCTCGTGCCACGGTGAATCCGGCAGCCGATCAACGGGTAAATCCCCCGCCGACCCAACTCCATCACGCCCACCCTTGCCGGGGAGCGTCAGCTAGGAAAGAGCTATACTACGAGTCCAGCAGTTGCCCATTCTTGCTTGTGGTAAGCACTGTTATTCTTCCAGGGTTTCCCATGAACCGGTCCTTAATTGCCATGGGTGCGACCAGCAAAACCATGCACCCACCGCCCACCATTAGGTCATATTTTAGTTGGATAATTACGACCAATAAAACATGGTCAGGTGTCTCGAGTGAACTGCTCGTTAGAAGCTAATTGTAAATAGTGTAATTATCCCATTAAATGAGCTAGTGGTAATTAGGCATGGCTAAGCATATATAATCCTAGCAAAGTCAACATGAGTGACTTACGCTAGTCAAATTATCACCCACAGTTAACAAAGGACGGTTTAACAAGTAAACATGGCACAAGCGAACGGATAGGTGAACCCTATTCCCATGTAATTAGCAAAACATGCACTTTATTTGCAAACGTAGAACATTCCACAAAATAGGTACAACATGCTCAAGGGGAACGTGTGACTTGCCTTGCTTCTTCAAACAATCTTCCGAACTTCTTTCCTCGCGAGCACAAACTTCCGAAACGGCGGAATCTACACGCTGGCACACAAAATGAGGAAAAACTCTAATAAAAACCAAGTAAACAGTACATAAAAAGTAAACAAACATGTAGAGCTCAATTTTAGATGAATTTTGCAAGTTGAATGGCTCAATTTGTAGTTCGTATGAATTAGATATGAATTTTAGAAGTTTTGAGCCATTTAAATGAATTTCTGGAAATTAAATCGATTTATTGCGCAATTATTAATTAATTTTACAAAGGAAAGGACTACGCTGACATCATCAAAGGGAAACGGCGCTGGAATGGTGAGTCCCACGTGTCAACGGGTCGAGGGGTGGCTGGTCCACGGTGGATCAAGTCTACGCACGCACGTGTGCGGACGCACCACGTGGCGCAGACGTGGCGCACACGGCGGACGGAAGGGAGAAGGTAGCGCCGGCGTGGACGTCAACGCAGCGGAGCCGCGGGCGGCCGTGTGGTCTGGGCGTGGATCGGGTCAAACAAAGGGGCCCACGCGTCGATGACACAAAAGTCGACGAACTGGGAAGACAAAGGAGGTAAAATGGACTTTGCAAGGGAAAGAGGAAATTTGGGCTGAGAGGAAGGTAAACCAGACTTGTTGCTGGAATTGAGCCAGGGAGGCAATATGGACTTTCTCGAGAGAAAGTGCACATTGGACTAAGGGAGGTATGATGGACTAATCTGGAATAGGCTAGGGTGGAGAAATGGACTTGCTCAGGAAGGGAGAAAGATGGGCTGAGGGAGAAGATTTGGACTTTTGCGAAAAGGAATGGGGAAAGGGCTAGCGGCTGAGGGACATGAAGTGGACTTGTGACTGGAATTGGCCGAGGAGGCAAATCAGACTTCCTTGGCAAGAAAGATCAAATGGGCCGATGGCCCAAAGGAAAAAGGAAGGAGGAGGATTGGACTCCTCGCAAAGGAGATGGGCCAATCGGCCCAACGGCCGCTAGGCTGGAGGGAGTGGTGGGCCGGCCCGGGACGGCCTCTACGGCCGCGCGGGCGGCTAGGGTTCGGCCAAACACTAGGCCGACTTGGCCATGGCATGGCGGCGGCGGCCACGGGCCGAGCGACGGCGAGGCGGCGGCACGACCACCGGCGGGGACGGCCGGCGAGCGGCGGTGTAACATACCAAAAATTCTAAATTTCTACATTAGCATCTAAAATATGGAAAATGATTTTCATGAATTAGGGACACTAAAATTTTCCATACAAAAACCCTGGGCGAGCCTAAGAACATTAACTTTGATTTACAAATCCGTGATTATTTTAAAACCTTTAACTAGATAGTTTCAAAAAAAAATAAAATAAAACATAGTGTGTGCATGTAATTGCATGATGTATTGTTGAGCTTGGAGTTATTTTTCTTGTTTATGGATTTTATTGGCATTTCATATTAGGACTCATGAGCATTAACTTAAAAACTTGAAGTAAATACTTAATGTATATTTACAAGGATATATATATATGAAATATATGAAGTTGAGTAACTAAAAGTAAATCCCTGCCCAACAACATCATATTAGGTCAAGAATTATTTAAGTATAATTTTACAGCATTTAATTATATTTTATAATAGGAAACATATAAGCAAAGATAAGCTTATTGAATATTTAAAAATAATTAGAGCAATATAAAATCATGGGGAAATTCATGTAGATACTATTTAATATATATATCTCACTAGAATTTTGGTACAATTTTATAAGTACCTTTGATATCCCAAATAATTAGTTCAAAACAGTTAAACTATTAATTAACTCTGAACCCTAATCGGCAAAACGGATACACATCTCATATGTGTATTTTATCACATGAAAATGTGTAGAGGTTATAATTTATTAAAATACTATTTTATTTATAGTATATTAATATAATTTTTCCAGAATTTATTTTGTAGCTTTTGACCTTCTAAAAATTCAAATCAATTTCAGCTAAACTGAATTTCTCTATTTTTCTGAAATTAAAATATAAATTATTTTTGTGTGAAACCAAAGAAAATGGAATCTAGGTATTTTTATCTATCCCCAGAAAAATCCACCCTATTTTATCATGCACACAAAATAATTTATGGAATTATAAAGAAGGGGGAAAGAAAGAAATAGGGAAAAACACTAACCTTTGCTGAGCACTATGTCCACCAGGTCCACCAGTTTTCATACCCATCCCTCTCCTTCTTACCTAGCATAGTACGCCCTGGACCCACTTGGCAGCCAATAGAGCTCGCTCCAACTCGGTGCATATATTTTTTCACCGCCCTAACACACAGAGAGAGACAGAGGGCGAGAGAGAGCGTCGCCGGAGGTGCTCGACGCGTGTCCGACATCGTGTCCATCGCTGAGCTCGCCCTTATCATCCGCCAGCCACGTCACAAGATCAATCTCTCCATCCCAGAGCCGATCCAATCGAGGGAGGAAGCCCTCAGCCTCTCTGTCACCCTCACCATTGCCGCCGACCGCAAGGAAGACGATGGTCCCATTCGCCGACAAGGCGCGCTCGTCATCAACTCTTTCCCGTTCCATACTCCTCTCTCCATGCCGAGCAAATCTCCTGTTGACACCCTCCCGTTTTGTGCGGCCAATCATCGGGAACGCCGTCGTGCCCACAGAGGTCCCGGGGCATGCACCGAGCGCCGCCGCCAGGAGGTTGTTGCTGTTCCGGCTGCCATGGACCACCTCGAGCCGAGTCGTCGCGCCACCAACTTCCCCTCTTGGTCCTCTGCAAAAGCCCCCAAGAATCCCAACCAAAGTCACAGTGAGCATGGAGATCGGCATCGTCTTCTCCAGCTCCGGCCGCCGAACATCATCATCGATTCCATCCTCTCCGGTGAGTCACAGTCCGATTCCTTGCGCGTGGAGTATCCCCAGGACCTATCTAACACCATGTGCATGCATTCATGGTAGCTCGAAGGCCAGATTGATCTGTCCACATTCGCCGGAGCTATGCACCGCCGCCGAGAAGCTTTCTTCTTCGCCACCACTGTCCGGACCTTGCCAACTCCAACCAAGCTCTCGGTGAGTACGCAGGACCTCTATAGACCCGCATGCATGCACATATTTAGCCAATACATGGTCGTAGGTGCACATGCACCACCACCAGGAACATCCTCCGCTCGCACTTGCCGCCGGCGCTATTCCGATGTCCACCAACCGAGAAAAGAAATGGAATGGAATCGCGATAGTTTCCTCTTCATTTTACCTTTTGGTCTCTCCTTCTTTTATGCCACCGTTCGCCGCCGGCGAGCTTGCCAAGTCCACGGCCGAGCTCCCAGTCTATCGAGCAGCTCAAGATTAAAAGGCAGGGACCTTGTTTTGAGAATTTAAATAACTATAGGGTCCTATCTGTAAACACTTCTCACACATATAATAGTCATAGGGCTGCGGATTGATTTCAAGAAAACCAAAGGGCCTTCTTGCAAAATGAACAGATACTGCATGTGGACCCATTCTAATTAAAATCTGGAAAGTATAAAGAAAATAACTAAAGCATTAATAATTAAACTGAAAATTGTGCAAACTTGCAAAATCCATATAAAATCAAATATAACTCATTTTGAGGTGAAACCAACTCCAGTAGGTTCATAAAATTGTAAACTTTAATATTGTATAATAAAATCCTCTTCTCACAGTAGGATTTTTATTTCTAAATTTCAAATATGAAATAGTTGACATATAACTTGTAAAATTTGTAGAAAATTCATTTACAATCCAAATAGAGTGAACTAAATTTCTGTAGAATCAGTAAAGTATGAACTTTAATTTGGTAAAATAAAATATGGTACTTTATGTACAGTAAATGAGACTAAAATTGTAAGTCATGTGAAAACACTTATTTTGCAATTAGGACTTATTTAATCTCTAGAAAATTAATAGTTATTCCCAAAATTATAAATTCACTGTTGTTCATCTTTGAATTATATACCTTTTGATTTGGATAAAAGGAATTTTACAAAACTACCTCCTAAAACAAATTTAATCAAATAACTAATTCTCTTGTTGTCAAATTGGTAAAATTCATAACTTATAAAATAGCAGTGATAAAATAGAAATTTCTTCACCTAAATTCATTTTAAGACATAACTAACCCACTGTGAGGACTTCATGCATTTTAGAGCATTTTGGGTTTTTCGCATTATTTGGATGTTTATTCGTTTTGTACATTATGATTATTTAGATTTCGACGTTCCGAAGTACGTGGAGCCAGAACCTGAGTTTGATTGTGATTTCTCACAGCAGACAGGCAAGCACCTAAGCATATAGGACCTATGTTTTCTCTAAAAATGATTTGGTTGCAATCTATACGTATATATATACGCATGCATTGCCTAGATATTAATATTGTCGGTTTGTGGTGTATGGGTAGAACCTATTTATGCATTCAGTTCTGGTGATATTGCTGTCCTTATACCCTATTACCGCTGGTTGGGATTACTTGGGATGTCTTATTCATTAATGCTTAGCCATGCTTAGTGCTAATAGAACTATAGGGATGGACAGTGCTATTAATTGGGGTAAATGGACAACTTACATTATTGGGCATAAAACTTGAACACTTACACTAAATAATGGTTGATGAAATATGTTGGACTTGGACGGGTGATAGGGCGATGATGGGAGGTTGGTTTCCCCTGATGCAAGTAGCCCCGTCTAGGTCGTTAAGGACCGAACATTTTGACATCTAATCAAGCACCCTACGTACTTACCACATGCCTTATTTGGGACCGGCTTGTTCTTACTAGTTCTACTGTGATCATTTATACCACGTTGGAGAGTCGTGAGGCAGGTAGCCTTTGGAGGGCCTCGGGTGCCTAGGTTTGGCCGGGGGTGCCTCCCGCGTGGCGCGCTCGCCTTGGTCACATCACGCACGCACGTGACTGAGTCGTCGGGAACCCCAGCGTGGTATAGGTGGTTGGGGTGGGGCTAAGAAAGGGCATGTAATGAGCTTGAATCATTTGTGTACCGCACTCGACGGGGTGTGTAGCATTTGACCCTTGTTCATTTCGTGTGGGTCCAGTTATACACCTCTGATCAGAGTATAATCTATTCGAATAGCCGCGTCCTCGGTTATGGACAATGCTTGATGTGTTAGTCAGTTATGTTAGCATCAAATGTGGATTATTATGGATGGGATTATGTTTGATAGTGGGGTTGGCATGTTGTGTCATGTTGGTATGGATTTTGGTAGTCCATGGTTGATGATGAGAGCGCCGTTTGGGCTCATTTGCTTATACATTTCAGAATTATATACTTGCTGTCCATAAATTAAAATGATGCTAGATTTGCTCGTCCTTGCTTATTTTACTCATTAATTGCTCAATAAAATTAGCCTTATGCAAATGTTGAACCTAGACACCCACTATAAGCTAGAAAGCTTGCATACTTCTCTCTCCCTTATGTATATATAATTTTGGGTAAGACTTGCGAGTATAATCTTGTACTTAACTCGGCGCCGCTGTTTCAGGTGAGGATACCGGTTATGAGTTATGCTTCTTGTGTGGTCATTGCTCTGCTGAGGGCGGTGAGGGTAGTGAGTAGCTTTTCAGCTAGACTCTTGCCCCGGTTGGTTGCCTTGTGGGATAGTTGGCAAACCACGGGTCTTACTTTTGTTTATATGAATTTATGAAATTTCCGCTGCTATAGTTTGTATTGTATGATGGGTTGCTAAATCCCATTGTGATATATGTATTTTACTGTCCTTTTATCTACCACTATGCATTTGTGATGTTTATCAATTGCTTGCGATGAAAGTGCAAGGCTAGTCGCTTTTCCTGGGGACTAGCTGAGCACGAGTATGAATTTTGATCAATTGAGATATTGTAGAGCTCTCGCAATTTGGGTCAAGTCTCCTGAGATGTGTAACACATCTGGTCGCCGCCTTCGTGTGGTTTGACGGGCATGTCTCAGGCTGAAGTTGACTGGCATGCGGAGTCCCAGCAATATCTCCTTTGCTCATTATTCGGCATTATGGATTTTATATCGAATGATGTCAATTTGTGATCATGGGCACATTGAGATATGAGTGGCTATTTATGCGTGTATGGATCCCACTCATTCGACATTATGTGATGGTCACAAATTACATTGGACGGTATGATTTCCGGGTGCCCACAGCGGTTGGTATCAGAGCAATGCTGACTGTAGGCTAGAGTCTAGCTTGGTGATATGAAAAGAATTTGAAAAGATTCAACTTGGATTATTTGTGAAAATCTTTAGGATGTGTGATTCTTTTTACTTATCTCATTCTAGAGTCCATACTCTCCTTACTCTCATTTTAATCTCCTTACTATGATTTTATTTGCAAAATGAATACCTACTTCTCTCATTCAAATGATAGTTCGATATAAAAGCCGGTAAAAATTGTACAATAAAGTGTACTAAATAGTGTTTTACTTACTCATGAACCCACTATAAAAGTTTTTCAAGTTTCAAATGTTTATGACTCCTCTTCCCAATCTTAAAGCATCAACAAGACGTGTTCTGGAATTCTGGACCAGCTGCTACTCAAGGATTTATACAGAAAGTTCTATTTTCTATTTTCACTTGCCAATTTTTCTGGAGATCACCAACTGTACCAGGAAGCTATATAAAAATTGCCAAAATTTTATCTTTTCTGTAGGCCTCTCTAAAAATTCATGAATTGGCTGCTGTCCTGCAGTCCCAAAAATTTCAGACTCTAGTATTCTGAGAAATAAAATGTACAACTATTAAGAATACATCAAATAAATTATCTAAGGGTACTCCCAGCTAAGTGACGCCCGTTAGAAAATTATCTTGTAGTATTAGTGGCCATTTTTGATTGTTGGTTTATTTGGTTCTTTATTTCCTTGCGGTTGATGCTTGTGTTTAGATGTTGTGTTTAAACCCCTAGATTGTTTGTTTAGATGGACCACCCAAAATTCATATAGCTTCTGAACCACTTTAAATCCATGGGATTAAAAGATGGTGAATTTAGACAACCTAAAACATGGATAAAGTTCTATTTTGTGCTTGTTATGCATGTTCTGAAATTTTGAGTCAGTCTGCCTGTGAATTTTGTCTAGAACAAACCATAGAGGATAAACCTGAGAATTTTTACAGGAAACTTGTAGACTAACCCAGTAGGCTTCATGAATTTTTGTATGATTTTTGAACCTTTGTATCATAAGGTAATAATTAAAATGGTGTGCTTGACTATGTGCTGAAATCTGTAGATAGCAGCATTCATGATTTTGTGAAGCTCAAACTATAAGAGAAAAACATGATTTTCTTTTTACAGTAGCTAATGCACTAATCCATATAGCTTCATGAATTTTGGTAGGATTTTTGAATACTTGTATCATGGTTTTAAAAATTCATATAGCACTGCATGGTTATGTCCTGAAATCTGTAGGTAGTCTGATTGTCAAATTTATATAGCCCAAAATAAAAGTGGTAAAATCTTGGTTTCTTCTGGGTAGTTTCACCACTTAAACATGCATCTCTCTGATTTTTGTCCAAATTTTTGGCACCTTTAGAGTTTGATTTAAAAATTCGACAAACACATCGAACAATCTGTTTCAGCACTGCATGATCTATCTTCTTTATTTTCCACAAGACAAACCACTTGTCCAAAAATTACAATTCCTTTCCAGGATTAGGAAGACTTTGTTATGAACTTGAATATAAAAATTTTTCCATTTTATCACTTCTCTAACCTAGTTGTTACCTACTGTTTTCATCTCAAAAGTGTGTAGGATGGAACTAAGCATGTGTAAAATTTTAGATTTTCACTAAGACTTTTGTTCAGCACTATCCCTAAGTTTGTTTTTATTTTAAGAGGGGTAGTGTATCACCATAATCTGAACCTATTAGTAAAGATTTTGAAACTTTTCATGCCTTCATAAATCCAAATCTAACTATCTTGATTTGAAGCAACCTTTAAGACAAACTAAGGAGTTGTGTTGAGATGGCTCAATATGCAAGTTTTGTGTCCCATTATGGTTGGATGCAAAATTGTGTGAATTGCAGCTACTCACAAGTATTCCTTTAATAAAATAAAAGTAACATCTAAAATTAATAAAGTTTGTAATTGACTTATATATTTTGAACACTTTCCTAGAATGATTTATACATCCTAAAATCCTATTTTCTTCCTTTAACAAAGAGAACTTTGTTAGGAGCCTGAACTTTAAAGCCTTGTTTGATTTCACCACCACTCCAGCTTGGTCATTAGGCTATGTTTTGGTGCACAGGACCAACCCGTTATCGCCTAGCTGGTTTATTTCGTTTTCACCAAACCTCTAGACTAAAAACTTTTTAAATTTTAAGGGGGGGTAGCACCTTATCCTATTTGGTAATCTTACAATCTTATATCCTATAAAGGGCTGTAAATTTTCCTATGCCCCTGATAAGTCTTGAGTTGGATTAATCCTTCAAGAACAATTTTCCCAAAAGATTGTATGTCCATGATTCATTCCCTATTACAAGTTTTCCATGAAACATATTTATGACTCTAACTTTAACCTTCTTGTACTCTTGGAAAGGGTAACTATTACCGACCAAAACATTTCCATGAGGGTACACCATGATTACTTTACAGCATACCCTTTTTGATTATACTTCAATCTGCCAGGTTTATTCGCCCACATGTACATTGACCGTTGAGGAGACCTCCACTATGTACTATGTGTACAATAGTTGTTAGGTATTCCCTCCATGCAATAACTTATGATATGGATATAAAGCCAATCCGAGGCTTGTAAATGTGAAATTTCCTAATTAGTTAGTTTGTTGCCCTAAATAGAAAGATAGGGGAACTTGAGCTCAATCAAGCCATGCTACCATCATAACCTATAAACTGGTCGAACCAAAAGGATTGTTCCATGGCATGTATGCAATACAAAATATTTTCATACGCATTAAATCATGTCATACATACATCATATCATTCATTCATCATGATATCATAGCATACATCCATGCCTTTTTGAAAAAGAAAGTTATTGCTACATATGCCATCTAACAATTTGCTTTCTACCATGACCCAAGTACGTGAATGTATATAGTGAGATATAACCCGACTTTGTCCCAATTATTCAGGTCCCAACATTCCAAGTTTTCCCGGTGAGTGACTCAATGAACCATGCCATGTATTATAACTACCATGTATCTCCAACTATGTAAGACCTTTATGGATGAAGGTAATAGTAATTAGAAACTTGTTATTCCCTATTTTCCTGATTACTGGGCTTACTGTCCTGAAATTTTCCATTTGCCAAAAAGTGAGCTCAGCAATGCGAGGTCTGAAATGTTTAAGGTTTTGTACTTAGCCATAGACTTAACATGCTATTTGTAACCAACAATGACCTTGTAATTTGTGTAGTATTACCATAGCTTAATCTTATCTGCATTTTCCAAATTTAGTGAAACCCTTGACGGAATGTGAGTTCGACAAGATTGGATTGTGACCATAGGTCTTGAAAAGTTGTATCTTGTTACAACCCCAACCCATTAACTACTTTTCCATACCTTCTACCAATGTAGTGTATTTTCCATGAACCATACTAGCCATGACCGATTAAACATCACTCTTTTCCCAGCCAAACAAAAACTTGTTGCATTAACTACAGCAAGTTGATAATACAACTTAAAAAGTTTTTATAAACTCATTCCTTTGGTTAAAGGAGTGTGCTTAATAAGACCAACTAGTGGCCTTTTCAAGGAAAAGCTTTTTGTTGGAAATATTAAATCTGGTATGTTTGAAAAGATTTTCTAAAACTGATAATGTTGTATCGTTATCAGAAAATCAACCTACACCTAACCATCTGTTTCACCCACAACCCGACGCAAATCTCGGGGACGAGATTTATTTTAAGGGGATAGATCTGTAACATACCCAAAATTCTAAATTTCTACATTAGCATCTAAAATATGGAAAATGATTTTCATGAATTAGGGACACTAAAATTTTCCATACAAAAACCCTGGGCGAGCCTAAGAACATTAACGCGAGCCTAAGAACATTAACTTTGATTTACAAATCCGTGATTATTTTAAAACCTTTAACTAGATAGTTTCAAAAAAAAATAAAATAAAACATAGTGTGTGCATGTAATTGCATGATGTATTGTTGAGCTTGGAGTTATTTTTCTTGTTTATGGATTTTATTGGCATTTCATATTAGGACTCATGAGCATTAACTTAAAAACTTGAAGTAAATACTTAATGTATATTTACAAGGATATATATATATATGAAATATATGAAGTTGAGTAACTAAAAGTAAATCCCTGCCCAACAACATCATATTAGGTCAAGAATTATTTAAGTATAATTTTACAGCATTTAATTATATTTTATAATAGGAAACATATAAGCAAAGATAAGCTTATTGAATATTTAAAAATAATTGGAGCAATATAAAATTATGGGGAAATTCATGTAGATACTATTTAATATATATATCTCACTAGAATTTTGGTACAATTTTATAAGTACCTTTGATATCCCAAATAATTAGTTCAAAACAGTTAAACTATTAATTAACTCTGAACCCTAATCGGCAAAACGGATACACATCTCATATGTGTATTTTATCACATGAAAATGTGTAGAGGTTATAATTTATTAAAATACTATTTTATTTATAGTATATTAATATAATTTTTCCAGAATTTATTTTGTAGCTTTTGACCTTCTAAAAATTCAAATCAATTTTAGCTAAACTGAATTTCTCTATTTTTCTGACATTAAAATATAAATTATTTTTGTGTGAAACCAAAGAAAATGGAATCTAGGTATTTTTATCTATCCCCAGAAAAATCCACCCTATTTTATCATGCACACAAAATAATTTATGGAATTATAAAGAAGGGGGAAAGAAAGAAATAGGGAAAAACACTAACCTTTGCTGAGCACTATGTCCACCAGGTCCACCAGTTTTCATACCCATCCCTCTCCTTCTTACCTAGCATAGTACGCCCTGGACCCACTTGGCAGCCAATAGAGCTCGCTCCAACTCGGTGCATATATTTTTTCACCGCCCTAACACACAGAGAGAGACAGAGGGCGAGAGAGAGCGTCGCCGGAGGTGCTCGACGCGTGTCCGACATCGTGTCCATCGCTGAGCTCGCCCTTATCATCCGCCAGCCACGTCACAAGATCAATCTCTCCATCCCAGAGCCGATCCAATCGAGGGAGGAAGCCCTCAGCCTCTCTGTCACCCTCACCATTGCCGCCGACCGCAAGGAAGACGATGGTCCCATTCGCCGACAAGGCGCGCTCGTCATCAACTCTTTCCCGTTCCATACTCCTCTCTCCATGCCGAGCAAATCTCCTGTTGACACCCTCCCGTTTTGTGCGGCCAATCATCGGGAACGCCGTCGTGCCCACAGAGGTCCCGGGGCATGCACCGAGCGCCGCCGCCAGGAGGTTGTTGCTGTTCCGGCTGCCATGGACCACCTCGAGCCGAGTCGTCGCGCCACCAACTTCCCCTCTTGGTCCTCTGCAAAAGCCCCCAAGAATCCCAACCAAAGTCACAGTGAGCATGGAGATCGGCATCGTCTTCTCCAGCTCCGGCCGCCGAACATCATCATCGATTCCATCCTCTCCGGTGAGTCACAGTCCGATTCCTTGCGCGTGGAGTATCCCCAGGACCTATCTAACACCATGTGCATGCATTCATGGTAGCTCGAAGGCCAGATTGATCTGTCCACATTCGCCGGAGCTATGCACCGCCGCCGAGAAGCTTTCTTCTTCGCCACCACTGTCCGGACCTTGCCAACTCCAACCAAGCTCTCGGTGAGTACGCAGGACCTCTATAGACCCGCATGCATGCACATATTTAGCCAATACATGGTCGTAGGTGCACATGCACCACCACCAGGAACATCCTCCGCTCGCACTTGCCGCCGGCGCTATTCCGATGTCCACCAACCGAGAAAAGAAATGGAATGGAATCGCGATAGTTTCCTCTTCATTTTACCTTTTGGTCTCTCCTTCTTTTATGCCACCGTTCGCCGCCGGCGAGCTTGCCAAGTCCACGGCCGAGCTCCCAGTCTATCGAGCAGCTCAAGATTAAAAGGCAGGGACCTTGTTTTGAGAATTTAAATAACTATAGGGTCCTATCTGTAAACACTTCTCACACATATAATAGTCATAGGGCTGCGGATTGATTTCAAGAAAACCAAAGGGCCTTCTTGCAAAATGAACAGATACTGCATGTGGACCCATTCTAATTAAAATCTGGAAAGTATAAAGAAAATAACTAAAGCATTAATAATTAAACTGAAAATTGTGCAAACTTGCAAAATCCATATAAAATCAAATATAACTCATTTTGAGGTGAAACCAACTCCAGTAGGTTCATAAAATTGTAAACTTTAATATTGTATAATAAAATCCTCTTCTCACAGTAGGATTTTTATTTCTAAATTTCAAATATGAAATAGTTGACATATAACTTGTAAAATTTGTAGAAAATTCATTTACAATCCAAATAGAGTGAACTAAATTTCTGTAGAATCAGTAAAGTATGAACTTTAATTTGGTAAAATAAAATATGGTACTTTATGTACAGTAAATGAGACTAAAATTGTAAGTCATGTGAAAACACTTATTTTGCAATTAGGACTTATTTAATCTCTAGAAAATTAATAGTTATTCCCAAAATTATAAATTCACTGTTGTTCATCTTTGAATTATATACCTTTTGATTTGGATAAAAGGAATTTTACAAAACTACCTCCTAAAACAAATTTAATCAAATAACTAATTCTCTTGTTGTCAAATTGGTAAAATTCATAACTTATAAAATAGCAGTGATAAAATAGAAATTTCTTCACCTAAATTCATTGTAAGACATAACTAACCCACTGTGAGGACTTCATGCATTTTAGAGCATTTTGGGTTTTTCGCATTATTTGGATGTTTATTTGTTTTGTACATTATGATTATTTAGATTTCGACGTTCCGAAGTACGTGGAGCCAGAACCTGAGTTTGATTGTGATTTCTCACAGCAGACAGGCAAGCACCTAAGCATATAGGACCTATGTTTTCTCTAAAAATGATTTGGTTGCAATCTATACGTATATATATACGCATGCATTGCCTAGATATTAATATTGTCGGTTTGTGGTGTATGGGTAGAACCTATTTATGCATTCAGTTCTGGTGATATTGCTGTCCTTATATCCTATTACCGCTGGTTGGGATTACTTGGGATGTCTTATTCATTAATGCTTAGCCATGCTTAGTGCTAATAGAACTATAGGAATGGACAATGCTATTAATTGGGGTATATGGACAACTTACATTATTGGGCATAAAACTTGAACACTTACACTAAATAATGGTTGATGAAATATGTTGGACTTGGACGGGTGATAGGGCGATGATGGGAGGTTGGTTTCCCCTGATGCAAGTAGCCCCGTCTAGATCGTTAAGGACCGAACATTTTGACATCTAATCAAGCACCCTACGTACTTACCACATGCCTTATTTGGGACCGGCTTGTTCTTACTAGTTCTACTGTGATCATTTATACCACGTTGGAGAGTCGTGAGGCAGGTAGCCTTTGGAGGGCCTCGGGTGCCTAGGTTTGGTCGGGGGTGCCTCCCGCGTGGCGCGCCCGCCTTGGTCACATCACGCACGCACGTGACTGAGTCCTCGGGAACCCCAGCGTGGTATAGGTGGTTGGGGTGGGGCTAAGAAAGGGCATGTAATGAGCTTGAATCATTTGTGTACCGCACTCGACGGGGTGTGTAGCATTTGACCCTTGTTCATTTCGTGTGGGTCCAGTTGTACACCTCTGATCAGAGTATAATCTATTCGAATAGCCGCGTCCTCGGTTATGGACAATGCTTGATGTGTTAGTCAGTTATGTTAGCATCAAATGTGGATTATTATGGATGGGATTATGTTTGATAGTGGGGTTGGCATGTTGTGCCATGTTGGTATGGATTTTGGTAGTCCATGGTTGATGATGAGAGCGCCGTTTGGGCTCATTTGCTTATACATTTCAGAATTATATACTTGCTGTCCATAAATTAAAATGATGCTAGATTTGCTCGTCCTTGCTTATTTTACTCATTAATTGCTCAATAAAATTAGCCTTATGCAAATGTTGAACCTAGAGACCCACTATAAGCTAGAAAGCTTGCATACTTCTCTCTCCCTTATGTATATATAATTTTGGGTAAGACTTGCGAGTACAATCTTGTACTTAACTCGGCGCCGCTGTTTCAGGTGAGGATACCGGTTATGAGTTATGCTTCTTGTGTGGTCATTGCTCTGCTGAGGGCGGTGAGGGTAGTGAGTAGCTTTTCAGCTAGACTCTTGCCCCGGTTGGTTGCCTTGTGGGATAGTTGGCAAACCACGGGTCTTACTTTTGTTTATATGAATTTATGAAATTTCCGCTGCTATAGTTTGTATTGTATGATGGGTTGCTAAATCCCATTGTGATATATGTATTTTACTGTCCTTTTATCTACCACTATGCATTTGTGATGTTTATCAATTGCTTGCGATGAAAGTGCAAGGCTAGTCGCTTTTCCTGGGGACTAGCTGAGCACGAGTATGAATTTTGATCAATTGAGATATTGTAGAGCTCTCGCAATTTGAGTCAAGTCTCCTGAGATGTGTAACACATCTGGTCGCCGCCTTCGTGTGGTTTGACGGGCATGTCTCAGGCTGAAGTTGACTGGCATGCGGAGTCCCAGCAATATCTCCTTTGCTCATTATTCGGCATTATGGATTTTATATCGAATGATGTCAATTTGTGATCATGGGCACATTGAGATATGAGTGGCTATTTATGCGTGTATGGATCCCACTCATTCGACATTATGTGATGGTCACAAATTACATTGGACGGTATGATTTTCGGGTGCCCACAGGCGGCGGCGGTGGCGTTGTGGCGGTGGCGTGCGGCGCACGGGCGGGGCGGCGCATCGGGGAGGAGAGAGGAAAAGGAAGAGAGAGAGGGGAGCTCACCGGGCGGCAACGGCGACGGAGACTGGCCGGAGGCGCGGCCGCGCCGGATGCGGCGGCCGGCGCACGCGGGCGGCGGCGCGAGGCGGCGATCTAGCGGCGGCCGGGCGGATGGTGCACACGGCGGCGCCGAGAGAGAGGAGAGAGAGAGGAGGCGGCGGAGCTTACCGACGAGGAAGGAGGCGACGGCGGCGGCGGCGCTAGGGCTCGGGAGGGGCGGCGGCGCGTGGGGAAACGGGAGAGGAGGTCGCGGGGAGGGGAAAATATATGGGGCTCGGCTAGGGTTTGGCCGGCGCGGGCGGAGATCCCGCCGGGAAACGCGGCGGAGTGGGCGCGGCGGCGGCCGTCGAGTCAGAGACGACTCGGTCGAGGGTCCCACCCGTCAGCGAGCGCGTGGAGCGGGGAGGCGGCGGTGGCTCTCGGGCGGCCTTGGGCCACGGCCTCGGGCCGGCCCGAGAGGAGGAGGGACGCGGAGGTGGCCGCCTTGGGCCGAGGAGGGGAGAGGCGCGGCAGTTCGGCGGCTGGGCCGGAGGGAGAGAAAGGAGGGAAAGAGGAAGGAGTGGCCCGTGGGCCGCGCGGGATGGAGAGGGAAGGAGGCCGCGTGGGCCACGGGAGAGAGAGGATTTTGGGGGTGAAAACAGCCCAAAACAAAAAGGACCCTTTTTAATTTGTTTTTCCTTTAATTTAATCAGTTAAATGAACTTTGTGACTCTAAAATTATTTCTTTAGCTCCAAAAATTCACGAAAAATTTTGGAGAGTACTTTAGGGCACGGGGAATATTACAAAAATATTTCCGGCCATGATTTTTAAAGGAAATTTTAATTCCCTCATTATTTCACTTGATTAATTTGCTTTAACTTTTAATATAATTTCTAGAAATGCATTATTTATTCGTTTTTAATCCCGATCGAAAATCGGGGCGTGACAGCCCCCAAGTTCCTGATGCCCCAGCTCCAAGTGTTAGCAACAGTCGGCAGAGAATATCTTACGCCATGGTTCTAGCCTCGCCAGGGAAATCTATCTTGGAGTCAGCTATCGGCCTCACTGCCCCAAAGGTATCATCATTGCTTAAAGGGCTGATAGTTAAAGAAACATTCAAGAGAAAGGCACCAGCCAAAGCTCCAGCAAAATATCTAAGACTGATGATCCAATTGATCTGGACAAGCTGGACCCCTCCATAGAGGAATTCTTGGATGATCAAGTAATGGAGGAGGAAATTGATACAGCAACTGCTAGTATATCAGAAGAACCAAATCCATCAGCCACAGTCATTGAACAACCAACTAAACAGCCATCGGCCAAACCAACTGAAGAACCATCAGCCGACAAGCCAACCAGAGATCCATCGACCTTAATCGTTATGGATCCATCGGCCGATGACCAACCTGACGCAGCTCAACCCAGAAGAACCAAACATGCAGTCCGCAAGGTTAGTATAATTTTGCTCATGTGTCTCCTTAATGTTGTTCCACTGGTTTATTGTATCTTTGATTTTTGTAGGCCACTGCATCATCTTTGATGAAAGAGAAAACTCAATTGGCTGCATCTCCAAGAACAAAGAAAGTCACTTTAAAGAAGCGTGGTCAAATCAAGGCCCGATTGAGAACTCCTTCTCCTTATCCACCAGCTTCTCCAGTTGCCTCGGTAAGCATTGATCTTCTTGTCTTATCTTTCTGGCCAATAGTATATACCTGATCAATTTGATTTATCTTTTAGCCATGAGCTTCATCACCCGCACCACATCGGCCAACTTCTTCACCTGTCTCAGAACAATCAAAAGAGGCCGATGTGGCTACAGCCGATGTACCATCTCAAGTAAACTAAACCACTTTAAATCTCTTACCAATTTCACTTGGATTAAGCTAACCATGTCTTGTTTTGATAACTGCAGATCTTAGCCAATATGTTCACTTTTGACATCGGCCAATTCCTTAATGATGAGGACAAGAAACCAACCAGCTCAGCTAGACCATCAATTTCTGAAGAATTAAAGGGCCAATTGTCTGACATTGCCTACCGGCTAGAAGCATCCATAGAATATCTGGTGGAAGACTGTGGATCGATCAGGAGCAGAATACAAGAAATTCAAGACCAACTGCCTGAAGAGCTGATAGAAACATTAACACTAGCTATGTTCTTGGAGCAATATCACTTCAAGCTTCATAAAGCCAAGAAAAGAATTGCAGAGAGGCGGGAGCGCAAAGACTTGGAATCGGCCATATCTGCCAGCTAGGCTCAAATAAACGCTAACAAAACCAAGTTGGATGAGCTAGCTGCTGAGCTGATAGCCTTGAATAACAAGCTTGAAGAACTCCACCATCTTGAAGCACATTTGCTGATGAAGCTAGAGGCAACTCGCAAAGAAATTGAAGAAATTCAAGTCAAGATAGCTGCATCACCAAAAGCAATAGAGGACCAAACATCAAAACTGAAAGCATCGACCAAGCATCTTGCAGCCCTTAGTAGATCATTGAAGCCAATTCCAAGGTCATTGGCCGATGACGCTCAGATCATAGAAGATATCGACCAAATTCGTCGCAAGGCTATTGCAGCTATCAAAAACTTTGTAGGCTGATGTAATCATACTTGTATCTCTGTCATTGTGAAGACTTAATTTTGTCTTTGCTTAATATATATCTCATTGGCCAGTTAGTCGAATATGATTGTCTATCTCGTTTTGATAAAGTAAATCTTCAAAAATACTAACTGATTATGAACAATGACTCACATCGGCCGATAAAATATAAATACCATAATGCATCAGCCGATCGGCTATAAAATTCTTTTGTAATCCCTCAAATATCCACAAATTTGTAATCCCTCAAATATCCGTTTGTTGAATCTGAATCCGCTGAGTATATATATGCCCCTCAAATTTTGGAATATGAGGGCTCATGTTATAAAATTTGAACTAAGGGGATAGTATATATCGGCCATCTGAAGGCGATGCATCACACATCGGCTATTAACATCAATCGGCCAATAAGCCGATCATGAGTCGATCCAAATGCTTGGGTAATATCTCTTCAAATATTTGCCATTAAGCGCTCTGCCAAAAACTTCTCCATCTAATCCCTTTAATAAATACGCATTGTGAGGAACACATCGATGAATTTGAAAAGGACCTTCCCAATTAGGCGACCACTTGCCTAATCTATTATCTCTGGATCCAATCGGCAATATCAATTTCCAAACAAGATCCCCTTCCTCAAATGACTTGGCTACAACCTTTTTGTTATAATGACGAGCAACTTGATCTTTATCTTGCTTGATTTTCTCCAAAGTCCTCAATCGTACATGTGCCAAATCATCCAACTCATCAACCATCAGACTGTGGTACTCATCGGCCATCAAGTCATCTTGCAACGTAATTCTTCTTGAGCCGATGTTAGTCTCCCACGGCAACACAGCTTCATGTCCATATACCAATTGATACGGCGGTACTTGAGTTGCACCATGACAAGCCATCCGATACGCCCAAAGGGAATCGACTAGCGTCGTATGCCACCGTCTCGGTTGTTCATCAATCTTCCTTTTGATCAGCTTGACTAAACTCTTGTTAGAAGCCTCTGCCTCTCCATTAGCTTGCGCATAATATGGAGAAGAACTCAACAATTTGATACCCATGCTTTCAGCAAACTCAACAAACTCATCGGACACGAAAATTGATCCCTGATCGGTCATCAACGTCTGTGGAAGTCCAAATCTATATATAATATGCTCTTTAACAAACTGAATGGCATCCTTGGAATCAACTTTCTTAAGAGGAACGGCCTCAACCCACTTTGTGAAGTAGTCTGTTGCCACTAAAATATATTTGTGTCCTTTGCTCGATGGAGGATTAATCTGTCCGATCATGTCTATACCCCACCCACGAAACGGTCACGGCTTTATAATTGGATGCATAGCCGACGCCGGTGCTCTCTGAATTGCTCCAAACTTTTGACAATCTTGACATCCCTTATAGTATCTGAAACAATCCTCTAGCATTGTCGGCCAAAAATATCCAGCACACTTCAAAAGCCACCGCATCTTATGGGCCGATTGATGTGTTCCGCAAATTCCTTCGTGAACCTCGCTCATAGCAATTTTGGTTTCTTCTAAACTTAAACATTTTAGCAAAACACCATCAATCGTCCGATAGTATAGATCATCATCGAGTAAAACATAATGTAGAACTTTATACTTCATCTTCCGTGATGCCGATTGAGAAGGATTTTTTAAATATTCAATAATAGCAAACCTCCAATCATCGGCATCCACGACAGCAATCTCAACCACAACATCTTTCACCTTTGGCCTGTATCCTGATGCCCCCTGAGCTAAATCATTGGCTTCAAAGTTTTTCTTCCTGGGAATATGCCTCATTGTTACAATCCTGAAAGCTTTTAACAATTCCTTGCACTCTTCATTGTAAACCCTCAAAATATCGTTCCTGTACTCATACTCCCCAGAAAGTTGATTAATTACTAATTGTGAATCACCAATAATTTCCACTGAATCAGCCTCGACCACTTGTAATAACTGCAAACCCTTGAGAACAGCTTCATATTCTGCTTGGTTGTTGATATAATATGGTTTGATAGTAAATGCAAACTCAAAACTTGCCCCTCGAGGGGATATGATGACTAGGCCGATACCGCATCCATGTCTGCAAACAAACCCATCAAAATACAGTGTCCATGGCACAATATCTGAATATGTGATTCGAATGCCTCAATTTAGTACATGAAAAATATAAGCATAAACATAGCTTCTCCACTGGTGTGTGTACCTCGTTCCGGCATCCAACAACCTTCTGTTGAGATAAAAAATAGCTCTTTCTTTGCCGTCAATTTCTTGAACCTCTCATCGGCTGATAGGTACAGTTTGAACGGAACACCCTTCTGTGGAGGCATTAAAACTGGTGGGGAACTCAGATATTCCTTGATATTATCCAACGCCTTTTGCTGCTTATGACCCCATATAAACTCTTGATCATCCTTTGTCTTCAACAATGGAGTGAACGACTCTATTCTTTCTGACAGATTTGATATGAAGCGTCGGACAAAGTTGATCTTCCCAATTAAAGACTATAACTTGGTCTTATTCTCCGGAGGCTGGATCTTTTTAATAGCATCAATGTTCTTCTGCGTGATCTCAATCCCTCTCTCATGGACCAAGAAACCCAAAAACTCACCGGCCGATACGCCAAAAGCGCACTTGTTAGGATTCATCTTTAGACCATACTTCCTTGCTCTTTCCAATACCTTGCGTAAATCGGCCAAATGATCATCGTACTCTTTTGACTTCACAACCACATCGTCAATATATACTTCAATTAAAGAACCGATAAGGTCGTGAAAGATATAATTCATCGGCCTTTGATAGGTGGCTGCGGCATTCTTCAGACCAAATGTCATAACGACCCACTCGTGCAGGCCGATTGCCCCCGGACACCGAAAAGTTGTCTTGTGAATATCTTCTACGGCCATGAAAATTTGATTATAGCCTGCGTTTCCATCCATAAAGCTGATGATCTTGTGTCCGGATGCTGCATAAACTAGTAAATCTGCAATCGGCATGGGGTATTCATCTTTAGGGGTAGCCTTATTCAAATATCTGAAATCGATGCACACCCTGAGCTTACCGTTCTTCTTTAACACTAGTACTATGTTGGAAACCCACTCTGCATATCGGCAGGGTCTGATAAAATTAGCGTCATAGAGTCTTGTGATCTCTGCCTTGATAGCTTCATACATATCGGCCTTAAATCTCCTGGGAGCTTGTTTAAACGGCCGATAGCTTGGTTTTATAGGTAGCCAATGTTTTACAATCGATCGGCTCAGTCCTGGCATCTCATGATATTCCTATGCAAAACAATCCATGAACTCTTTCAAAAGATGTATCAATTTATTGTTATAATCTCTTGGCAGGCTAGCACTTACATACGTCGGCCTAGGTTTATCTCCTATCCCTATGTCAACTTCTTCAAGCTCATCGGTCGACGTAAAGCCTTGTCCCAATTTGCCATCCATCTCATCCACCGCATCATCTGTGTAGGGACTAACTTGTTTCTCTTGGCTTGTGGATGTTGTATCTTCATCAAAGTAACCGCTTGTTTTCATCCTCGATCGGCTCGATATCGCAATCAGTTACCTCTATCTCCCAAACTCGTCCAGCCAGGCAATCGATTCCCTCCATCTCCCAAACTGCAAGATCGGCATTGGCCACGTGTACTGATCTATCGGCCTGCATGATCTCAACTTGGTCCCCTTGCCACTAAATTAGGCATTGATGCATCGTCGAAGGGACGCAGCAATTTGCGTGTACCCAATCTCGTCCCAGCAACAAGCTGTAGGAACCCTTTCCATCAAAGATGAAGAAGGTGGTAGGAATTGTCTTGTTACCCACTGTAAGCTCCACGTTCAATACCCCCTTCGCTTCAGACGCGTTGCCACCAAAATCTTTTAATACCATATTTGTCTTGATTAAGTCCTCAAGCACTTTTCCAAGCTTCCTGAAAGTTGTATACGGCATCAAATTGACAGCCGCGCCACCATCGACCAACATCTTCATCATCGGCCGTCCATTGACGTATCCCTTGATGTACAACGGCCTAAGGTGTTTGTAGCTGGTATCGACTAGCTTGTCGAACACGGCTTGTTCTGGTGACAACTGTAGCTTAGCCGAAGATTGCTTTTCATCCTCATCGGCTGTCACTTCATCGGCCATCTGTATGCTATATTCTGCTAGCAGTAGAAAAACCATGTTAATAGAAGCCAATGCTTTACCTTTGCCTTTTGTAGACCCAGGAGCTTGATTTGATTCCACACGATTCTCATCGGCCTTCACCACTGTAGATTTTATCCTCCATTCTTGTCTGGTTTTGATGGGCCGATGGACGTTTACCACTTGTTGCTCCTGAGTCTTTTCCTTTTGTCTTAACCTTTGTACCCGCCTCTTTTGAGTCTTAGTGAAAATATCATCTATGCACCATTGAGGGTTTTGATCTTGTTCATCTTGGTTCGTTGTCAGTCCGATGATCATGGTGCATCGGCCCAAGTCTTTCATGTACAGACCTCCTTTGTTTAATCGACCGATGCATCCATTTGCTTGAGCTGCCCTGGTAAGATTCTTCAATGTCGTTGCATGCAGGACACTCTTGTATTGTTGGCAACCTCATCCCCTCGTTCCAACAGAAACGGAAGAACTCGCACTCCCAATGAGGATTAAAGGATTTATCTTGGTCAGAATAGTCTTGTGCTTGCTCCTCACGCCTTCGCTGCTATTTCTTGATAAGGCCCTCTGAGGTTTGGTAAGGTCGCTTGTTGGTCCGATAGGCATTGTTATCAGCCCTGTCAGCCCGCACCATGTTGACTGGGAACGGGTGTCCTTCGATCTTCATCGGCCTTTTGGCTTCATCAAACTTGATCCTGCCTTGTTCGATGGCCGATTGTATCTGTTGTCTGAAGATCTTCTTTATTTCCTCAGCCGATGGCAACACATGACCTACTGGCAACAGTATTTGCTTTTCCTGTAGTAGTAAATCAAATATTCTATCGGCCTTGTTGATGTCAAAGTCAAACTTTTCTTCCTTGTTGCCCTTCTTGATCCATTGGCACGTTGTAGGCTTCTTCATCCGGGCCCATTCAGCCAAATCAACTTCGGCATCAGCATCTTCATCTTCGCCTGAGGCGTATTGATAGACGCTATTAAATTTCTTCATGAATTTTCTTGCCTCCTGTAATCTTTGCTCATGGGCCGATACTCTTTGTGCTAGCTAAGCTAAACTTTCAAACTCTTGTGATGAGAACCTTTCTCGTATCGGCCCAAGAAGTCCTTGGAATGCCAAATCGGCTAGCTGGGAATCGGTCAAACTGAGACTGTAGCACCTGTTTCTGATGTCCCTAAATCATTGAATGTAATCTGGGACCGATTCATCAACTCTTTGCCTGATGGCGGTAAGATTGGACAGCTTCATCTCTTGTACGCCATTGAAAAAATATCTGTGAAACTGTTTCTCTAGGTCTACCCATCCTCTAATAGAATTGCAGGGCAAAGAAGAAAACCAAGTAAATGCTGACTCTGACAAAGATAAAGGGAAGAATCTGACCCTCAACGCCTCTACAGCCGATGCTTCACCACACTGAGCTAGGAATCGGCTGATGTGTTCATATGTAGAGGCATTGTCCTGCCCTAAAAATTTGGAGAAGTCAGGAATCTTGTATCGGTTTGGCAACGGCACTCTGTCAAACTCCTCTGGATATGGGTGCCGATACACTGTTGCGTTTTCTTTGGGCTTCAAACCAAATTGATCACGCATCACCTCGGCTATCATATCGGCCCACTGCCCCTGAGTGACTCCCACGGACTGATGTGGAAGTTCTTGATGATAATGCTGCTTAAAACCTTCCGGCCGATATTGCCTCGGAGAGTATGGCTGAAAGTGATGATTTAAGTTTGGTGCATCATACTGCCCCGAAGTGTACTGTTGATAGACTTGCGGTGCATTGTAGGCAGCTATTGGTGGAGGGTTGCTTGTCAATGGAAATTGGGCTTGCTGTAGGGAACTTACTGTATCGGCTCTACCATCGGCTGCGGCAAAGTTGCTGATGCTTGCTTCCCCTTCATCCACTATGCCAATTGTTCTTCCGTGATGTGCTGGGGGCTTGCTCCCTCCTGTTTTGTTAAGACCAACGGTAGGGTTGACACTGGCGGGGCCGGTGCAGGCGGGATCGGCGCTGTCGGCTGTGGAGCCGTACCCAGATCGGTCCTCAAGGTCCGATATGGAGGAAATTTGTTGTCAGGCGGAAAAATCGGTCCTTGAGGCTTGTACTGGTGAATAGAACCGTCCAGTATCGATTTCACCGTGTTGGTCAAGGTGTTCACCAGGACTCCAGATTGGTTGATCAAGGCTGAGTGAACCGCGGAGTCGATGCGGTCTTCCAGTGTCGGCGTGGCACGGCGGGTATCGTCCTCTGTCTTGACAGCTTGATCTTGGGCTGCCGCCGATGTGCTAGCTCCGTCTCCAGGGCTTGGCATTTTCACCTTAGATTTTTGAATGAGGGTGCCTTGTTGAGTCCTGGAATATGTTTGCAAATACATATTCTGGAATTCCTCGATCAGCTTTGCCATCTTGGCTTTTTGTTCGTCGTTGAGCTGCTCAGCAGTGACTGGGACAATGTTTTCTTCCGAGATCTCGTTGTTCTTTGAATCTTGAAGTGGCAATATGTGATTTATGTCCCACCGGGCGTGCCAAAAGCGTGTTGACGTAGAATTTTGACCCGCCGATGTCAAAACGGGTTCCACGTTTCCACGGTGGCCTGGGAGATCTGCTTAACTCTAGTGCAGGTCCAATGGCTTGCCTAGGTGTGTGTAGGGCGTGCCAGTTGATTTGATCTGCAATCAACAAGAATAAACAAGTAAACCATGTTAGCAAACGATAGCCGATCGGCCTGTAGGCCGATGACACACCGTGAGGGCCTAGCCGATAAGGCAAGACTGTATCGGTCTACTTGAGATTATAATAAAATAAGAATAATATGCAGATCTACTCCCATCGGCCTTTATAGATAGGTTTGAACCAATTTGATGACATTGGCCGATGAGGGATGTAATGATAAATACACTAACTAATACTCTAGTGCAAACTTGTATGAACCGATCGGCCGATATAAATGTACTGATCACAGAAAAACTTTTAAGGACAATCTGTGACAACTATATTTATATCTGTCGATCTACTCACATAAGTGGCGAATACATATAAAAACATAAAGTGATCACATGTATTAGGTAAGACCGGCTGAAATCCCGGTGCTATCCTAAATTACGATCGAAAACAGGCTTTGGGTTAGATCTCGAGACATGACTAGGGTTGATAGCAACACAAAGTGTGAACCGAGAATTAACACGAAGACAATCAAGCCGTCGACCGCTTTTGGGGATGGTGGATGCCTTGAATAATCTAGATAAGCAGACTAACTCAATCATCGTCAGCGGTAAACCCTAAAGCGAGTAAACACCGACGAGACGGAATTAAGATGCTATACTTAGATTACTCAAGACAGGATAAACGATGATCACGTCGTCAAGGCTTAACGTGTTTAAAGTGACACGCTAGCCCCGACGACGTAGATCGTCGGGTACGAGTTCTTACCTCTGCTCTAGGAAAGCAAGAACTCGCCGGAACAAACATCTTGCGATGGTGGCGATGCACCGAAAGTAGATTGTTGTATTGATTGGTTGAAAGATTGAGAGAGAGATTTCTATGTACAAACTACCGGGATATTTATACCCGTGATTACAACATTGTCCATATAGGACACGACTTTATCTATAACTAACAAACAAGTCCTTACGGCGGACTCTTGCCATATATTAGATTGAAACTAATTCAAACTCCTAATTAATAGATACAATTGCCTAAAATCGGGCCTTATCCCTAATTGGCAATCTCCCTCTGAAGCTTGACTTGGATCCAAACCGAGCCCACTTCGGCCTTCATCAGTCTCCTGCGTCCATCGGTCGATGGCCACATTAAACCCGTATCGGCCGATACGGTCTCTGCGCTGGCACTCCTGCTGGTCCGATGCACCGCTGAACCCGATACATCACTTGGTACGATGCCCAGTTTGGTCCGATAACGTAACCAATTCGACGTAAGTTATTTCCTCTTCTCCGCATCGGTTTTCTCTTTCTTCTCTGAATAGATTGCGAAAATCTGCTGTTAACAACAGGTTCAATGCAGCCAATGGCCGATGGAAGCGGGAGGCCGATGGAGGTAGAGTGGGCTCGGCTTGGGCTTGAGTCAAGCTTAAAAGGAGATTGCCAAATACGGATAAGGCCCAATTTTAGGCAATTGTATCTCTTAAATTAAGAACTTAAATTAGCTTCGATCTAATCTACGGTAAGAGTCCGCCGTGTGGACTTATTTGTTAGTTATAGATAAAATCGTGTCCCATATGGACAATGTTGTAAATCACAGGTATAAATATCCCGGTAGTTTGTACTTAGAAGCTCTCTCTGAATTTGACAATCAAACAAACTACAGTTTAATCTACTTTCGGCGTATCGCCACCCTCGCAAGAGGTTGACTTTCGGCGAATTCTTGCTTTCCCAGAGCAGAGGCAAGAACTCGTACCCGACGATCTACGTTGTCGGGCTAGCGTGTCGTTTTAGACATGTTAAGCCCTGACGACGTGATCATCGTTTATCTTGTCTTGAACGATCTAGATACAGCATCTCAATTATATCTTGCCAGGGGTAAACTCGTTTTAGGGTTTGTTGCCGACGATGGTCGAATTGCTTTATTTATCTAGATCTTCCAAGACTCTACCATCTCCAAAAGCGGTCGACGACTTGATTGTCTTTGTGTTAATTCTTGATTCATACTTTGTGTTGCTATCAACCTTAGTCATGTTTCGAGATCTAACTCAAAGCCTGTTTTTGATCGTAATTAAGGATAGCACCGGGGTTTCAGCCGGTCTTACCTAATACATGTGATTACTTTATGTTTTTACAAGTATTCGCCACCTATATGAGTGGGTCAACAGATGCAAATGTATTTGTCACAGATTGTTCTTTTTTAAGATTTTTCTGTGACCAGTATATTTGCATCGGTCGATCGGTTCATACAAGTTTACACTAGAGTATTAGCTGGTGCATTCACCTCCCAGATCCCTCATCGGCCAACGTCATTAAATTGATACAAACACATTGATGAAGGCCGATGGGGATAGATCTATGTATTAATCTTATTTCATTATAACCTCAAGTAGGCCGATACAGCTCCGCCTTATTGGCTGGGCCCTCACGATGCGTCATCGGCCTACCGGCCGATCAGCCATCGTTTGCTAATATGGTTTACTTGTTTATTCTTGTTGATTGCAAATCAAATCAACTGGCATGCCCTACACGCACCTAGGCAAGCCATTGGACCTGCACAGGAGTTAAGCAGATCTCCCAGGCCACCGTGGTAACGCGGAACCCATTTTTGACACAAGAGCGGGTCGAAATTCTGCGCCAACAGACACGCACATATTGCCGAGGCAAATCTGCTTATGTCCATCCGCTTAAGTCCCTAGAGACATGTGTCAAGCCACACCTGTGTTGGGCCGCAAGCTTCTCATGGGTCTTGGCCCACTCACGAGAAAGCCTACTAAAACCCTAATCTCTGAAGCTTCGTCATCACTGCGCCGCTTCATCTTTCCATAAATTCCCCTCGCGAACTACTGTTCACAAGGCCGTGCGGAGAAACCTAGAGCTCATGCTCATCAAATCCATCCATCCGGAAGCTCTTGCCCCATCAGGACTCCTCGTACGCAACCAATCTCCATCATCTTCCCCAAGATTCTCCATTTCCCAGCCTTAGATTCACCTCCCGCAACTCGCACCCATGGCAGAGGAGAGAGAAATCCCCTTCGACCAATGGGCGAACTCAGATGTGATGGAATCCACATTGTTGGAGATGGTCAAGGACGGAGTTCTTCTTGCCAAGGAGATCATTGGTTGGCGCCCGACGTGCGGTGAAGAATTCCCAACTCCGAACACCGGTGAGATCGTCGTTTTCACTCACTATTTCTATTGTGGATTCGGTCTTCCTACTTCTGAGTTCTTCCGTGGTATTCTTGATTACTACGGTCTTCAAATCTATCATCTGAACCCAAACTCTGTTCTTCACATTACCATCTTCATCCATGTTTGCGAAGCCTTCCTGGGGATTCATCATCACTTCAATCTTTTCCGCTGTATGTTCTCCATCAAGACCCATCCGACTAAAGAAAAACCTTGCGTCGTCGCTGGTGCCGGATTTCAACTCCGCGGCACTCTTCATAAAGATTATTTCCCCCTTCCCTTGAAATCTTCCAACAAAGGCTGGCATGCAAACTAGTTTTATATCTCCAATCCATCCCCCTGCTTACCCAACTTCATCGGTCTTCCACCCATCCAGCGGGCCAGCTGGAATACTATGCCAAAGGGGCAAGATTAGATCGAAGCAAATAATCTCCTGGCCAAAATCCTTGTTCGGAAAAACAAGGGCCTCCAAGGAGAACAAATCACCTGGCATTTCATCAAATGCCGACTGGCTCCCATCAAAGAAAGAACAAAACCAACATTTTAATATGAAGGCCAGAGCGACCCCAATCGGGAAGACCACAACTCGCTGAACTTCCAGATCATGTGCACTCGGATGTACAAGATCTTTTCTTCGTAAATCACAGTTGAGTTCGGCCATAAACTGCCGGTTGCACCTTTTAGTCTTCTTAGGCCACCTCCTCCGGTAAGTTGATTCTATATCTCAAATCATTCTTCAATCTGTTCATACTCTTGTATTTATATCATGAATACCACTTGCAGGCGAATGCTCTAACCATATCACGACCATACAAGGTCTTCTACGAAGACATACCAGCTCAGTCAGCTACCAAGAAACCAGCCGGCGGGCCAAAAATTAAGCCACAAGCCAAGAAGACTGCTGTCGACGAGGAGCCCAGCAAACGTGCCAGCAAAAAGAGAAAACTGGTCATAGACAACTCGGATGAGGAAGCTGGAGAAGCGCAGGCTCCAAAAATCAACACAAGTTCTCCACGGCCATTCACAAGATCAGGAAGTCTACCAGGTATCTCCTCATATAGCTGAATTCATCATCTCATTGAAATTCCACTCGTCTTCGCCTTCATCATCTTTATCTTCTTCTGCAGAAAACCTCATGACATAGATCCCACCGGGCAGGCTGAAAAAATAAATCAATCTGAAGCTCCAGAAGAGCCAAAGCCTTCAGAACAAGGGTCTCAGGACCCTGTCCCGAGTGTAGACGTCCCTAAGCAAGAGCCCCTGACTGCCAGCTAGGTCCCCTTGACTGAAAACCAGCCGGAAAATGAAAACCAGGGCTCAGGTAGTCAAGAAGCACCAATTGAAGATCTAGCTCTGATGACAGGTAACTCTTGATAATACCAAAATTCTTGTTTTTAAATATATCTTCTTACTTCTATCTTGATTCATCAACCTTAGAGCCGATAACTGAAGAGGAGGATATTACCCGACTGAAGTCTTCAGATGATTCAGTTTCTCCTATTAAAATCGAATGGTGGGATGCAGAAGGCAAGAGGCAGGGCATTGTATTAAATAAACAAAAAGAAGCCGAAGAGCGCGATATGCTCATTGCCAGCCTCACTGAAGCAACCCGGCTGATGAACGTATGTATATTCCTCTCATATCTCAACTATATAATCTTGTATAATTGACTGACTTGATCCCGTAATGCAGAGAATTCATTGTCGCTCAATTGCCAAGTCGGACGCCCTCGAAAAGCTGGTACCTCATATCAACTCCTTAGAAAATATCCAGCAAGACCTCAAGGAAGCTAGAGAAGAAGCTGCAGCTAAAGAGGTCGTCTTGAGGGAAGAAATCAATAAGCTCCGGGATTCAAACCTGGAACTTCGCGGTTCAATCGGAGGTAATAAAAATCAACTCATCTTGTCTTGTATAATCTGCTCGGCTCTGATAATTTCAAGTCTTTATGCTGTAGCCAACATGTCCGAGATGGATCCCCTCAGGGCCCAATAGAAGAAAGCCGAGAATGAAAATGCCAAGCTCGAGTCGGACAAAAATAAGGCCTTAGCAGAAATTGAAGGTAAGCTTTGGAACTCATGCTCCTTAATCTGTTAAATTTTGATTACTCATGTAATCTGAATCATATCGAACTTGTAGCTAGCAAGATTAAATCCCATGCTCAATTTGATGTTTTTGCTGAGAGAGTCCGAAGAGCTGAAAGTGTTCAGGATGACACCGCTAATGCGGCCACTCCAATAATATCGGCTATTTATGAAAACGGTCTTGGAGCCAGTGTCATGGACACTGTAGAAATCTTCGACAAACTCAGGACTGCTCTAAAAAGGTATATAGAGAATATCACAGAAGCTGCCGTCATGAGTGCGAGTTAAACTCTGGCAATGACAAAGTCGCTCTATCCCCGAGTGGATATCGGCTCAATAGGAGATGGCTTCACCGATGACACTACTGACAAACAAGCTCTGGAGTTGATCAATGAAGCTCAAGAGCTGGCCAAGAAAATAATGGCCGATGTAATTGAGAACTTCTAGGGATGACTACCCTGATGTAAACATTGTTATAATATAACTTGTATATTCTCAGCTTATTTATGTTTATGCTCCAAGTTGAGTCTTCGCATTTAATTTCCTAAAAATTTTTGTCCGACTGTCACCAAGCCTAAACTTGATTAAGCCATCAAAAAATTTTCAGTCCTCATCTGCTGAACTCAAACCAGAACATTAAACAATGACAAACCAAGCATGAACAAGTCATTATTGATAAAAAAACTTCACGCTTTATTGATAGTCATCGTAGCCCCCGACTGACAACTCAAGAAGTCACCTTGCTTGAAGTCGGCAGTCGAGAAAAACGTGATAGAACAAGTCTAAGTATAGTATCGACGAAGATGTTCAATATTCCAAGAATTCTCCACCAGGATTCCATCTTCGCGCTTCAAACGATATGCTCCTGGACGAGTCACCTCAGCAATTATATAAGGTCCTTCCCATAGTGGAGATAACTTATGTCTGTCTTTTGTAGTCTGAATTTTTCGAAGAACCATATCGCCAACAATGAAAGCTCGTGACCGAACGTTGCGATTATGATAACGTTGAAGTCCTTGAAGATATCTTTCCGACTGAATCAATGCACTCTCACGAGCTTCTTCCAGTCGGGTTAAGTCGTCAACTCTATCTTGGTCGTAGCGTTCATCATTGAAACTACAAACTTGTAGAGATTCGAACTCCATCTCACTCGGCAACATTGCTTCTGCTCCGTAAACCAAGAAAAAAGGAGATTAGTCGGTAGCCCGACTAGGTGTTGTCCGCAATGACCATAATACCGAAGGCAACTGTTGAACCCATCTTTCAACATAAGGACTCAGCCTGTCAAACACTCGAGCCTTGATGCCTTGAAGAACCATACCATTAGCGCGTTTGACTTGTCCGTTACTTTTGGGGTGTGCCACCGATGCATAACAAATCTTGATTACGAAATCTTCACAGAACTCTTTGAAGACGCCTCCTGTGAACTGAGTCCCATTATCGGTTATAATCTTGTTCGGGACACCAAACCGACGCACATTGTTTAGGATGAAGTCTCGCGCCTTATCCGTAGTTATCGTAGCAACTGGTCTAGTCTCAATCCACTTGGAGAACTTGTCAATCGCGACGAACAAATGTGTAAATCCTCCCAGAGCCTTTTTGAAGGGATCCACCATATCCAAGCCCCATACCGCGAACGGCCACGACAGTGGGATTGTTTGCAACTCTTGGGCCGGAACATGGCTTTGCCGAGCAAAGAACTGACAACCTTCACATGTGCGGACCACCTTGTCAGCGTCAGAGACCGCCGTGAGCCAGAAAAATCCTTGCCTATAGGCCTTGCCCACCAAGGTACGCGCCGCAGCATGACTGCCGCAAATTCCAGAGTGGATATCTTGCAATAGTTGTTGTCCCTCCTCAGGCATGACGCATCTCATCAAAACTCCAGAGGGGCTTCTCTTGTATAACTCGGAGTCCACCATGACATAGCTCTGACTATGACGCCGTAGTCATTTTGCATCATCTCGGTCTTCGGGCAGCTCCTGCTGAGTCAAAAACTTGATGAACGGCGTCCTCCAGTCGGCGTCAAGCATGGCAACTTGTTTTAAAGCCTCTTTGCTGGGGACCGATTTCTTAGCGACAGTCGGCTCGTAAAGATGTTCAACAAAAACGTCAGTCGGGGCTGCTTCACGCTTGGACCCAAACTGCGCCAACTCGTTTGCCGCCTCATTATTATGTCTCAAGACATGGGATAATTCCAGTCCATCAAACTTGTCCTCAAGTTTGCGAACTTCTTGTCGATAGGCCTCCATGTTGTCATTTAAGCAAGACCAATCCTTCATTCGTTGTATGCCAAGTGACACAGCGATCCGTAGGCCAACATTATGTGAGGCTGGAAAATGAATATGAAGAACATACCGTAGCCTCTCCCCAGTCGGGGAAATTAAGACGACTCCTGCTCCCAAGCCAGTGACTCGTTTAGATCTGTCAAAGTGCATGGTCTAGTACTGCAGCTGCTCCCTAGGTACATCTTTTTGTTGCTCTGTCCACTTGGCCACGAAGTCCGCCAAAACTTGAGATTTTATAGACGTCCTCGCCTTGAATGTAATATCCAGTGGCATCAACTCCAGGGCCCATTTCGCAATGTGCCCAGTAACCTCCCGGTTATGGATGACGTCGCCGAGTGGAAAAGACGTGACCACGGTAATCGAGTGACTCTAAAAGTAATGGGCCAACTTCCTCACGGTAATTAGGACTCCATATAGCAGTTTTTGTACCTGGGGATAGCAGGTTTTGGCTCCCGCCAACACCTCCATAACGAAATAGATCGGCCTTTGAACTTTTTTAGCTCGTCCTTCTTCTTCTCTTTCAACGACCAAAACCATGCTGACGACCTGATAAGTTGCGGAAACGTAGAGCAACAATGGTTCTTGAGGGTGAGGTGACGCCAGCACGGACGGCGTTGTGAGGAACTCCTTGAAGTCTTCAAAAGCTTTTTGGGCCTCGGTGGTCCATTGAAAATCGTCGGTCTTCTTCAGCAGCTTGAAAAATGGCATGCCTCGTTCGCCGAGTCTGGAAACAAAACGGCTCAGTGCCGCCATGCAACCAGTCAGCTTCTGGATGTCCCTCTGGGTACTCGAGGGCTGCATATTCCTTATAGCGTTGATCTTCTCGGGGTTAGCTTCAATGCCGTGATGAGACACCATAAAGCCGAGTAGCTTGCCTGACGGCACGCCAAAAATGCACTTCTCCGGGTTCAACTTCATTCTGAAGGCCCGAATATTTGCAAAAGTTTCTTCTAAGTCGGCTATTAGGCCTTCTTTCTGCTTTGTCTTGATGACGACATCGTCGACGTAAGCTTCAACATTCCTCTCGAGTTGACTCTGAAGGCATCTCTGAATCATCCGTTGATGAATGATGTCTTCAGGCAGTCGGACTCCTTCAAGCTAATTTGATGATATCCCGAGTAACAATCCAAGAAGCTCAGAAGCTCGCAGCCGGCTGTTGAATCGATGACTTGATCAATACGGGGCAGTCCAAAGGGATCCTTCGAGCATGATTTGTTAAGGTCTGTGTAGTCCACGCACATGCACCATTATCTAGTCTTCTTCTGAACTAGAACTGGATTGGCCAGCCAGTCGAGGTGGTAGACTTCCTTGATGAACCCAGCCGCCAAGAGCTTGGCAAGCTCCTCCTTGATAGCATCTCTTCGATCTTGAGCAAAACGGCGGAGTCGTTGTTTTATGGGCTTCGCGTCCTCTTTAACATTCAGGGAGTGCTCGATCACCTCTCTAGGAATACCCGGCATATCAGATGATTTCCAAGCAAAAATATCTTTATTATTTTGTAGAAAGGTGACGAGCGCGCTTTGCTATTTAGGGTCTAACTCCGCGCCTATTACAGCTGTTTTAGAAGGATCAATAGGGTCGAGGGGGATCTTCTTTGTCTTGGCGTCGCCTTCTCCTGACTTGGCTATCTTCTTTGTGGGGATCTCACCTTCTTCGGATGTTGATGCAGCCAGTCGGACCTCTTGTTGGCCACGTAGCCTCTCACGAGATTCGGCCATGTCGCAGCATTCTTTGTCGCAGGTGAAGGCTTGCTTGACGTCGCTGTGCAGGGAGATAACTCCATTGGGACAGGGCATCTTCATCATGAGATAAGTGTAGTGTGGTACCGCCATGAACTTGGCAAGCGCAGGTCTTCTGATGATCGCATGGTACGCCGCTTCGAAGTCGGCGACCTCAAAGGTGATATTCTTTGTCCGAAAGTTCTCCCGAGTGTCGAAAGTGACGGGAAGAGTGATCTGCCCGAGTGGCGTAGATGACAGCCCTGGGATAACTCCGTGGAAAGGGGCTGAACTCGGCTTCAACTCAGATCTTGGGATTTGCATCTCGTCCAGAGTCTTGGCGAAAAGGATGTTGAGAGCACTGCCGCCGTCGATGAGGACACGCTTGAGCTTGACGTTACGAACCATCGGGTCTAGTATCAGGGGATACCGACCCGAGTGAACCACTCGGTCAGGATGATCCGAGCGGTTGAATGTGATGGCCACCTCCGACCACCGTAAGAAGTGTGGGACTTCAGGTTGTAGAGCGTTGATTTCTCTGTCGGTTAGCTTCTGCTTCCTCTTGGACTCATAGGCTGACGGTCCTACAAAGATGTGGTTTAGCTCAGTTCTGTAATGTTGGAAAGGCTCTGAGCCACCAGTTGGGTTATCCCTCCTGGTTCCTGAAGTGCCGGCTCCATCTGACGACTTCTGTTGCAGTTGACTCGCATATTGCTCGGCGAACTGTTTGTAGATAAAACAATCCTTGGCCGCGTGTTTGTGATTCGGGTGATGAGTGCATTAGGCGTTCATGATCTTCTCGTAGGCGACGACTCGGGGATGCTGTTGTTGGTAGTTTGACGTCGTGGCGACCAGATCCTCGGGCTTACGCTTGTGATCTTTTTGGCCGTTACCACTGTTACCGTTGTCCTTCTTTGGACGCCAGTTGTTTCCAGATTGCTTGTCATGCTTGTCCTGCCGAGAGGCTTTAATCGCATCATCCGCTTTGGTGTAGGAGTTAGCTGTCTCGAACATCTTCTTGATCGTCCTCGGGGGCTTACGCCCAAATTTGCCGATCAGCAACTTGTCGCAGACGCTTTTCTGGAATGCGGCGATGATAACGTCGTCGGTGATGTCAGGGATCTTGTTTCGCTTCTCCGAGAACTGCCTAATGTAGTCCTTCAATGACTCATCTGGCCTCTGAATCACGTTGTAGAGATCGAAGTGGGTCTCGGGCCTTTCAAAAGTGCCCTGGAAATTGGCGATGAAGTGGTCCCGATGCTCGCTCCATGAGATAATCGTACCTCTTGGTAAGCTCGTGAGCTAGTTCCTGGCTGAGTTGGCGAGAGCAACGGGAAGGTAGTTGGCCATGGCCTTGCTGTCTCCTCCTGCTGCGCGGATGGCGAGGGTGTAAACGGTCAACCATCACTTGGGATCGGTTTTGCCATCATACTTTTCAATCCCTGTGGCCTTGAAACCACTCGGCCAATCCACTCGACGCAGGTCCCGAGTGAACACAGGTACTCCATCGTCGTAGTTGTTGGGTGATTTCCTCCGGTTTTCATCTTGTGGTCTGTTGCGCTCGCGATGGCGTCGGTCGAGTTCCTTTCGCAAGTCACTCGGCTGGGGCCTTCGAGAGCTGCACTGGTAACTGGAGTTATGGCGTCGTTGAAGTACCTCTCTCAAGTCACTCGGGGGGCGCCGGCTATGACCTTTCTCGTGAGAGTCAGCCGACTGGTCTTGATGCTTCCACGCCGTATGATAACGAGAGTCTTTGGACTTGGTAGGCATCTTGCTGAGCGCGGCCCTCTGGTAATCTTTGGACCGCATCGGCGGTAGTCGGCTGCCGTCGGGTGTCTCGGCGATGGACTCGGTAGCTTTTCGCGCGGATCCTATGGGAACGCCGGTGGCCGTGGCCACGACGATGGTTTTGACCTTATCCAGAATCGGTGTCACTGTAGGGGGTGCCACTTCGATGACAGTGTCGATGAGGGTGAGAGTGGTGACCGCGTTCTATTGAGGCGTGAGGAAGATGTTGGTGTTGTCGACTCGTGTCTAGAGTATGGCCTCTTGAGCGAAGCGCCTAGTAGCCCTTAGATCTTGCCTTCTTTTGCTGGCCTCTTCTCTCCGCCTAAGCTCCTCCTCCTTGCGCTTGTACTCCTCCTTCATACGCTTGCGCTCCAACTCGAGTTGGGCTCGTTCCTCTTCTGCAACCCTGCGGGTCATATCCGAGTCGGTCTCGGCTATTTCGGCCATGAGGACGTTGAAGAATCTTGGATCGTAGTCCTTGTCGAAGTCAGAGTCAGAGTCGTACGGGGAGATGTCGTAGGGGTCGTCGAAGTCAGAAGAGCAGAGGTAATCAGTGAGCTCCGTAGACGAGCACGATCCGAGCGGTTGAACAATGACGGCAATTTCTCTTGAGCCCGGACCACAGCTTGATGATGATGAAGAATCTCCCGAGCGGATCAACTCCAGCTCAGAAGATAGTAGATTTTGGTAGATCTCAGCGTCGTCCGGTAACCCGAACGGCGCCGAGTGGCTTCGCCCTCTCGACTGGTCTGAATCCGAGTCGAGGAGAGAGAGTTTGCCGAGTTTGTTGGTGACGAAGTCGAGGCTGCCGAAGCGAAACACTTGCCCAGGGACGAAGGTGAAGTCATCGAAGCCTGATGAAGATCTCATCACGACGGAGAAAATTTAACACGTGACCCCTACCTGGCGTGTCAACTGTCGAAACTTGGTTCTGGCAATAGAAATTGGGGGTTGCAGTCAAGTGCCAAACACGATGGGTTAGAAGACAAAGGGATTTAGACAGGTTCAGGCCCTCTCAATGAGGTAATACCCTACTCCTGTTTCAGGGATTCAATCCGCCGAGTGATTTTATTGATCTCTTGATCTCTTTCTCCCTCTATCTTTCTAGTTCTGTATCTATGAAAACAATCAATCTATATTTAGATCTCTATCCCTCGAGGGACGTCCTACCCTCCTTATATAGTCTTGGAGGATAGGCTCACAAGTCGTTAACATAGTCCCACTCGACATCGGACTCCTCAATCTTACCTGCTTTGGAATATAAGCCGTTACCTTATCACAATGGTAACGTAATACTCAAGTCCTAGTCGGTTTACATAATCATGAGCCATAACCTATCCCCTATAGTCAGTCGGATAAGCTAGCCGTGTGGGTATATGGTACCCATAATCTCCACAGAAGGTACTGCCCCCAAAGCAAAGGATGGTTCCACAGTGTTCAAGTTGACAAAGAACATAAAGGTCGTGTTCGGCAAGGGAAAGACAACTTTAGGCAAGAGGAAGAAAGAAGTGTCAGAAAACACGCTGCCCTTCAAGAAACATTCAATCTTTTTCAAATACCTAACGTACTGGAAAGACCTGGAGATTCATCATGCCATCGATGTCATGCACCTCGAGAAAAACGTGTTCGACAGCACCATCGGGACTTTACTTGACATCCCAAGTAAAACAAAGGATGGGTTGAAGTCACGTAATGACCTGGTCAATTTGGGCATTAGGAAAGATCTCCACCCGATAGAGCTAACGAATGGTAAGATTGAGATTCCACCGGCATGCTACTCAATGTCACTAGAAGAGAAAAAAGCTTTCTGTAAATGTCTTCGTGGATTGAAAGTGCCGACTGGATTCTCATCAAATATCCGGAAATTAGTATCAATGAAAGATTTGTCGATTTCTCGATACAACGCTCATGACTGTCATAAGATGCTTAAGGTATTCCTCCCTATCGCTATAAGGGCAGTGAAACCAGTGCACACCAAGGTAGTGATAACAAAGCTGTGCTATTTTTTTAATTGAGTTTCACAGAAAGTTTTTGATCCAGAAGAATTAGGACCCCTTCAAAAATTCGCAGTCGAGACAGCTTGCTAGCTAGAGATGTTTTTTCCTCCATCGTACTGGGACATGATGGAACATCTCATTATTCACATTGTCCCTCAAATTATTGAACTTGGTCCTCTATACCTACATCAAATGTGGGCGTACGAGCGATACATGGCCGTTCTGAAAGGGTATGTCCGTAATCGTGCTCATCCGGAGGGCTCGATGATAGAGGGTTACACAACTGAGGAGGTTGTCGAGTGTTGCCTAGATTATATGAGAGATGTCAACCCCATTGGATACTGGTGCCTCGACATGATGGAAGGTTATCTGGGAAGGGTACTGTGGGAAGAAAATGCTTCTACAACAACGATTACAAAGCGGTATCAGATGCACACAGCAGTGTTCTTCAACAACTTGCCATCGTTGCGCCCTACATTGAGCAACACACTTTTGAGATCAGAGCATGCAATCCTGGGCGATTCGACGATTGGATTTCGAAAGAACAGAAGCGCACTTTTCCCAATGACTGAAGGATCAAAAGCTACTGTATGGTGAATCAATCGAGGAAAAAACGATAGAAAGACTTGCAGCTGACCCAACAAGCCTTGTGACCTCATGGCAATGGTATGACATCGGCGGATATTCTTTTTACACAAACAGCAAAGATAGGAAAAGCTCAGCGCAGAACAGTGGGGTTCGTGTCGAAGCGTTGGACGCAATAGGGCAGCACAAATCTTACTACGGGATCATACAAGAAATATGGGAACTTGACTACGGTTTAAACATTCAGATCTTTGTTCTCAGATGCCAATGGGTGAAAGACAGCATGGTACATAAATTTGGATTTACGTGTGCTAAACGGAGTAAAATTGGACACAAGGATGATCCATGGGTCCTTGCCGAACGTGTTGCACAAGTTTTTTTTGTGAAGGATCATTTCGATGAAAAGATGGACATTATTGTATCGGGCAAGCAACACATCATTGGTATTGACAACATTGAGGACGCACGCGATTATAATCAATACAACGCCATTGAGTTATTCACAGATCTTCCTACGCGGATGAAACGCATTGAGAGTGTCCTCGACGAATCAAAGTTTGCATCCGTGCGGAAGGATGTTAATCCAAAAATTATGAAACGTTAGTTTGTTTTTGTGTACAATATGTTTTTGCGAGCGAATGTATCAAACTTATGGTATTACGACTGAATGTGTGGTTGTATATCGAACTTGTGGTATTTGTGTGGATGATTAATATGTTAATTAATTAATATGTGATCAATTGATATATTAATATGTGATGAATTTACATTGATTTATTTTTTTACATTGATATATTAATATTTGAACTGATATTTTTTTAGGTTTATACTTTCACGTGGAATAATTAATAAATGGAATAGTATTTACATTAATTAATAAAATTAATATGTGCATTGATATTTTGTTAGTTGTATAGTTTTACATGGAGTAATTAATAAATGGAATAGTATTTACAATAATTAATATGTTAGTTAATAAAATAGTATGTACACATATTAATAAAATTAATATGTGCATTGATATTTTTTATAAATATAAGGGCGGCGATTATCCCGTGCGGGCGGCTTAAGCGCCCGCACGGAAAAACTATCTTTCCGTGCAAGCAGTTTAAGCGGCCCGCACGGATAAACTATCTTTCCATGCGGGCGGTTTAAGTGGCCCGCACGGAAAAACTATCTTTCCGTGCGGGTGGTTTAAGCGGCCCGCACGGAAAGATAGTTTTTCCGTGCGAGCGCTTAAGCCGCCCGCACGGGATAATCGTCGCCTATATATAGGTGCGCGGGCTCACGACATTTCTAAGTCTAGGCGAAACCCTACACCCGTGCCGCCAGGCTGCCCAAATCTCGCGCTGACCGCCGACCGCCGACCACCGCTAGCCACCCATCCCCGTGCTGCCCTTCCCCGTGCGCCCATCTCTCTCTCTTGCCGCCGGACACCAACCTCAAGACCTCGACCGTACGCCGCTCCCCGACGCCGCCGGCCTCATCGACCGCATCACCGTCACCGAGCGCCGACCGCCGCCACTCTCCAACGCCGCTGGCCTCATCGATGCCGCCTCCCACCGCCCCGCGCACCGCCGTCGACCTAGACGCCACTGCCCTCACCGATCGACCTCCAACGACCGCCGCCTGTGTTGTGGTTAGTCCTGCTAGTCGAAAATTTGTGAAGTGATGAAAAATTTGTAAAGTGTTGAAAAATTTGTGATATGTGAATGTGTTATGTGATAAACTATACGAAATGGAACGGATAATATATATATATATATATATATATATATATTGAATATACATATGTATACATATACACATTGAATATACATATGTATACATATACATATTGAATCATATGTATACATATACATATATGTATATATTAATATATATACATATATATGCATATGTCAAGCACATTTTATAAACTTATACTAGCTAGGTAAATATATAGTGGAAACCAAGCTACCAAATTATGTAAGTTCTCAAAAATATCTCACATGTAGAAAAGATGATATATATTTCTAAAAGAGAATTTATGTTGGAAAGAAAATAAAAGGTTTTATATGCGGTGTGGTTAATTACAAAACAACCTACTATGTACGAATGTTTTTTCTATTATATATTTTTCCCAACAACTTAACCTAGCTGCCAAAAACATACAACAAGTATGTGTGCACCACTGTACTAGCCTTTGTCTTTATTTGTGGACAAGCAGTCTGGGGATTTCAATATTAATTGTCTACGGGTCATGCTTCCTAAATAAAGTTAACTAGAATAAATTGCAGTAGTACTAATAGAATTATATTTGTGCACGTAAAAAAAGGTAGAGATACTTTATTAATCGTGAGGTGGTTGCATGAAACTAACAATTTTTCATCGGTTTCAACCGACCAAATCATGCATTGTCATCTTTCTGAATACCCCTTGAATTTTTCATAAATTTTTCATAAAGAGAACAAATAAGGGGATCTGAACATATATATGCATATACATATACAAATTTCATAAATTGTGTTATGAAGACAAGAGTCTGGCGATTATTGAGAGATTTACCTGTTTTAGGAGCCGGATCCTCGGATGGTGCCTCTTGACCGCGTGAGCCTTGTGGATCTTCGTCCGGCTGGTTTCCAGTCGGGGCATCTTCACTGGCAGTCGGGGATTGTTCTTCTTCGGCCGACTGGTTTCTAGCTGGGAAGACTTGGCTGGCAGTCGGGGGCTCAGCCTCAGGAGTGTCTTTGCCTAAGGATTTCGCCCCAGGAGCATCCTCGCTCGGGACAGGGTCTTGCGTTTTTGGCACTTGACTGCTACCCCCAGATTGATATTGCCGAAACCAAGTTTCGATAGTTGGCGCGCCAGGTAGGGGCTCTGCGTCAAGTTCTTCTTCAACATCTCGCCGACAAGCGCAATGGGATCTCCATCAAGCTTCGCCGACTTCGTCTTCGCCCTTGGGCAGGCGCTTCGCTTCGGCGGACTCGACTTCATCACCGACAAGTTCGGTAAGCTCTCTCTTCTCGACTCGGATTCGAACCAGTCGGGGAGGGAAAATTCCTTGTTGCCGCTCGGGTTACCGGACGACGTTAAAATCTGTCATAATCTCTTATCTTCTGAGTTGGATCCGATCCACTCGGGAGAATCTTTTTCATCGCCTTGATGCAGTCCCCTGGCCGCGAGGGAGGTCGCGGTCATACTTGAACGACTCGGGTCGTACTCATCTACGGACCTAGCCGAACATCTAAGCTCCACCGACTTCGACGACCTCTACGACATCTCCACAGACGAGATCAACAGCTACGACGCAGACAAAGACTACTACGACCCAGACCTTCTCAACGTTCTCATGGCCGATGTAGCCGAGACCGACTCGGCCATGGTCCGGAGGATCGCGGAGGAGGAACGAGCAAACTTGAGCAAGAGCGCAAGCGCGTGGAGGAGGATAAGTGCAAGGAGGAGGAGGAGCTTAGGAAGAAACAAGAAGCCAACAAGAAGAAACGAGACCTGAGGGCGACTGGGCGCTCGGCTCGCGAGGCCATATTGCAGACACGAGTCGACAACGCCAACATCTTCCAAACGTCTCAACAGAACGCCGTCGCTGCCCTCACCCTCATCGACACCGTCATTGAAGCAGCGCCGGCTGCGGTGACGCCACTCCTAGACAAGATCAAGACCATCGTCGCGGCTACGGCCAACGGCCATCCTTCCAGCTCCGCACGAAGGCCGACCGACTCCGTTGCTGAGACACCTGACAGAAGCCAACTACTGCCGCTGCGGTCCAAGGACTACAAGAGACCCGAGCAAAGCAAGACACCAGTCAGATCTAAAGACCCTCGGCACGAGGCAGTATGGAGGCCACGAGTTCATACGGCTGACTCTCATGAGAGAGAACACAGCCGACAACCCGTCCACGACCGGAATCGTCGCAACTACAACTCCAACTACCAAAGCAGCCCGCGAAGGTCCCCGCTGAGTGATCTGCGGGACGTACTCGACCGACGCTACCGGGAACATGAACGGCGCTCTTCTGAAGACAGAAGGAAATCACCCGACGACTACGACGATGGAGTGCCCGCTTTCACTAGGAACCTGCGTCGAGTGGACTGGCCGAGTGGTTTTAAACCTACCAGGATTGATAAGTACGACGGCAAGACTGACCCCGAGTACTGGCTGACAGTGTACACCCTCGCCATCCACGCAGCAGGAGGAGACAGCAAGGCTATGGCCAATTACCTGCCCGTCGCTCTCGCCGACTCAGCCAGGAACTAGCTCACAAGTTTGCCAAGAGGCTCGATTGACTCATGGAGCGAGCTTCGGGACCACTTCATCGCTAACTTCCAGGGTACTTTCGAAAGGTCCGGGACCCACTTTGACCTTTACAATGTCATCCAGAAGCCGGACGAATCGCTGAAGGACTACATTCGATGCTTTTCGGAGAAACAGAACAAGATCCCCAACATCACTGATGACGTCATCATTGCTGCATTCCAGAAAGGCGTCCGTGACGAGTTGCTTATCGGCAAGTTTGGGCGCAAGCCACCGAAGACGGTCAAGCAAATGTTCAAGACGGCAAACTCCTACACCAAATATGATGACGCAATCAAGGCCTCGCGACAAGACCGGCACGACAAGAGGGACGACAAGCCATCCGGAAGCAGCTGGCGTCCTAAGAAGGACAACGGCAACAACAACGGCGGCCAAAAGGATCGCAAGCGCAAACCCGAGGATTTGGTCGCCACGACATTGAACTACCAGCAACAGCGTCCTTGAGTCGCCGCCTACGACAAAATCATGAACGCTCAGTGCACGCACCATCCAAACCACAAGCATGCGGCAAAGGATTGCTTCATCTACAAACAGTTCGCTGAGCAATACGCGGCACAACTACGACAAAAGCCGACTGATGAAGCCGGCCCATCGGGAACCAAGAGGAACGACCCGGCTAGCAGCACAGAGCCCTTCCAAGACCCCGTGGGCGAGCTAAACCACATCTTCGGGGGATCGCAGGCGTACGAGTCCAAGAGGAAGCAAAAGCTAACTAATCACGAAGTCAACGCCGCGCAACCTGAAGTCCCGCACTATTTACGATGGTCGGAGGTGGCTATCATGTTTAACTGCTCGGATCACCCTGACCGAGTGGTTCACCCGGGGCGATATCCCCTGGTACTAGACCCGGTGGTTCGCAACATCAAACTCAAGCGCGTCCTCATCGATGGCGGCAGCGCTCTCAACATCCTATTTGCCTAGACGCTGGACGAGATGCAGATCCCAAGATCCAAGTTGAAGCCGAGTTCAGCCCCCTTCCATGGAGTCATCCCGGGGCTGTCATCCACGTCACTCGGGCGCATTACTCTTCCAGTCACCTTCGGGGTTCGGGAGAACTTCCGGATGGAGAACATCACTTTTGAGGTTGCCGACTTCGAAGCGGCCTACCACGCGATCATCGGAAGACCGGCGCTCGCTAAGTTCATGGCGGTACCACATTATACCTACCTCATCATGAAGATGCCCGGGCCCAATGGAGTCATCACCCTGCGCAGCGACGTCAAACAAGCCTTCACTTGCGACAAAGAAAGCTGCGACATGGCCCAGACTCACGAGAGATTACGCGGCCAGCAACAGGTCCGACTGGCTGCATCAACATCTGGAGAAGGAGAAGTCCCTGCCAAGAAGATAGCCAAGTCGGGAGAAGGCGACGCCAAGACAAAGAAAATCCCCCTTGATCCATCTGATCCTTCTAAAACTGCTGTAATAGGCGCAGAGCTAGATTCTAAATAGGAAAGCGCGCTCGTCACCTTCCTCCAAAATAATAAAGATATTTTTGCTTGGAAACCGTCTGACATGCCGGGTATTCCTAGGGAGGTGATTGAGCACTCCTTAATCGTCAAAGATGACACTAAACCTATCAAACAACGATTGCGCCGTTTCGCTCAAGACCGAAAAGATGCCATCAAGGAGGAACTCGCCAAGCTCTTGGCTGCCGGGTTCATCAAAGAGGTTTACCATCCCGACTGGCTAGCCAACCCAGTTCTTGTCCGAAAGAAGACAGGGCAATGGCGCATGTGCGTGGACTACACCGATCTCAACAAAGCTTGCCCCAAAGATCCTTTTGGACTACCTCGAATAGACCAAGTCGTCGACTCAACAGCCGGCTGCGAGCTTCTGAGCTTTTTGGATTGTTACTCAGGTTATCACCAGATCAGCTTGAAGGAATCCGACTGCCTGAAGACATCATTCATCACCCTGTTTGGAGCCTATTGCTACATCACGATGCCCTTTGGCCTAAAGAACGCCGGAGCCACTTATCAGCGCATGATCCAGAGATGCCTTCAGACCCAGATTGGGAGAAACGTGGAAGCCTACGTCGATGATGTCGTCATCAAGACCAAGCAGAAGGAAGACCTGATCGCCGACTTAGAAGAAACCTTCGTGAACATACGGGCCTTCAGAATGAAGTTGAACCCGGAGAAGTGTACCTTCGGTGTGCCATCAGGTGAGCTGCTCGGTTTCATGGTATCACATCGCGGCATTGAGGCAAATCCAGAGAAGATCAACGCTATGCGGAGCATGAAGCCCCCGAGTACCCAGAAGGACGTCTAGAAGCTCACCGGTTGCATGGCGGCATTGAGCCGTTTTGTCTCCAGACTCGGCGAACGAGGTATGCCTTTTTTCAGGTTACTGAAGAAGACCGATGATTTCCAATGGACCACCGAGGCCCAAAAAGCTTTCGAAGATTTCAAGGAGTTCCTCACGACACCACCCGTGTTGGCGTCACCGCACCCTCAAGAACCCCTGTTGCTCTACGTCTCCGCAACTCACCAGGTGGTCAGCATGGTTTTGGTCGTTGAGCGCGAGGAAGAAGGCCGCACTCAAAAGGTTCAACGGCCGATCTACTTTGTCAGCGAGGTGCTGGCAGGAGCCAAAACCCGCTACCCTCAGGTACAAAAACTATTATATGGAGTTTTAATCACTACTAGGAAGCTAGCCCATTATTTTTAGGGTCACTCGGTCACCGTCGTCACGTCTTTTCCACTCGGCGATGTCATCCACAACCGAGAGGTTACTGGGCGCATCGCGAAGTGGGCACTGGAGTTGATGCCGCTTGATATAGCTTTCAAGGCGAGGACGTCTATAAAGTCTCAAGTCCTAGCGGATTTCGTAGTCGAGTGGACCGAACAACAAGAAGATGTACCTAGAGAAGATTTGCAGTACTGGACCATGCACTTCGACGGATCCAAAAGAGTCACCGGCTTGGGAGCGGGAGTCGTGCTGATCTCCCCGACTGGGGAGAGGCTAGGTATGTCCTTCACATCCACTTTCCCGCCTCACACAATGTCGCCGAGTACGAAGCCCTCCTTCATGGCCTACGACTTGCTGTTTCACTCGGGATACGACGGATGATTGTGCGAGGAGATTCCCAGTTGGTGGTTAACCAGGTGATGAAGGACTGGTCCTGTCTGAATGAGACCATGGAGGCCTACCGACAGGAAGTTCACAAGCTTGAAGACAAGTTTGACGGATTGGAGTTATCCCATGTCTTGAGACATAACAACGAAGCGGCCGATCAGTTGGCACAGTTTGGGTCCAAGCGCGAAGCAGCCCCGACTGACGTTTTCATGGAACACCTCTATGAGCCGAATGTTGCCAAGAAATTAACCCCCGACGAGGAAGACACAAACCAGGTTGCCATGCTCGACGCCGACTGGAGGACACCGTTCATCAAGTTTTTGACACAGCAGGAGCTGCCGGGTGACCGGGATGATGCGGAAAGAGTCCGACGCCACAGTCAAGGCTATGTCATCATTGACTCAGAGCTATACAAGAGAAGCCCCTCTGGAGTTTTGATGAGATGCATCACGCCGGAGGAAGGACAACAACTATTGCAAGATATTCACTCGGGCATCTGCGGCAGTCACGCCGCGGCGCGCACTCTGGTGGGCAAGGCTTACAGACAGGGATTCTTCTGGCTTACGGTGGTCTCCGATGCAGACAAGGTAGTTCGCACATGTGAAGGTTGTCAATTCTTCGCTCGGCAGAGCCACGTTCCAGCCCAAGATCGTCAAACAATTCCCTTATCATGGCCTTTTGCCGTATGGGGCTTGGATATGGTCGGTCCATTCAAGAAGGCGCCAGGAGGATTCACGCATCTGTTTGTCGTGGTTGATAAGTTTTCCAAGTGGATCGAGGCTAAGCCGGTTGCTACGATAACTGCGGACAAGGCACGAGACTTTATTCTAAACATCGTGCATCGGTTTGGTGTCCCGAACAGAATTATAACCGACAATGGGACTCAATTAACTGGAGGCGTTTTTAAGGAGTTCTGCAAAGACTTCGGTATTAAGATTTGCTATGCATCGGTGTCGCACCCTAAGAGCAATAGACAGGTTGAACATGCTAATGGTATGGTTCTCCAAGGCATCAAAGCCCAAGTATTTGACAGACTACGACCGTACGCCGGAAGATGGGTTCAAGAGTTGCCTTCGGTGTTATGGTCATTGCGGACCACACCCAGTCGGGCTACCGGCCAATCTCCTTTCTTCTTGGTTTACGGAGCAGAAGCAATGTTGCCGAGTGAGATGGAGTACGAGTCTCTTCGGGTTCGTAGCTTCGACGACGAGCGTTACGACCAAGACAAAGTTGATGATCTCACTCGACTGGAGGAAGCCCGCGAAGCCGCATTGATTCAGTCGGCACGGTATCTTCAAGGACTTCGGCGCTACCACAACCACAATGTTCGGTCACGAGCCTTCATTGTTGGAGACATGGTTCTAAGCAAGATTCAAACTACAAAAGATCGTCACAAGCTATCTCCACTATGGGAAGGGCCCTACATAATCGCTGAGGTGACTCGGCCAGGAGCATATCGTCTAAAGCGTGAAGACGGGACCATGGTGGAGAACTCTTGGAATATTGAGCATCTTCGTCGATATTATACTTAGGCATTTTTTGTCACTATGTTCTTCTCGACTGCCAACTTCAACCAGGATGACCTCTTGGGTTGTCAGTCAGGGGCTATACGAATATCAATAAAGCATTATTTTCTTTGATAACTTGTTCATATTTAGTTTATCATTGTTTAGTGTTTTGGTTCGAGTCCAATAGCTAAGGACTGAGAATTTTTTGATGGCCTAATCAAGCCTAGGCTTGGTGACAGTTGGACGAGAATTCTTAAGAAATTATATATGAAGACTCGGATCAGGGCATTAACATAAATATGCTACATATTTACAAGTCAACATTACAACAAGTTATATACAACAAGACAATTATCTCTGGAAGTTTTCGGCTACATCTGCGGCTACCTTTTTCGCCGATTCCTGCACTTCGTTTACAAGCTCCAGGGCTCGCTCATCTGTGGTGCCGTCTACGAAGCCATCTCCTACAGAGTCCACATCTATCTGAAGATAGAGTGATTTCGTTTGCGCAAGAGCAAAGCCTGCACTCATGACGGCCACGTCGGTGATATTCTCCATATATTTTGCTGGTGCCGTCCTGAGCTTGTCGAAGACTTCAACAACATCTAATGAGCTCGTCCCGAGTCCATGCCTATATAGTGCTGACAAGATCGGTGCGGCAGCGTTGGCGATGTCATCCCTTACACTTTCAGCCCTTCGGACTTTTTCGGCGAAGACAACAAATTGTGCTTGGGATTTAATCTTATAGGCTACAAGAAAGATATGGTTATCAAAATATTCAAGACCCAGCGAGTTGCAGAGTGCTATCTTGGAAGCCTTACCTTCAAATTCTTCCAGGATTTTCTCATTGTTAGACTCCAGCTTGGCTTTATTGGTGCTTGTTTTCTTCAGCTGGGCCTTGAGGGAGTCAATTTCGGATAAATTTGCTACAACATGAGGGTTCGCAAGCATCAGGATCAAAAAAGATTATATGCACAGACAGAGCAAGTACAAAGGTGGTTTGGCTTACCCCCGATTGAGCCACGGAGTTCCAGGTTCTCATCCCGAAGCTTCGCGATCTCTGCCCGCAAGACGACCTCTCGAGCTACAGCTTCTTCTCTGGCGGCCTTGAGGTCTTGATGAACATTTTCCAGAGAATTTACATGGGGGACCAGCTTCTCGAGAGTGTCTGATTTGGCCATTGAGCGACAATATATTCTCTGCATAAGGGGATGAAGATAGTCAATCACATCAGACGACGATGACAAGACAAAGAGGAGATACACTTACATTCATTAGCCGGGTCGCTTCGTTGAGGCTGGCCACGAGCATGTCGCGTTCTGCATTTTGCTTTTGCTTATTTAACACGATGCCTTGCTTCACACCTTCGGCATCGCGCCACTTGATCTTGATACGAGGGACCGAGTCAGCTGGAGACTTCAGTCGGGCGATTTGCTCCTCTTCGGCTGATTGATCTAAAGAAGATGAATGAAGAAAGAAGTGAGAAATATGATGAAGACAAGAGTCTGGCGATTACTGAGAGATTTACCTGTTTTAGGAGCCGGATCCTCGGATGGTGCCTCTTGACTGCGCGAGCCCTGTGGATTTTCGTCCGGCTGGTTTCCAGTCGGGGCATCTTGACTGGCAGTCGGGGGCTGTTCTTCTTTGGCCGACTGGTTTCCAGCCAGGAAGACTTGGCTGGCAGTTGGGGGCTCAGCCTCAGGAGCGTCTTTGCCTAAGGATTCCGCCCCAGGAGCATCCTCGCTCGGGACAGGGTCTTGTGTTTTTGGTTCTGCAGGCCTTGGATTTTCTGACGCTGTAGATGGGTTTGTGGTTTCAGCCTGCCCGGTGGGATCTATATCTTGAGGTTTCCTGCAAGAAAGAAGATAAAGACAATTGAGTTGGAAGTGAAAAAGATTTTTAAGAAAAAGCTGATTCTGGTTATGAGAGATACTTATTGGACCTCCTGATCTTGGGAGTAGATCTAGTTGATGGTTTCGGAGAACTTATGTTAGATCGTGGAATTTGGACTTCTTCGTCATCCGAGTCATCAACGACTAGTCTCCTTTTACTCGCCCGCCTGCTGATATCTTCGTTGGCGGCAGCCCTCTTCTCTTGAGGCTCAACCTTGATTTTGGGGCCGCCGGTTGGTTTTTTGGCAGCAGGCCGAGTTGGCATATCATCATGATACACCTTGTATGGCTTGGAAATAATAAGAGCATTTGCCTGCAAGTAGAGTTTTTGAGATATATTGAAGGATGTGTGCAAGATTGAAAGAGTTTTGAAGAGCCGAGTCGACTTACCGGAGGAGGAGGTCGGAACAAGTTGAACGGAGGAACCGACATCTTGTGGCTGCGATCTACTGTTTTTCCAGAGGAGAAAATCTTGTACATGCGAGTGCACAAGGCCTGGTAACTCAGAGCATCGCGGTCCTCCCGATTGAGGTCGCTTTCACCCTCATACTCGAACGCTGGCATGGATCTTTCCTTGATGGGAGCCAGTCCGTTCTTGATAAAGTGCCGGGTAATTTGTTCTCCTTGGAGGCCTTTCTTCTTCATTTCAAGAATGTTAGCCAGGAGGTTATTCGCTTCTACCCAATCTTGGTTCTCCGGCATTGCGCTCCAGTTGGCTCTTTGGATTGGTGGAAGGCCGACGAAGTCGGGCAAACTGGGATGGGGGTTCGAGATATAGAACCAGTTTGCATGCTAGCCCTTGTTGGAGGATTTCAAGGGGAGAGAGAAGTAATCTCTACGGAGAGTCCCGTGAAGTTGGAAGCCAGCCCCACCGACAACGCAAGGGTCATCTTTGTTTGGGTGTGGCTTGACATAGAACATGCGGCGAAAAAGATTGAAATGGGGGAGGATGCCTACGAAAGCTTCACATACATGAATGAAGATTGCAATGTGGAGAACAGAGTTGGGATTCAAGTGATAGATCTGAAGGCCGTAGTATGCGAGGATACCACGGAAGAAATCGGAGGTGGGAAGACCAAATCCGCAATAGAAAAAAGAGGTGAAGACCACTATCTCACCGGTGTTTGGAGTGGGGAACTCCTCACCGGCCGCCGGACGCCAGCCGATGATTTCTTTAGGCGGAAGAACTCCGTTCTTCACCATTTCCTGCAAGGTCGATTCCTTCATATCCGAGGTCGCCCATTGGTCAAAAGGGTTTTCTCTCTCTTCCGCCATGGATACGAGTTGGGTGATGGTCGATCTAGCGCAGGAGATGGGGATTTTTTGAGGGGATGCTGGCAGCTGGATGCGGATGATGGATTGTGGTGGAACTTGAGTTCTTTGATGGATGATTTTGTGTGAGCACGAGTTCTCGAATTCCTCAGCGCGGCTGGTGAACAGGAGCGCGAAAAGGGGAAAGATTTCGGGAAGATGAAGCTGCAGGGACGACGCTGTCACGCCCGAAAATTTTCCCAAATTTCCAGACCATTTTGTGTATTAAGTCCCTGTCCAGGCATCAACCAGGGTACACAAAACGACAAATCAATAAACAGATCCAAACGTAAATAAAATTAATTTAATTGATTAACTGATCTTTGTGACTTTAAAATTATTTCTTTAGCTCCAAAAATTCACAAAAAATTTTGGAGAGTACTTTAGGGCACAGGGAATATTACAGAAATATTTCCGGCCATGATTTTTAAAGGAAATTTTTGATTTCCTTGCTAAATTCACTTGTTTAAAATGCTTTAAATTTTTATTTAATTTCTGGAAAATGTATTATTAGGTAATTTTTAATCCCGATCGAAAATCGGGGCATGACAACGCTGGCGCTTTGAGAAAGATTTTAGGGATTTTTGCTAGGTTTTCTCGTATTTGGGCCGAGCCCATGAGAAACTTGCGGCCCATCTTATGAGTACGGCTTGACATGTCCATGAGGACTTAAGCAAATTTGCTCTGGCAATATGCATATGTCTCATTGCCCGATGACTTAAAAATCCTTTCATAACAGCAGTTACACAACTTGTTGAAGGTTGGTACGATGCAATTTGGAAGGTGACAAACGATTTTTTACCCATGAGGGTCGGCTGCGAAGTCTGCTTTGAGATAACTCAGGCAAAAAGACTCGGATGAGCATGAGCTAGCCGAGTATTAAGCACTATGCCTTGATTATGAGGTTATGTGTTATGTGATTTTTTATGATTATTTCTGGCTTGAGCTAGGCATTTATTTAACTCAAGAGAGTCTGATTATTATAGTTCTTGACTATATGCTTGGTTTGACTAACTAAACACATAGTCGGGGGCTACACCTAATTAGGTGCATCAGTCGATGCACCTAAATTTTTATGTTTGAAATTTTTTTGAATTGATTTCAGCCCTTCACAGTCTTTCTTGGATGATGAAGCACTCGGGAGACTCAGGCAGAGATGATGGAGGCACTCGGCAGTAGAAGCACTCGGCTAAGAAGTCACTCGGCCGCGTGTTATTCAAGTTCGAGGCAAAGTTATCTCATCGACTGTGAAGGTCTCGGGGGCTACTGTGGAGATTATGGGTACCAGATACCCTCACAACTAGCTTATCCGACTTACCATAGGGGATAGGTTACACTCCATGATTATGTAAATTGGCTATGACTTGGGTGTTACGTTACCATTGAGATAAGGTAACGGCCCATAGTCTATAGTTGGTAAGATTGAGGAGTCCGACTTAGAATAGAATAGGTCTCCGACTTCTAAACCCACCCTCCGGGACTATATAAGGAGGGTAGGGCGTCCCTTGAGGGGCACACGAAAAATACACGGACAGATAGAAAACTTGCGAGAGCTACTATTGAAAGAGATCAAGAGATCAATAAACAATCGGCAGATCGAATCCCCGAAACAGGAGTAGGGTATTACCTCTCGTTAGAGAGGGCCTGAACCTATCTAAACCTTTGTCCCGACTAACCGATTATGTTTGGCACTTGACTGCTACCCCCAGATTGATATTGCCGAAACCAAGTTTCGACAGTCATGCTTCCTAAATAAAGTTAACTAGAATAAATTGCAGTAGTACTGATAGAATTATATTTGTGCATGTAAAAAAGGTAGAGATACTTTATTAATCATGAGGTAGTTGCATGAAACTAACAATTTTTCATCGATTTCAACTGACCAAATCATGCATTGTCATCTTTCTGAATACCCCTTGAATTTTTCATCAATTTTTCATAAAGAGAACAAATAAGGGGATCTGAACATATATATGCATATACATATACAAATTTCATAAATTGTGTTATGAACAACTGTAGCTGAAATGTCGAACGAGAAAGCTCCCTCCGATGCACCCAACGTCGAACCAACGCAAGAGGTTTCGAGCAAAGACACATGGCAGACACCAAGCGATCCTTTCGCTATCGAAGTTATGCCAGCACCATCGGTTGAAGAAGACCCCGACTACATCCCTATCGAGCAAGCAGTAAATCGAGCCGGAGTTTATAAACTCATCTGTCTCCCTCTCGGTCGCGTTTAACATTTTCTGATGTACGTACAGATGGAAACAAGGCGCCACTCAAAAAGAAAGGCCGCCAAGTCTACCGTCATAGCCGAAGTCGAGACGGACACAGCAACGTCCGGTCCGGTACAAACCGACATATCCGCGAGCGCTAAAGGACGTCAAAAGAGAAGATGTGGTCAGAGAAGTAAGAACCAACCCCCCAAGGAGACATTCTATATCACCTCTCTGAACCAAGATGGGAAGCCACTAGAGCCCAAGGTAGCAATGACAAAATTCAGCAGCACTTGCGGTATACTGGCCAAAACCCACGGCCCTTTAAATGTAGATTCCTGGGAGCAGGTGAATGACAACTTGAAGAACTTCATGTGGAACGAGTTGCAGAAGTGGCTTGTATATCCGCCTGGTTCAGAGGCTCTAGGAAAAGAGTTTGCCTTACAAACGATGGCGCATCGGTGGAGGCAGTGGAAATCGGACATGAACACTCACTACGTGCAAAAGAACAAGTCTCCATTCGAAGACTACAGTGGTATTACGCCCGTCGAATGGGACAGGTTCGTGGCAAAGATGACAAGCCCAGAAGCCTTAGCGCGGAGGAAAAAGATGTCCGATCTAGCTAAAAGGAACAAATACCCGCACCGGTTGGGCTCGAGCGGCTACGATAGCCACGTAGAGAAGTGGTGAGCAACTGAAGAGAAGTTTGCCGCCCAAGGCAAGCCCCTGCTTGTAGATGCACTGAAGGAAAGAAGCAGAAACTGGGTTTGGGCACGAAGCACGGGCTAAGTCACCAACGAGGGAGAGATTCTTTTCGAGGATTCGGATATCGAGCGTGTGACCAGTAGTCTGAAGGACATTGCGGAGAAAGAGAAAACAGGGGAATTCATTGCCAAGAAGGAAAATGATCAACTAACAGCTGCAATAGGCAACGCTGAACATTCCAGACGAGTAAGCGGTCTATCGTCAAGGACGAGCTGGAAGGAAGGGTTTCCAGGGGAAGATACGGGTTACAAGAAACGGGACAGGTACAAACAGAAATTGGAAGAGAACATAGCAAAACTAGTTGAACAACATTTCTACTCTCTTGTTGCTCAAAATCGTCAAGCCTTCCCAAACTTGTTCCAGCAATCCGAAGAACCCACAGTGTAGGCGCCAAGCAGTGTCGGGTCAGTAGACACCGCACCTTATCTAGTAGATAACATAATTGCCCCGACGCCGTGCAGCCCGCTCGTGCCGATAGGAAGGGCCGGGAAGAGAAAGGAGGTGGGTACAAGACTTGCGATACCAGGGCATCAAATTCAGAACACGCCAATCCCTAAAGAATATGCAAGGGTGCAAGTGGCCAAGGCGTCAAATTTAGAGCATACTAGTTTAGAGATAGATATTCCAGCACCGGAAGGGATAGAATTGCTTGAGGATACATTGAATCAGTTTATACTATGGCATCGACGAGATATCCTACTGGTCGGTCCATCGCCTTCAACCCCACGCCCACCGGCTCCAAAGATTGCCGCTGCGCCTGCACCGCCTTCTCCACTAGGGCAAGATTCGCCACCTAATCGGCCTGCTTCCCCACCTCCCCCTCCCTTAAACCAGAAGGTCCTGATTCGCCACATCTGTCAGCCCTTGAAGTCCACGCAGAACAACCTCCTCCGACACCACAGTCAGCATTGGCGCTACCTGAAAGGCCTCTTCTGAGAAGCACAAGTCTTCCAAGTCCGACCAAGCTTGAACCTCGTCGGCTTATCCCAACAATGGTTAGGTCAACTTATGATAAGAAAAAAATGGCCGTATACGAGAAAAAGTTAGTGTTCCAGGCTTTCAGGGGGAGAGCGCCAACTGACAAGAAGCAGGATGAAACTCCAAAGTCGGATTCACAAAAATCGATGAAAAATCAAATGGAGGACCTGCAAAACTGGACTTCCGACAAAGTGCCAACAAAGTACGAGTCCGAGAAGCCGTTCCTACCGTGGCACGTCATGGAATACCTGCCTTGGTAAATGAGGCTGATGCATGACTGGTATCTAAAGGCGTCTAAAAAGGGTTTGGGCATGATTACTATGAAGGTCCCGGATAACGCTTTCATCAGTGGACCAAATGGGATGCTGGTAATCGATTTCAACGACTTTCACGCATTATTCAAGCTGGACAAATTGGATATAAATCTTGTTGTTGCGTTTTGCCTGTAAGTCAATCGTATTTAATGTCATAAATGAATCATTTGCTAACTAACTTCTGATAAATTACCCGCTGCATTACTTAGGATGCAATTCCACGCCGCCGAAAAGGCCAACCATCCAGTAGGATACATCAACCCAACAAGGGCTTGCTGGACGGAACACACGGTGAATATTCGTGCAGATTCCGCTGAGCTCAAAGGTAAAACGACGTCCGAAAAAGAAGCGGTCATCGAACAAATGCACAAGAAAAAGATGGTCACCGTAGCACTGTACTTGGGTAGAGCGATGGTCGCGCACAAAGACAAAACTGTCCTCATGGTCCCTTATGCACTGTGGTACGTAATATTCTTCCGTACTATTGATATTTTACTACGATATCACCTAAAGTTAACATATCTTCTTTGCAGCGATCACTACATACTTTTTCTGGTATATCCGCGGGACCACTTGGCCGAAGTGCTAGATCCGGCACACTACCGTGAGGAAACATTTAAAGAGTTTCTCATTATATTAAATTTGTAAGTCCTGTTATGCACAATTTACTAAATATTGGCTGTTGTACTCTTGAACACACACAATGACACAATTGACTCAAACAATTATTTTGTCTATATAGAGCACACAAATATTACGTAGACCACGGTGGACCAATCAATAATCCACGAAAGAAGAAGCTTCTCGTGAAGACAAAATGGCCGGTAATTACATGTCCATTATAATGACAGTTCTTATATATACTTGTTTCACTCAAAATATTGATGTATACAATTTTATTCAACATAGTGTTTTAAGCAACCACCAGAGACTAATTTATGCGGATACTACGTGTGCGAGATGCTTAGAATCAACGGGAGATACACTACAAAGTTTGAAGAAGTAAGTCCAGAGAAAATGCTTTTTTACACATTATAAGATCTTGTATAATTTTCCTAACTATAACAATGTGTATTCCTTCTTAAACAGATCCCGTCGTTCCAGTTGTAGCGAACCGGTTCGACGATCGAACCATACTAAACTTGTGTGCAGATATTTGCTGCTTCATCCGCCGCGATGTCTGCAACCATTTGGGCGATTTCTACGATCCGGAGAGCCAGCTTGCAACGGAGGATACCTTCAAACGACTTAGAGTGTGGGAAAAGAACATATGTATACTAGCTAGTACAAACATTTCTAATTAAGTATATATTTTATGTGGTTTTTTGAACTTTTGTAAATTGCGAGACGCGATGATATGTATATATGTGATGCTTACAATTTAATATCTTAATTCTACGAAAAAAATTAATTACGTTTAATTTTTAATACGTGTGATGTGTATATATACTATTATTGAGAGAGAGGGTGAGAGAGGAGGGATGGAGAGATAAGCCAATATATGCACATAAAAGCTGCTGGGAAGATCAATCTTCCCGTGCGGTTGTTGACGTAGAATTTAGAACCGCCTCGCAACAAAATGGGTTCCACGTTTCCACGGCGACCTGGGAGGTCTGCTTAGCTCCAGTGCAGGTCCAATGGCTTGCCTAGGTGCGTGTAGGGCGTGCCAGTTGATTTGATCTGCAATCAACAAGAATAGACAAGTAAACCATGTGAGAAACGATGGCCGATCGGCCGATAGGCCGATGCTGCATCGTGGAGGCCTGGCCGATAGGGCAAAACTATATCGGCTTACTTGAGGTAATAATATGATGTAACTGATAAAACAGATCTAATCCCATCGGCCCATGTTAATATGTTTATAGTAAATTACTGGAATCAGCCGATGAGGGTTGCATGAAGATAAATACACTAGCTAATACTCTAGTGCGAACTTATACAAGCCAATCGGCCAATATAAATACACCAATCACAGAGAGATCCAAAGAATACCCTGTAACCGATATGCTTATATTCACCAATCCACCTGCGTAAGTGGCAAATAGATGCAAGAACATAGCTAATCACATGTATTAGGTAAGACCGGCTGAAACCCCGGCGCTATCCTTAATTACGATCGGAAAATAGGCTTTGGGTTAAACCTTGAAACACGACTAAGGTCGATAGCAACTCAGAGTGTAGATCGAGAATTAACACAACGAAAATCAAGTCGTCGATCGCTTTTAGGGATGGTAGATGCCTTAGATAATCTAAACGAGCAAGCTAATTCAATCGTCATCGACAGTAAACCCTAAAATGAGTTAGCCGCTGGCGAGATAGAATTAGAAAACCGCATCAAGATTAGCTAACACACGATAAACGACGATCACACCGCTAGGGCTTAACGTGCCTAAAGCAACACGCTAGCCCCAACGATGTGGATTGTCGGGTACGAGTTCTTACCTCTGCTCTGGGGAAGCAAGAACTCGTCGGGAGTTAACCTCTTGCGAGGGTTGGCGATGCGCTGAAGGTAGATTAAACTTGGTTGTTTGTGTGATTGATTGAGAAAGTTTCTATGTACAAATTACCGGGATATTTATACCCGAGATTACAACACGGTCCGTGTAGGACACAATCTTATCTCTAATTAACAAACAAGTCTTTGCGGCAGACTCTTGCCACAGATTAGATCTAAACCTACTTGATTTGCAAGATACAATTGCCTAAAACCGAGCCTTATCTCTATTTGGCAACCACCTTGAAGTTTATCTCGAGCCCAGACCAAGCCCACGCTGACCCTATCAATTTCCAGCCTCTATCGGTCGATGACCATATTGAATCCGTATCGGCCGATACACTTTCCCTGCTAGCGCTTCTCCCAGTCCGATACGTTCACTGAGTCCGATACGATACTTGGTCCGACCCCAACTTAATCCTTCCTCTCTGCTTCGGTTTCCTCTCCCCTCTCCGGGTCGATTACGAAAATCCGCTGTTAACACATGCCCCCCAATTCCGCTTCATTATATAATGTGGCGGAATTAGCTCCGAGGAACCCATCGACTTCCTTGCTAGGGTTTATCTGAAAACCGCGCAGATCCAGATTCGTAGCCCTCCGCCGCCGATTTAGCAATCACTCGCGTTCTTCAACTCCGGTGACCCCTCGGCGTCCCATTGGCATCAACCCCCTCAACGACGACCTCTTTGACGACAACAATGGCTTCCGCTCCGTTTTACGCCTCCGAGATCCCTGTGGTAAGTCAGCCCCTTCACATTTTCATTTTCTCACCGAGTTTTTCAAATTAGGGTTCCTGCTCTTGCCCCCCGGGTCTTATTTTTCATCGTTGTTCTTATGACATAGGTCTTCAAAAACCAAATCTTGATCCCCACCAACGACAAATCGTACCGATTCCTGCTAGGCCCCATGGGCAATTGCGACCCAACCTGGCTAATAAATGTCGAGACAAACAGAGTCCCCTTCAAGCAAGCCAAGCCCAATGTTTCCTCGTGGAAGCACACTTTTAGATCCTGGCCTTCGAAGCTCAATAGGTACAGAACCTGGCACAATAGGATTGCTGCAACCAAACAGGTTCACTGGGACGAGATAGGAATCGGCCAATGCATTACCTTATCCCTGACCGATACCAAGAAAAATGAACCACTTATGTCAGTGGCCACCTACTTCTGGTCCAGCACCCTGAATGCTTTCCTGTTCAAGCAAGGTCGGATGACCCCAACTTTGATTGACGTCAAGCTGCTAACAGGACTAGACATCCAGTCCGAGATCAATCCCTTCAGCCTCCTGGCAAACAGCAGCCATAAATTGAAAACCAAGAAGATTGCAGGCTGGTCTGGATATATTTCTGAGCATATGGAACAAGGATCAGTCTCAGAGAGAGAACACGTGGCCTTCCTGACGCTATGGTTGGAAAGATTTGTCTTTTGTGGATCAACCTGCGGCCCCACTACAAACTGTCAACATTTGGCTCAAGCTCTGGTTGATAAGAAACAAATCCCCCTTGGCCAATATCTCTTGGGAGCTGTGTATTGGCTACTTCATATTTCCACTCAAGATCTGATGCTGAAGCAAACTGTGGCGCATGGAGGACCATGGTGGTTTAACCAACTTTGGTTAACTATCCATACCNGCCACTCGATCTTGATAGGAGGGACCGAGTCAGCTGGAGACTTCAGTCGGGCGATTTCCTCCTCTTCGGCTGATTGATCTAGAGAAGATGAATGAAGAAAGAAGTGAGAAATATGATGAAGACAAGATTCTGGCGATTATTGAGAGATTTACCTGTTTTAGGAGCCGGATCCTCGGATGGTGCCTCTTGACCGCGCGAGCCCTGTGGATTTTCGTCCGGCTGGTTTCCAGTCGGGGCATCTTGACTAGCAGTCGGGGGCTGTTCTTCTTCGGCCGACTGGATTCCAGCTGGGAAGACTTGGCTGGCAGTCGGGGGCTCAGCCTCAGGAGCGTTTTTGCCTAAGGATTCCGCCCCAGGAGCATCCTCACTCGGGACAGGGTCTTGCGTTTTTGGTTCTGCAGGCCTTGGCTTTTCTGACGCTGTAGATGGGTTTGTGTTTTCAGCCTGCCCGGTGGGATCTATATCTTGAGGTTTCCTTCAAGAAAGAAGATAAAGACAATTGAGTTGGAAGTGAAAAAGATTTTTAACAAAAAACTGATTCTGGTTATGAGAGATACCTATTGGACCTCCTGATTTTGGGAGTGGATCTGGCTGTTGGTTTCGGAGGACTTATGTTAGATCGTGGAATTTGGACTTCTTCGTCATCCGAGTCATCAACGACCAGTCTCCTTTTACTCGCCCGCCTGCTGATATCTTCGTCAGCGGCAGCCCTCTTCTCTTGAGGCTCAACCTTGATTTTGGGGCCGCCGGTTGGTTTTTTGGCAGCAGGCCGAGTTGGCATATCATCATGATACACCTTGTATGGCTTGGAAATAATAAGAGTGTTTGCCTGCAAGTAGAGTTTTTGAGATATATTAAAGGATGTGTGCAAGATTGAAAGAGTTTTGAAGAGCCGAGTCGACTTACCGGAGGAGGAGGTCGGAACAAATTGAACGGAGGAACCGACATCTTGTGGCTGCGATCTACTGTGATTCCAGAGGAGAAAATCTTGTACATGCGAGTGCACAAGGCCTGGTAACTCAGAGCATCGCGGTCCTCCCGATTGGGGTCGCTTTCACCCTCATACTCGAACGCTGGCTTGGATCTTTTCTTGATGGGAGCCAGTCGGTTCTTGATAAAGTGCTGGGTAATTTGTTCTCCTTGGAGGCCTTTCTTCTTCATTTCAAGAATGTTAGCCAGGAGGATATTCGCTTCTACCCAATCTTGGTTCTCCGGCATTGCGCTCCAGTTGGCTCTTTGGATCGGTGGAAGGCCGACGAAGTCGGGCAAACTGGGATGGGGGTTCGAGATATAGAACCAGTTTGCATGCCAGCCCTTGTTGGAAGATTTCAAGGGGAGAGAGAAGTAATCTCTACGGAGAGTCCCACGAAGTTGGAAGCTAGCCCCACTGACAACGCAAGGGTCATCTTTGTTTGGGTGTGGCTTGACATAGAACATGCGGCGAAAAAGATTGAAATGGGGGAGGATGCCTAAAAAAGCTTCACATACATGAATGAAGATTGCAATGTGGAGGACAGAGTTGGGATTCAAGTGATAGATCTGAAGGCCGTAGTATTCGAGGATACCACGGAAGAAATCGGAGGTGGGAAGACCAAATCTGCAATAGAAAAAAGAGGTGAAGACCACTATCTCACCGGTGTTTGGAGTGGGGAACTCTTCACCGGCCGCCGGACGCCAGCCGATGATTTCTTTAGGCGGAAGGACTCCGTTCTTCACCATTTCCTGCAAGGTCGATTCCTTCACATCCAAGGTCGCCCATTGGTCAAAAGGGATTTCTCTCTCTTCCACCATGGATATGAGTTGGGTGAAGGTGGATCTAGTGCAGGAGATGGGGATTTTTTTAGGGGATGCGAGCAGCTGGATGCGGATGATGGATTGTGGTGGAGCTTGAGTTCTTTGATGGATGAATTTGCGTGAGCACGAGTTCTCGAATTCCTCAGCGCGGCTGGTGAACAGGAGCGCGAAAAGGGGAAAGATTTCGGGAAGATGAAGCGGCAGGGACGACGCTGACGTTTTGAGAAAGATTTTAGGGTTTTTTGCTAGGTTTTCTCATATTTGGGCCGAGCCCATGAGAAACTTGCGGCCCATCTTATGAGTACGGCTTGACATATGTCCATGAGGACTTAAGCAAATTTGCTCTGGCAATATGCATATGTCTCATTGCCCGATGACTTAAAAATCCTTTCATAACAGCAGTTACACAACTTGTTGAAGGTTGGTACGATGCAATTTGGAAGGTGACAAACGATTTTTTACCCATGAGGGTCGGCTGCGAAGTCTGCTTTGAGATAACTCAGGCAAAAAGACTCGGATGAGCATGAGCTAGCCGAGTATTAAGCACTATGCCTTGATTATGAGGTTATGTGTTATGTGATTTTTTATGATTATTTCTGGCTTGAGCTAGGCATTTATTTAACTCAAGAGAGTCTGATTATTATAGTTCTTGACTATATGCTTGGTTTGACTAACTAAACACATAGTCGGGGGCTACACCTAATTAGGTGCATCAGTCGATGCACCTAAATTTTTATGTTTGAAATTTTTTTGAATTGATTTCAGCCCTTCACAGTCTTTCTTGGATGATGAAGCACTCGGGAGACTCAGGCAGAGATGATGGAGGCACTCGGCAGTAGAAGCACTCGGCTAAGAAGTCACTCGGCCGCGTGTTATTCAAGTTCGAGGCAAAGTTATCTCATCGACTGTGAAGGTCTCGGGGGCTACTGTGGAGATTATGGGTACCAGATACCCTCACAACTAGCTTATCCGACTTACCATAGGGGATAGGTTACACTCCATGATTATGTAAATTGGCTATGACTTGGGTGTTACGTTACCATTGAGATAAGGTAACGGCCCATAGTCTATAGTTGGTAAGATTGAGGAGTCCGACTTAGAATAGAATAGGTCTCCGACTTCTAAACCCACCCTCCGGGACTATATAAGGAGGGTAGGGCGTCCCTTGAGGGGCACACGAAAAATACACGGACAGATAGAAAACTTGCGAGAGCTACTATTGAAAGAGATCAAGAGATCAATAAACAATCGGCAGATCGAATCCCCGAAACAGGAGTAGGGTATTACCTCTCGTTAGAGAGGGCCTGAACCTATCTAAACCTTTGTCCCGACTAACCGATTATGTTTGGCACTTGACTGCTACCCCCAGATTGATATTGCCGAAACCAAGTTTCGACAGTCATGCTTCCTAAATAAAGTTAACTAGAATAAATTGCAGTAGTACTGATAGAATTATATTTGTGCATGTAAAAAAGGTAGAGATACTTTATTAATCATGAGGTAGTTGCATGAAACTAACAATTTTTCATCGATTTCAACTGACCAAATCATGCATTGTCATCTTTCTGAATACCCCTTGAATTTTTCATCAATTTTTCATAAAGAGAACAAATAAGGGGATCTGAACATATATATGCATATACATATACAAATTTCATAAATTGTGTTATGAACAACTGTAGCTGAAATGTCGAACGAGAAAGCTCCCTCCGATGCACCCAACGTCGAACCAACGCAAGAGGTTTCGAGCAAAGACACATGGCAGACACCAAGCGATCCTTTCGCTATCGAAGTTATGCCAGCACCATCGGTTGAAGAAGACCCCGACTACATCCCTATCGAGCAAGCAGTAAATCGAGCCGGAGTTTATAAACTCATCTGTCTCCCTCTCGGTCGCGTTTAACATTTTCTGATGTACGTACAGATGGAAACAAGGCGCCACTCAAAAAGAAAGGCCGCCAAGTCTACCGTCATAGCCGAAGTCGAGACGGACACAGCAACGTCCGGTCCGGTACAAACCGACATATCCGCGAGCGCTAAAGGACGTCAAAAGAGAAGATGTGGTCAGAGAAGTAAGAACCAACCCCCCAAGGAGACATTCTATATCACCTCTCTGAACCAAGATGGGAAGCCACTAGAGCCCAAGGTAGCAATGACAAAATTCAGCAGCACTTGCGGTATACTGGCCAAAACCCACGGCCCTTTAAATGTAGATTCCTGGGAGCAGGTGAATGACAACTTGAAGAACTTCATGTGGAACGAGTTGCAGAAGTGGCTTGTATATCCGCCTGGTTCAGAGGCTCTAGGAAAAGAGTTTGCCTTACAAACGATGGCGCATCGGTGGAGGCAGTGGAAATCGGACATGAACACTCACTACGTGCAAAAGAACAAGTCTCCATTCGAAGACTACAGTGGTATTACGCCCGTCGAATGGGACAGGTTCGTGGCAAAGATGACAAGCCCAGAAGCCTTAGCGCGGAGGAAAAAGATGTCCGATCTAGCTAAAAGGAACAAATACCCGCACCGGTTGGGCTCGAGCGGCTACGATAGCCACGTAGAGAAGTGGTGAGCAACTGAAGAGAAGTTTGCCGCCCAAGGCAAGCCCCTGCTTGTAGATGCACTGAAGGAAAGAAGCAGAAACTGGGTTTGGGCACGAAGCACGGGCTAAGTCACCAACGAGGGAGAGATTCTTTTCGAGGATTCGGATATCGAGCGTGTGACCAGTAGTCTGAAGGACATTGCGGAGAAAGAGAAAACAGGGGAATTCATTGCCAAGAAGGAAAATGATCAACTAACAGCTGCAATAGGCAACGCTGAACATTCCAGACGAGTAAGCGGTCTATCGTCAAGGACGAGCTGGAAGGAAGGGTTTCCAGGGGAAGATACGGGTTACAAGAAACGGGACAGGTACAAACAGAAATTGGAAGAGAACATAGCAAAACTAGTTGAACAACATTTCTACTCTCTTGTTGCTCAAAATCGTCAAGCCTTCCCAAACTTGTTCCAGCAATCCGAAGAACCCACAGTGTAGGCGCCAAGCAGTGTCGGGTCAGTAGACACCGCACCTTATCTAGTAGATAACATAATTGCCCCGACGCCGTGCAGCCCGCTCGTGCCGATAGGAAGGGCCGGGAAGAGAAAGGAGGTGGGTACAAGACTTGCGATACCAGGGCATCAAATTCAGAACACGCCAATCCCTAAAGAATATGCAAGGGTGCAAGTGGCCAAGGCGTCAAATTTAGAGCATACTAGTTTAGAGATAGATATTCCAGCACCGGAAGGGATAGAATTGCTTGAGGATACATTGAATCAGTTTATACTATGGCATCGACGAGATATCCTACTGGTCGGTCCATCGCCTTCAACCCCACGCCCACCGGCTCCAAAGATTGCCGCTGCGCCTGCACCGCCTTCTCCACTAGGGCAAGATTCGCCACCTAATCGGCCTGCTTCCCCACCTCCCCCTCCCTTAAACCAGAAGGTCCTGATTCGCCACATCTGTCAGCCCTTGAAGTCCACGCAGAACAACCTCCTCCGACACCACAGTCAGCATTGGCGCTACCTGAAAGGCCTCTTCTGAGAAGCACAAGTCTTCCAAGTCCGACCAAGCTTGAACCTCGTCGGCTTATCCCAACAATGGTTAGGTCAACTTATGATAAGAAAAAAATGGCCGTATACGAGAAAAAGTTAGTGTTCCAGGCTTTCAGGGGGAGAGCGCCAACTGACAAGAAGCAGGATGAAACTCCAAAGTCGGATTCACAAAAATCGATGAAAAATCAAATGGAGGACCTGCAAAACTGGACTTCCGACAAAGTGCCAACAAAGTACGAGTCCGAGAAGCCGTTCCTACCGTGGCACGTCATGGAATACCTGCCTTGGTAAATGAGGCTGATGCATGACTGGTATCTAAAGGCGTCTAAAAAGGGTTTGGGCATGATTACTATGAAGGTCCCGGATAACGCTTTCATCAGTGGACCAAATGGGATGCTGGTAATCGATTTCAACGACTTTCACGCATTATTCAAGCTGGACAAATTGGATATAAATCTTGTTGTTGCGTTTTGCCTGTAAGTCAATCGTATTTAATGTCATAAATGAATCATTTGCTAACTAACTTCTGATAAATTACCCGCTGCATTACTTAGGATGCAATTCCACGCCGCCGAAAAGGCCAACCATCCAGTAGGATACATCAACCCAACAAGGGCTTGCTGGACGGAACACACGGTGAATATTCGTGCAGATTCCGCTGAGCTCAAAGGTAAAACGACGTCCGAAAAAGAAGCGGTCATCGAACAAATGCACAAGAAAAAGATGGTCACCGTAGCACTGTACTTGGGTAGAGCGATGGTCGCGCACAAAGACAAAACTGTCCTCATGGTCCCTTATGCACTGTGGTACGTAATATTCTTCCGTACTATTGATATTTTACTACGATATCACCTAAAGTTAACATATCTTCTTTGCAGCGATCACTACATACTTTTTCTGGTATATCCGCGGGACCACTTGGCCGAAGTGCTAGATCCGGCACACTACCGTGAGGAAACATTTAAAGAGTTTCTCATTATATTAAATTTGTAAGTCCTGTTATGCACAATTTACTAAATATTGGCTGTTGTACTCTTGAACACACACAATGACACAATTGACTCAAACAATTATTTTGTCTATATAGAGCACACAAATATTACGTAGACCACGGTGGACCAATCAATAATCCACGAAAGAAGAAGCTTCTCGTGAAGACAAAATGGCCGGTAATTACATGTCCATTATAATGACAGTTCTTATATATACTTGTTTCACTCAAAATATTGATGTATACAATTTTATTCAACATAGTGTTTTAAGCAACCACCAGAGACTAATTTATGCGGATACTACGTGTGCGAGATGCTTAGAATCAACGGGAGATACACTACAAAGTTTGAAGAAGTAAGTCCAGAGAAAATGCTTTTTTACACATTATAAGATCTTGTATAATTTTCCTAACTATAACAATGTGTATTCCTTCTTAAACAGATCCCGTCGTTCCAGTTGTAGCGAACCGGTTCGACGATCGAACCATACTAAACTTGTGTGCAGATATTTGCTGCTTCATCCGCCGCGATGTCTGCAACCATTTGGGCGATTTCTACGATCCGGAGAGCCAGCTTGCAACGGAGGATACCTTCAAACGACTTAGAGTGTGGGAAAAGAACATATGTATACTAGCTAGTACAAACATTTCTAATTAAGTATATATTTTATGTGGTTTTTTGAACTTTTGTAAATTGCGAGACGCGATGATATGTATATATGTGATGCTTACAATTTAATATCTTAATTCTACGAAAAAAATTAATTACGTTTAATTTTTAATACGTGTGATGTGTATATATACTATTATTGAGAGAGAGGGTGAGAGAGGAGGGATGGAGAGATAAGCCAATATATGCACATAAAAGCTGCTGGGAAGATCAATCTTCCCGTGCGGTTGTTGACGTAGAATTTAGAACCGCCTCGCAACAAAATGGGTTCCACGTTTCCACGGCGACCTGGGAGGTCTGCTTAGCTCCAGTGCAGGTCCAATGGCTTGCCTAGGTGCGTGTAGGGCGTGCCAGTTGATTTGATCTGCAATCAACAAGAATAGACAAGTAAACCATGTGAGAAACGATGGCCGATCGGCCGATAGGCCGATGCTGCATCGTGGAGGCCTGGCCGATAGGGCAAAACTATATCGGCTTACTTGAGGTAATAATATGATGTAACTGATAAAACAGATCTAATCCCATCGGCCCATGTTAATATGTTTATAGTAAATTACTGGAATCAGCCGATGAGGGTTGCATGAAGATAAATACACTAGCTAATACTCTAGTGCGAACTTATACAAGCCAATCGGCCAATATAAATACACCAATCACAGAGAGATCCAAAGAATACCCTGTAACCGATATGCTTATATTCACCAATCCACCTGCGTAAGTGGCAAATAGATGCAAGAACATAGCTAATCACATGTATTAGGTAAGACCGGCTGAAACCCCGGCGCTATCCTTAATTACGATCGGAAAATAGGCTTTGGGTTAAACCTTGAAACACGACTAAGGTCGATAGCAACTCAGAGTGTAGATCGAGAATTAACACAACGAAAATCAAGTCGTCGATCGCTTTTAGGGATGGTAGATGCCTTAGATAATCTAAACGAGCAAGCTAATTCAATCGTCATCGACAGTAAACCCTAAAATGAGTTAGCCGCTGGCGAGATAGAATTAGAAAACCGCATCAAGATTAGCTAACACACGATAAACGACGATCACACCGCTAGGGCTTAACGTGCCTAAAGCAACACGCTAGCCCCAACGATGTGGATTGTCGGGTACGAGTTCTTACCTCTGCTCTGGGGAAGCAAGAACTCGTCGGGAGTTAACCTCTTGCGAGGGTTGGCGATGCGCTGAAGGTAGATTAAACTTGGTTGTTTGTGTGATTGATTGAGAAAGTTTCTATGTACAAATTACCGGGATATTTATACCCGAGATTACAACACGGTCCGTGTAGGACACAATCTTATCTCTAATTAACAAACAAGTCTTTGCGGCAGACTCTTGCCACAGATTAGATCTAAACCTACTTGATTTGCAAGATACAATTGCCTAAAACCGAGCCTTATCTCTATTTGGCAACCACCTTGAAGTTTATCTCGAGCCCAGACCAAGCCCACGCTGACCCTATCAATTTCCAGCCTCTATCGGTCGATGACCATATTGAATCCGTATCGGCCGATACACTTTCCCTGCTAGCGCTTCTCCCAGTCCGATACGTTCACTGAGTCCGATACGATACTTGGTCCGACCCCAACTTAATCCTTCCTCTCTGCTTCGGTTTCCTCTCCCCTCTCCGGGTCGATTACGAAAATCCGCTGTTAACACATGCCCCCCAATTCCGCTTCATTATATAATGTGGCGGAATTAGCTCCGAGGAACCCATCGACTTCCTTGCTAGGGTTTATCTGAAAACCGCGCAGATCCAGATTCGTAGCCCTCCGCCGCCGATTTAGCAATCACTCGCGTTCTTCAACTCCGGTGACCCCTCGGCGTCCCATTGGCATCAACCCCCTCAACGACGACCTCTTTGACGACAACAATGGCTTCCGCTCCGTTTTACGCCTCCGAGATCCCTGTGGTAAGTCAGCCCCTTCACATTTTCATTTTCTCACCGAGTTTTTCAAATTAGGGTTCCTGCTCTTGCCCCCCGGGTCTTATTTTTCATCGTTGTTCTTATGACATAGGTCTTCAAAAACCAAATCTTGATCCCCACCAACGACAAATCGTACCGATTCCTGCTAGGCCCCATGGGCAATTGCGACCCAACCTGGCTAATAAATGTCGAGACAAACAGAGTCCCCTTCAAGCAAGCCAAGCCCAATGTTTCCTCGTGGAAGCACACTTTTAGATCCTGGCCTTCGAAGCTCAATAGGTACAGAACCTGGCACAATAGGATTGCTGCAACCAAACAGGTTCACTGGGACGAGATAGGAATCGGCCAATGCATTACCTTATCCCTGACCGATACCAAGAAAAATGAACCACTTATGTCAGTGGCCACCTACTTCTGGTCCAGCACCCTGAATGCTTTCCTGTTCAAGCAAGGTCGGATGACCCCAACTTTGATTGACGTCAAGCTGCTAACAGGACTAGACATCCAGTCCGAGATCAATCCCTTCAGCCTCCTGGCAAACAGCAGCCATAAATTGAAAACCAAGAAGATTGCAGGCTGGTCTGGATATATTTCTGAGCATATGGAACAAGGATCAGTCTCAGAGAGAGAACACGTGGCCTTCCTGACGCTATGGTTGGAAAGATTTGTCTTTTGTGGATCAACCTGCGGCCCCACTACAAACTGTCAACATTTGGCTCAAGCTCTGGTTGATAAGAAACAAATCCCCCTTGGCCAATATCTCTTGGGAGCTGTGTATTGGCTACTTCATATTTCCACTCAAGATCTGATGCTGAAGCAAACTGTGGCGCATGGAGGACCATGGTGGTTTAACCAACTTTGGTTAACTATCCATACCAACACCATAGTCGATTCGCCTCCACTATCGGACTCCTGTTTCCCATCAAAGTACACCGATCACGAAGACCCCAGAACCAGAAGGTGCATGTCTTTTGGAGAGGCGGTCTCTGTCTATCCTGGAGCAGATCAATCGGCCAAAGACATGTCCACATGATTCATCCGATTCTACACCGGGCCCCATCAATTAAGATGGATATGTTCATCTACCTCTCAGACCAGGGTTTTGAACTCCTTGATGATCTCCACTTGGACCTAGTGAATGATGACATGGAGTCACGGGAATCATTCATGATCGGCATCACCCCATGCCTGCTCCCAGTAGGCATATTCCAAGGAAGAAGCACCAGCCTGTCCTATGAATTCTACAATCCCATGGTGGCTGCTAGACAGTGCGGGCTTGGACAACTCTCCATTAACTTATACTTCCATAAACTCCTAGAGAGCAGAGGCACGGTGTCGTCAGCGCTGATCATGAGTAAAGCACTGGAGATTAAAATCCCAAACCTGGGTGATTGCGACCGATTGCATCTGAGCGCCTTCATCCACATCAGCTTCCAATCATTGTGGCAAGAATGGGCTGCTCATATCTTCCACCAATCGGCCAGATTTTATCTAACGGAGCTTATCCAGGATATCAGCCCTCAAGTCCCAGACGGCCCGATTCCATTCGTGAGCAATAGTGGTCAGAAAATTTGTTATGCTCAAGCTGTGGCTCCATCAAGATCAACTATTCTAGAGTCAATCATCGGCCTTACTGCACCAAAGGTATCATCACTACTCCAAGGGCCAATGACCAAAGAAAACCCCAAGAGGAAGCCACCAGTAAAAGGAAAAAATCAAAAAATCAGCAAGAATGCCAAGACCGATGATCAGGCCGATCTTGAAGAACTAGACCCATCCATAGAAGAATTCCTTGATGAACAAATGATGGAGGAAGAGGTCGATGCAGCAGCTGCCGATGCGCCTGAAGGAGAAAATCCATCGGCTGAGACTACTAAGGAACCATTGGCCAAGACCATCGCAATCCAACTGGCCGATGACCAAGCCGACACCACCCAGCCAAGGAAAACTAGGCATGCAATCCGCAAGGTAACACATTTCCTTACTTGTATTTACGTAATCTCCTTCTATTGGTATGTTACATCTTACCCCTTGCAGGTTCTTGCATCGTCACTGTTGAAGGAACGAACTCAATCGGCCCCTTTACCAAGAACTAAAAAGGCAACTTTGCAAAGGCACGAACGAGCCAAGGTCCGATTGAGAACTCCTTCTCCTTCTCCACCACCCTCTCCGATTGCTTCGGTAAGAGTTAATTTTACATTGTCTCTCTAACAACATAGATCTGTTCACCATCTTCTTGCTTTTCTTCAGCCAAGGGCTCCATCACTTGCACCACATCGACCAACCTCCTCACATACTGTTTCAAGACAACAAAAGGAAGCCGATGCAAGCAGCACTGATGCTCCAACACAGGTAACCAAGATCATTTTGATCCCCTTTGCCGATTTTCGTTTGACTGGCTGACCTTGCCCTATATTGACATTTGCAGAACTTAGCCGATATGTTCTCTTTTGATATCGGCCAATTTCTTGATGATGAGGACAAGGAGCCACCCATCACAACCAAGGCGTCGATCTCTGACGAACTGAAGAACCGGCTGTCCGATATTGCCAATCGGCTGGAGTCCTCACTGGAGTTCTTGGTGGAAGATTGCACTCCCATCAGAGTCAGGGTACAAGAAATTCAAGATCAACTGCCCGAAGACCTGATGGAGACCTTGACACCGGCCATTTTCTTGGAACAATACCGATTCAAGCTTCACAAGGCAAAAGAAAGACTCGCGGAGCGATGGGAACGTGAGAGACTGGAATCGGCCCTATCCGCTAGCAAGGCTCAAATCAATTCTGACAAAACCAGGTTGGATGAGCTAGCTGTGGAGCCGATTGTCTTGAAGAACAGACTCAAAGAACTCCGCCGCCTTGAAGTAGACCTAGAATCGAAGCTAGAAGCCACGCGCAAAGAAATCCAAGAAGTTGAAGCCGGAATAACTGCATCACCCAAGGCTATAGAAGACCAAACGGCGAAGCTAAAGGCATCAGCCAAGTACCTCGCAACCCTGAGCAAATCTTTGAAGCCAATCCCAGAGTCGACGGCTAATGACGCCCAAGCCATAGAAGATATTGATCAAATCCGCCGTAGAGCCATCGCAGCTATTGCAGACTTTATAGGGTGATGTAATATACCAAGTCTGAAAAATTTTGAAACCCATAAACTTGAATCCTTGAATCAATCTAACAATCTTGAAAAATCATGAAGAATAAAACTTGAAAAATTTCGCGCTTGTATATATATATGCCCCCCAAATTTTAGAAGATGAGGGCTCATGTTGTAAAATTTGAACTAAGGACGATAGTATATATCGGCCATCTAAAGACGATGCATCGTACATCGGCTGTGATCATAAATCGGCTGGAAGGCCGATCATGAGTCGATCCATATGCTTGGATAATATCTCTTTAAGTATTTGCCGTTAAGAGCTCTGCCATAAACTTCTCCATCTAATCCTCTGAGCAGATAAGCATTACGGGGAACACATCGATGAATCTAAAAAGGACCTTCCCAATTAGGTGACCACTTGCCGAATTTATTATCTCTAGAACCAATCGACATTATTAATTTCCAAACAAGATCCCCTTCCTCAAACGACTTGGCAACAACTTTTTTATTATAATGACGAGCAACTCGATCTTTATCGCGCTTTATTTTCTCCAATGCCTGCAATCGGACATGTGCCAAGTCATCCAGCTCATCGACCATAAGATTATGGTACTCATCGGCTGTCAAGTCGTCTTGCAAGGCAATCCTCCTTGAGCCGATGTTGGTCTCCCACGGCAGCACAGCTTCGTGCCCATAAACCAGCTGATAAGGCGGCACCTGAGTTGCAACATGACAAGCCATCCGATACGCCCAAAGGGAATCGGCCAGCGTGGTATGCCACCGTCTCGGCTGTTCATCAATTTTTCTCTTGATTAACTTGATTAAAGTCCTGTTGGAAGCTTATGCCTGCCCATTACCTTGCGCATAATATGGAGAAGAATTCAATAGCTTGATACCCATGCTTTCGGCAAACTCAACAAACTCATCGGACACAAAGATTGATCCCTGGTCTGTGATCAATGTCTGTGGTAGTCCAAACCGATATATGATATGCTCTTTGACAAATTGAATTGCATCCTTGGAATCAACCTTCTTAAGGGGAACGGCCTCAACCCACTTTGTGAAGTAATCTGTAGCCACTAGTATATATTTGTGTCCCTTGCTTGATGGCGGGTTTATCTGGCCGATCATATCTATTCCCCATCCACGAAACGGCCACGGCTTTATGATTGGATGCATAGCCGATGCCGGTGCTCTCTGAATTGCTCCAAATTTCTGACAATGTTGACATTCTTTATAATACTTGAAACAATCATCTAGCATTGTCGGCCAAAAATATCCAACGCGCTTTAAAAGCCATCTCATTTTATGGGCCGATTGATGTCTTCCACAAATCCCTTCATGGACCTCGCTCATAACAACTTTGGCTTCTTCGAGACTCAAGCATTTGAGCAAGACACCATCAATCGTCCGATAATATAGATCATCGTCCAGTAAGACATAATGTAAAACTTTATACTTCATTCTTCGTGACGCCGATTGAGAAGGGTTTCTCAAATACTCGATGATATCAAACCTCCAGTCATCGGCATCCACGGTAGCAATTTGAATCTGAACATCTTTAGCCATCGACCTGTATCCTGATGCCCCCTGAGCTAAATCATTGGCCTCGAAGTTCTGCTTCCTGGGTATATGCCTCATCGTCACAATCTTGAAAGCTTGTAACAACTCCTTGCACTCCTCACTGTAAACTCTGAGAATATCATTCTTGTGTTCATACTCCCCAGAAAGTTGATTAATGACCAACTGTGAATCACCAATGATCTCTACGGAATCAGCCTCAACCTCTTGTAATAACTGCAAACCTTTGAGAACAGCCTCACACTCTGCTTGATTATTGGTATAATAAGGCTTGATAGTAAAGGCAAACTCGAAGTTTGCCCCTCGAGGGGATATGATGACTAGGCCGATACCGCATCCATGTCTGTAAACAGACCCATCAAAATACAATGTCCATGGCACAATATCTGAATATGCAATTGAATCATCTCTATGCTGAACAATAAAATCGGCCAGGGCTTGTCCCTTGATTGCTTTGGCCGATTCATACCATAAGTCGAACTCTGTTAAGGCAAAAATCCACTTCCCAATTCTTCCTTTCAACACGGGGGCCGATAACATGTATTTCATCACATCGGCCTTACTTACCACAATGCACTCATTGGAAAGTAAATAATGCCTCAATTTAGTACATGAGAAATATAAGCACAAACATAGTTTCTCTACTGGCGTGTACCTTGTTTCGGCATCTAGCAACCTCCTGCTGAGATAGAAAATAACCCATTCTTTGCCATCAATATCCTACACCAAAACTGAGCCGATAGACTTCTCATCGGCCGATAGGTACAGCCTGAACGGAACTCCCTTCTGTGGAGGAATTAGAACTGGTGGGGAGCTCAAATATTCTTTGATGTCGTCCAGCGCCTTTGGCTGCTTGTCACCCCATGTAAACTCTTGATCGTCTTTTATCTTCAATAATGGAGTGAACGGCTCTATTCTTCCTGACAGGTTCGATATGAAACGCCGGACAAAATTGATCTTGCCGAGCAGAGATTGTAACTTGGTCTTGTCCGTCGGAGGCCTGATCTTCTTTATAGCATCGATATTCTTCTGCGTAATCTCAATTCCTCTTTCGTGGACCAAGAAACCTAAAAACTGACTGGCCGATACGCCAAAGGCACATTTGTTAGGGTTCATTTTGAGACCATACTTCCTTGCTCTTTCAAGTACCTTGCGTAAATCGGCCAAGTGCATGTCATACTCTCTTGACATCACGACGACATCATCGATATAAACTTCAATCAAAGAGTCGATAAGATCATGAAAAATATAATTCATGGCCCTCTGATAAGTAGCCCCAGCGTTTTTCAAGCCGAAGGTCATAACAACCCACTCGTACAGGCCGATTGCCCTCGGACACCGGAAGGCTGTCTTGTGGATATCTTCCTCGGCCATGAAAATCTGGTTGTAGCCTGCGTTCCCATCCATGAAGCTGATAATCTTGTGTCCAGACGCAGCATCAACTAGCAAATCGGCCAACGGCATAGGGTACTCGTCCTTTGGTGTTGCTTTGTTTAGGTCTCTAAAATCGATACACACCCTGAGCTTGCCATTTTTCTTCATCACTGGAACTATGTTGGAGACCCACTCCGCGTATCGGCAGGGTCTAATAAAGTTGGCATCGTAAAGTCTTGTGATCTCTGCCTTGATAGCTTCGTGCATATCGGCCTTAAATCTCCTAGGAGCTTGTTTAAATGGCCGATAGTCTGGTTTGATAGGTAACCGATGTTCTACGATCGATCGGCTTAATCCTGGCATCTCATGGTATTCCCATGTAAAACAATCCATGAATTCTTTCAAAAGATTTATCAAATTATTCTTATATTCCCTTGGCAGGTTAGCACTTACATACTCGGCCTAGGCCTATCACCTATTCCTATGTCAACCTCTTCAAGTTCATCGGCCGACGTAAAGCCTTGTCCCAACTTCCCGTCTAGCTCATCCACCGCGTCGTCTGTGTAGGGACTAGCTTGCTCATCTTGAACAGTGGATGGCGCATCTTTGTTAAAGCAACTGCTTGTCTTGATCTTCAATCGTCTCGATATCACAATCAGTTACTTTGAGGAAATCGGCGTCCCAAACTCGCCCGGATAAGTAGTCGATTCCCTCCATCTCCCAAACTGCGAGATCGGTATTGGCCACGTGTACTGACCGATAAGCCTGCACGATCTCAACCTGGTCCCCTTGCCATTGTATAAGGCATTGGTGCATTGTTGAAGGGACGCAACAGTTTGCGTGGATCCAATCCCGTCCCAACAATAAGCTATAGGAACCCTTTCCATCGAAGACGAAGAAGGTGGTGGGTATCGTCTTGCTGCCCACTGTGAGTTCCACGTTTAGTACCCCCTTCACTTCAGACGCGTTGCCACCAAAGTCTTTCAGCACCATGTTGGTCTTGATGAGGTCTTCAGGTACTTTTCCAAGCTTCCTGAAGGTTGTGTACGGCATTAAATTTACCGCCGCGCCGCCATCGACCAGCATCTTCGTCATCGGCCGCCCATTAACGAACCCTTTGATGTACAACGGCCGGAGGTGCCTGTATGTCACGCCCGGAAATTTTCCCAAATTTCCAGACCATTTTGTGTATTAAGTCCCTGTCCAGGCATCAACCAGAGTACACAAAACGACAAATCAATAAACAGATCCAAACGTAAATAAAGCGATAAATACTTACAACAGAGACACTTAGTCCTCACACCAAAAAGAAAACAGCAGCGGAAAGAGACGATCCTAGCGGGGCTTCAGCTCCACTCCACAGGCAAACTCAACTGGGGTCTGAGCCTTGGTCCTCTAACTTCATCTTCAACTCAGAAGTACTAAACTTCTGAAAAAGGGGAAAAATAGCAAGATTGAGTACAACCACCGTACTCAACAAGCCACACCAACGATGCAAACATGCACAGGGGAGACAAAGGGAGGCTTGTGGCTATTTGCAGAAAAGCGGTTGAAAACCTTTACATTTTAAAACAATAAAATAGTTGTTTAGTTAAGGCAATATTAAATCTCCACTGAACAACGCTACAACCACGTTGAACAGGCCCAACCATTCCACCTGAACTACACCAGTTCATTAAGTCAAATTAATTAAGCATGTGGGACTAATCACGGTGAATCTGGTCGATCGCCCATAACCGCGGGCACGGCTATTCGAATAGTTTTACTCTGATCAGAGGTGCGCAACTGTACCCACAAGACACGATTCCACACATGTTACCATGCCCCGAAGTATCACCACGATACTGCAAAGGGGGAAATCGTGACAAGACCTTTCGCATAACCCC